>SJYV01038510.1:407384-473454 GCA_006410875.1 Neotragus pygmaeus | reverse complement strand
CCTCCTCCCTGCCTCCACTCTGCACTGTATAGAAGGCAGTGGCCAGGCCACACCTGTCATATCTCAGCCAGAAGACTCACCCTGCACACCTCACTGTCGGCTTCTAGCCTTGCCACTTCCTGACCTTTGACCTCTCTTCCTGTCCCCCGGCCCCAAGCCAATCAGCTGTTTTGTTCAAATCTGGCTCCCTCTCTTACTCGTTACTCTTGCAACTTTGTGCCTCTCTGAGCCTCAGTTTCTCCTCTGTGAAATGGGGATAAAGAGTCTAGATGAGGCTAACGAAACAGAATTTTTCCTCCAGATCCTGATCTCAAGTTCTGTCTCTCCATTCTCTCGGCTCCCACCCTGTTCATCTCTTGTCTTCCTTTACCTAGACCTATGCTGCAGTAGCAGGGTGGGACTTCACCCCTCCTCCCTCACCTGTCTTCCCACAAACACACCTTGCATCACACTCTTCCACTCCTCTGACACCTTCCCTGAGTCCCCAGTGCCTGTGAACAGAGCCCCCCAACTCCATGACATGACAAGCAGCCCAGACCGCTTTAAGCCCCCCGCCCCCAGCCCCCATGCACTTTGCTTTCCCTGTTTCCAGGCCTTGGACCAAACCCTTCCTGCTGCCTGGAAGTCGCCTTACTGTGGAAGGAGAAGATGAAGCTGGCCGCGCTGGGCAGACTCGTGTTCTGGGGGCTCCACCAGGAGCTGACTGAGGTGGCAAACAGTGGGGGCCCCAGGGCCAGGGTCTCCTCCTGATGTCGGAAGCATAGGAGGTCAGGGGCTTGGTTACTCAGCAAGAAGTCTTTCTTGCCGTAGCGAAGATGCAATTTCCCTGCATGGCGGTTCCAGTAGAGGCAGAAGTGGTAGAGGCCCCTGGGGTGAGGGAATGGCCAAGAAGCCGGGTGGACTCCAGGGAAGGGGGCATGGATGGTGAGGGCCTCCTCGGAGTTCCTGATGGAGATGTGGAGCTGGGACGCCTGCTTATAATGGAGGCTGCTGTTCTGCGTCTGGTTCCGCTGGCCGCAGAAGCGGAAGTCTTCCCGGGGGCCCCCGCCACAGGCACCTGAGGGGGCAGAGACTGCAGGTGAGACTCTGGCCTGGAGGCAGGCCCTGGGCCCAGAACACAGGAACCCGGTGCCTGGGACCCACACACATTCCAAGGACCTACTTCAAAAGGTCTCCTCAAATATGACTCTACCCTGCTCCAAGATGGTTGGCTTAAAAATAGGAAAAGAACAAACTCAAACTCAGTTAAAAAAAAAAAAAGAAAGAAAAGAAAAAAACTTTCAAAGGTAAAATAATATTTTAAATAGCAATAAAATATTTCACGAGGCCATGCCTACTGCAGACAACGGCACAGGCTGTGCACCGCACAAGAGTGCTCTGGCTGCAGGGGTGGGTGGGGCCAAAACCCACCCCAAGCTGTGTCCTGGGGCGGGGGGCTGCATTTGACAGGATGAAGGGGAGACTCTATCTTTTTTTCCAAGGTACTGTCTACTTGCTATGCTGTATTTGCAGGCGTGTGCCTGCCCAAAGGAGTTAATGGATGTGTTAGTCCTTAACACAAGGATGGCATTTTAACAGAAGTCCCAAGGCACCTCCAGGAAAACCTACCTGGAACCAGGAAGAGGCCCAGCAGGAACAGTGGCATCTGCAGCAGCACTTGGGCAGTCATCTTCCTCCCCCACGGCACCTGAGACATCACTGCCTGAAAGAGGCCAGGAGTGTTAGCCGAGGTCCTGACTCCCAGGGTGATTGCCAGCCCCGCAGAGGGACAAACCAGGGTAGTACGGACGTGGGATGCGAGGCAGGGAGGCATGTGTGGAAACAGTCCATGGACCTCCCCCAGAGCTGCCAGGAGTGGAGTATCAGGAGGCAGTGGCCGAAAGAAGACACACAAATGACCAATAGGCATGTGAAAAGATGCTAATTACTAGAGAAATGAAAATCAAAACTACAGTGAGGTGTCTCACACAGGTCAGAATGGCCATCATTAAAAAGCCTACAAATAGTAAATCCTGGAGAAGGTGTGAAGAAAAGGGAACCCTCCTACACTGTTGGTGGCAATGTAAACTGGTGCAGCCACTATGGAGAACAGTGTGGAGGTTCCTCAGAAAATTAAAAACAGAGTTGTCATATAATCCAGCAATCCCACTCCTGGGCATATGCCTGGACAAAACTATAATTCAAAAAGATATATGCATCCGTGGGTTCATAGCAGCACCATTCACAATAGCCAAAATGTGGAAACAATCTATTCTTCCATCAACAGAAGAATGAATAAAGATGTGGTACATATATGCAGTGAAATCCTACTTGGCCATAAAAAAGAATGAAATAATGCTACCTGCAGCAACATGAATGGACTAAAGATTATCACAATAAGTGGAGCAAGTCACAGAAAGTCCAATACAGTATGACATCAGTTATATGTGAAATCTACAATATGACACCAATGAACACATCTACAAGGCAAAACAGACATAGAGAACAGACTTGTGATTGCCCAGAGGTAGGGGGGTGGGGGAGGGATAGATCGGGACCGCACCCTGCCCGCTCCCAGCCTTCAGAAGGCAAAGAAAAGGACATTCTCAGGGCTCTCCTCCAGGAACCTCACCATGATCACCCCTACGACCCAGCCCAGAGGACACCTTCTTCAGGAAGTCTTCCTCAACCCCCTCTACAGTCGGTCCCTGACTCCTTTGGTTCCTGCCTCCAGCCAGGGTCTCCTGTTAACCAGCTCTGGAAGGTACAGGACGGTGCACCCCTCCTCCACAGGGAGCTCCTGATCCATCTCTGTGCACAGTCCCGTGTTCACAGAGGTTACTGGGCAGCCGGGCCGCAGGGGTATTGGCATGAAGGATCAGTGCGGTCGCAGCGCCTTCTACAGGGGCTGGAGGAGACACTTCCTGGTATGGCCACCAGGGGGAGCCAGTTCCCAAGGCGTCTGGAAAGGCAGAGGGACGTCCCAGTCTGGCAGGGAGAAACAGTATGGTCCAAGCTGGGGAGGATCCAGGTCCCCTCAGCCCTCTCCTGGTGTAGAATGGGTCACTCCCCCAGCCTCTGTTAGCTGAGTACCCACTATCTGCCAGCCTGTGCTGACCCAGCCTCCTCACCCCTACACCTATGCTAATCCTCATTCCAACCCTGTGAAATAGGCCCTACCATTTGACCCATTGCACAGATAGGGAACCTGAGATCCAAGGAATTAAATGACTTGCTCATTTAATTGTTCCAGAGGCCAAAGGCTTTCCCTGCCTGATCAGGACTGTAGTGCCTGGCAGGGAACAGAGCTCTGTTCCTGGTACTCACAGAGAGATGCCGGGTGGCTTGGCCCATGCCACGGTCATCTGGCCCAGTGACTGAGCTGGGTGCAGTCATGAACAGACACCCTCATCCTGTGGGGAGCTGCATATGTTTGTGGTGACAGATGCAGTCATCTGCTACAAGCCAGACAAAAGGAAGCCTGGCATCCATGGGGCATGTGAGGACTTTGATCTGGGGAAACCCAGGAGGGCTTCCAGGAGGAAGTGACTTTTGGATGGACTATTTGAGGGCAGCATTAAATGAAGGGGTGGCCCAGACAGGAATTCACTGAACAGACCTGGCCCCCTCAAGCCAGTCTCCAGTATCCCAACATATGTAACGGAACCCTGATTTCTTGGTTCTGGTTACTCTAATCATTGGTCAGCTGGGTTCATCAGCCTGCCCTGGTGACATTGCAAGACCCCAGAGAAGAAGGAAGTGGAAGTCTCTGGGGGAATAGCTATTTCCTAAATTGTGATTTTTACGGTTTCACTCTGCATCCTCTCTGAGCATTTTGGTTTCTTTTGGGTTTTGGTGTTTTTGTTTTTATTTTTAGGGGGAGTGAAGGATGTATTACTTGAAGTAAGGAGAACACCGAGGATCTTTCTACAGCAGTATCTCCCATTTGGACTCCTTTTGAAACTGTCTCTCTAGAACAGTGGAAGGAAACCTAGCATCTGCGGACATAAGTATGCCTCTGCTGGACCCCTTCTCTTTCCTCCTCCTTTCTGCCAGTCCCTATCACTGTCTACAGCTGATCCCCAATACAAACAACATCTCCTCCAGGCAACTCCCTAACCCCTATTTTGACTTTTGCTTTATACCTGTGAACTCAGAGTTCACAGATCACTTTGCAAATATGGCCCCAGTTCTTCATTATGGCATTTGCATTCCAGGCCCAGAGAGGGCCAGTGACTTCCTGACCTTACACAGCAAGCAAGGATGGAGCTGGCTAGAATCCAAGTATCTCTCTGGCCCACTGACTTTCAAAGTGAGTTACCAAAAAAAAAAAAAAAAAAGTGAGTTACCACTATCAGTAAACAGTGCCTAGGACAGGACAGTCATCTGTTTTCATTTATCTTCCTGGGCTGATCTCTTTGAGATCAAAAAAGCAGAAAGAGGGAATGAGGTTCCCATCACCAGAGGGATACAAGTGAGGCTGCATTCGTGAAATGCCATGATTCCAACAGATAGGGGTCAATGGCATGCTCTGACATTCCTGGTCATCCCCACTCTACCCTGGCTGCTTGAACAGCCACTCCAGGGTGAACAGCTCCAGCCTCATAGACTTTCTTGGAATTTGAGGGGGAGGGACTGCCTGGTTTCCTTTAACCCATCCTTAGTAGAGTAGACTCTGGAGCCAGACTGGGTTTAAATATCAATTCCTCTACTCAATGGCCATGTGTCTCTGGACTAGATACTCACCTTCTCTGGGCCTCACTTTTGTCATCTGTAAATAAGTGTAAAAATCAAGACTATCACAAGGGTCATTGTGAGAATTAAATGAACTGGTATCTATAGAGGATTCAGAGCAGGAATATGCACAAGGCAGGTGCCATAGGTGTTGGCTCAATACCTCTGTATCCTTCCTGACCAGCTCACGCCTGCCCCGCACCCAGCCCCCGGGCCCGTCACAGGTCCCGATCCTACATCTTCCCTCCCACCCTCCACGTCACCCCCTCGTGGGCCCCAGCTCAACTTCCAAAGTGCCTTGACCGGAAATTCTTCGAGCATGAAATTTCCTTTCTGGGAAGACTGAAACCCCACCCAGAAAACTTCCCACCTCACAGCACGGACCTGAGCCGGTCCCCAGAAGCCTCTGAGGGAAAGGAGGGCTGGACGGGGGCACCATCTACACTCTCATGAGATCCTCAGAACCACCCTGTGAGGCCGGTCCTGCTGTTTTGCCATTTTACAGATCAGAAAACTGAGACTAGGGCAGGGCTGTCTGTCCTAAGCTTCCCCACTGGTGGAGCTAAGACACGGACCTCAGTGTCATTCTAAAGAACTCCTTGGAGAGTTGGAGCCAAGAGATTCTAGATTTCTAGAGATTCTAGATTCTAGATTTCTAGAGATTCTTGCTCCTCTGGTTTGGGGAGACCCCCAAACAAAAGGAGAGAGAAATGGTGGGTGGGTGACAGCCAAGACCCAGGCTGTGCAGACAACTCCAGCCTGGGAGAGAGGATGTAGGGGGCCGAGTCCCCAGTAGAGGCCCCTCCTCCACCTGCCCCTTCTAGAGCAGCTGCCCTTGACCTCAGGCCTTCCGTAAACACACGCAGAGAACAAAACAATCTGGCCCAGTTTGACACAATGGGGGCCACCATCACAGAGTCCCCAAGGATCCAGGCAGAGCGGAGGGGCCAGGGCTCAACTAAACCAAGACTCCCGGCTGCCCATCCCCCGGGCTGGCTGGGCCCAGGAGGAGATGCCCCAGCTCCAGTGTGGGCCCGCCCTGCCCATCCTCACGGTGGGGGAGAGGGTAACGGGCATGGTTCACTTTCTCCCCTGAGGCCTGACTCACTTCCTCTGCCATCCGTTTAGAGCCCGAGTCACTGCTGGCCCAGTCCAGGCCCCTGGAAAACCCATTTCCTCGGAGGACAGAGCTGGAAGTCGAGTGGACAGGACCTTGGTGGCTCTGGGGTTAACCCTTCCCAGGCAGGCGCCTTCCCAGAAAGATGACCTAGGCCCCCAGGCATTCTCCTGCCAGTAACACATGCCGTGGACCGCAGGCTTATCCATCCCCTGACCAGCCTCTTTGCCTGGATCGCCTCCCTCTTTCCATGACCCAACTAATCTTTCTAAACTCAGTGAAGACACGCCCTCCCCTTGAAGCTTTCCCTAACTGCCATCAGAATTAACTTCTGTGCTCTGGTGTGGGGGGAAGGGGGCAGTCCGCAGCCTATGCTCATCCCTATATGCCCACCTTTGCCACGAGGAGCTCACATCAGAGGTGCCCAAACCCACGATGGGTCAGAACCACCCCAGGAAGTTCACTGAAATGCATTATCACAGATCCCTTCACACCGACATTCAGTATCTCTGAAAATAGCACAGAAGATTTTTTTCTTCATTCAGCAAATCAGAAGTAGGGGGGAATTTTTACCCAGTAGCTGCTATAAGCCTGATGGGTTTTTTCCCCCAATTTTTTCCTTTTTTTTTTTTTGCCAGGAGAGTAGTAACATTGATGAAAACAACGTGCACACATACATACCGGGTACTGTCAGGGATACGTAAATGTTTTGTGATAGAATATATGTGAGGGGCTTAGCAGTAAAGAATCCACCTGCCATGCAGAAGATGTGACAGGAGCCTTGGTTGGATCCCTGAGTTGGGAAGATTCCCTGGAGAAGGAAATGGCAGCCCACTCTAGTATTCTTCCCTGGGAAATCCCAGCGACAGAGGAGCTTGGTGGGCTACAGTCCGTGGAGTCACAAAAGAGCTGGACTGAGTGACTAAACAACAACGTGTGAGAGGCTGATGCTCCAGGACTGGTGTGGGGCTTGGGAGTCCAGCCTGACCAGGCAGCCCGTTGACCAACACTCCGCGGCTTACAAGGCTGGGATGCCACCAGGAGCCCTGTCTTACAGAGTCAGAGGTGGGTGGGGCCCGGCCCCAGATCACGTGGGTGGTAAATGGTTCACCCTGGAGGGATCCAGGGCCCCTTGCCTCCCCCGTGGCGTCTCGTCTCCACCTCAGTGGTGGTGAGGATGATCACAGTCCTGGGTGGCTCCCCTAGCATTTATCAGGGTGCCTGGGACCTTTAAGCACAGCTAGGAGCAGGGGGGTGTGGGGGGAGGGGGCCCCTGCCCCAGAGGGTCTCCAGGTGTGGATCTGGTCCTGCCCTCCTGCGGGGAGGGTCAGCAGTGGGAGGACCCAGCCCAGCTCCCCAGCTCCAGCCCTCATCTTCAGCTGCGGGTCAGGGAGGACGGCGGTGGGGGCAACATGGAGATGCTGGCTCCCCTCCACCAGCCCTGGACAGGTGGCCTTAGGAGAGAAGGGTTTGGCCAAGAGAGGGGTGGGTGAGCGTGAAGTCCTTGAGGGAAGAACACATGAGGTGTGCGTGCTCACGTGTGCGGGTGTGTAGGGGAGCAAGGAGGGACGTTAGAGCAGAGCGGAGGCTCTGCAGCAGGTGTTTCCTCCACGGGGGTGGGGTGGGGGCTGAGAGGAGGCTCCACCAGCCCCTTCCAAACTCTCATAAACGCAGTCTAACTTAGAAACACCACGTACCCGACAAGCAAAGGCAGTACCCCCACCAGACCCCGGTGGGACCCCTGACCACACCTCAGTCTCAGCCGGGCCCCCAGCCCCTCAGCAGAGCCTGGGGCTCCAGGGGGCACCACTTGCAAATGTGGAGCCCGTCTCTCCCCGCCCTCAGTCACAGGCTGGGTGACTGAAGCCCAAGCTAGGTGGCCACACAGAACTCCCCCCAGGAAGGGTGTTCTGGCCTGGCCGGGGAAATCAGAGTGACTTCAGGTTCCAGGAATTTTTCTACAATTAAAAAGAATAAAAATTAAGCTAGCTGCCTGCCTCCCGGAGGTCGGTGGGTGCCAAGGCCTTGCCGGCTCACTGCCCAGGATGAGTCCCACGTTCTGGAGCGCTGCCCCGCCAGTGCAGGCCCCGCCGCCCCACGGCTTCTGTCCAGCAGGTCCCCGCCACGGCTTCCTCTGCGGGCCCAGACGGGCCCCGGCCCTGGGTGGAGACCGAGAAAGGGCAGGAGAGGGGCACCTGCCCAGGTGAGAGGACGCCAGGTTCCCCCGAGAGCCAGTTATCCAGAGCCGCCCACCCTGCCACCTGCTTTATCTGCAGAGTGTTTGCTCAAGAGGCCTTAGAGGCCAACACACCATCATGAGAGATGAGCCTGGGCTTGAGTGTTCCCCCCTCCAAACCTCTGCACACACCGGTCCTCCCCACTGGATGCCAACCTTGTGCCACATCTGTAAAGGTCTAACTTAGAAACGCCATGTACTCAACAAACAAAGGAGGTGCCCCCACCAGACCCCAGTGGGATCCCAGACCATACACTGGCCTTCAGCCTCCACATCCTCCGCCAACTGCTCTGCACTCCAGCCTCGCACTGCCTGGCAGAACAGCAGACGGCGAGTGGGAATAAACAGGTCTAGCTGGCACAGCAAAAAGGAGCTGAAATCCAAGAAGGGGAGCAGGGGATGATAGTTCCCACTTAGCCATCACTCACTTGGTGCCCAAAACTGCGCAAGGCACTTTTCACAAATGATCGTTCAATCTCACCTTAACTCTATAAAGCAAATACTATTATTGCCCCAGTGTAAAAAGGAAATGGAAATCTGAAAAGGCTAAGTGATGCCCAGGCAAGTAAGTAGCCAAGCCAGGATTCAGACTTTAGTCCACCAAACCTCAAAGCCTGTGATTTCAGCCATTACGGTCACCAGAGCCCCTTCCTTCCCTTCTCTGAAACTATCTCCCTGACTTTGCCATGAGGTAACCTTGCCAAGCACTTTCTAAGAAGCTGTGTGTGCTTAGTCACTTAGTCATGTCCGACTCTTTGCAAGCCCATGGACTGTAGCCCATCAGGCTCCTCTGTCCGTGGGATTCTCCAGGCAAGAACACTGGAGTGGGTTGCCAGTCCTTTCTCCAGAGGATCTTCCTGACCCAGGGATCGAACCCAGGTCTCCTGTACTGCAAGCAGATTTTTCACTATATGAGCGACAGAGAAGTTCCTCCCTAATAAGCCCTAATTCCCAAGCTGGAGAAATACTGCAGGTCCTACTTGGTCATACGAATTAACACATCGAAGGCTCTGATAAGTCCTGCAGAAAGAAAATCCACAGAGCTTGGTTGGGCTTAGTTTCCCAGCCCAGTGTGATGGTGCGAGTTTTTTTTTTTTGTTTGTTTGTTTGTTTGTTTTTTGCAGAACACCTGTTACCAATGTGAAAAGAGAAGCGCTCAGAAATCTTGACACCACACAGATAGAAAGCTGTTAGCATTCCCCCTCCCAGCCTCCAACTGCCTCCCCTCCCCTCCCCTCTGAGCTGTCCCAAAGGCCATTAACTAGCAGGAGATGGGCTACAGGAGCCATTTAGGCTGTGATGTTCCCCAGGGCAACTCATCACCATCTTTGACACTTCCAGGCCAGAGGTCCTAGGGGAACCTGGGGTAATGGCAGCCCCATCGCACCTCCCTTTGGCCGGCAGCACCAGCTCTTGGAGAAAGGGGCCGTGCCAGCCGTGTCTCTGGGTTGCCATTAAAGTCAGCCGCAGTCACCTCAAGCAGCAGAGACACTTAGAATGCTGGGACTCAAAGGGAATGAGGGAGGAGCAGAGAGAAAAAGAGAGAGAAGTGATAGGGAGGCAAGAGCTTTCAGAAGCTGAGAAGCACAAGATTTTTGGAATCTGCGTGAGGATGGAAAAAATCTAGAACCTCAGGGAAGGGGAGGGATTAGGAAGGTCTGGGTCTGGCCCAGTTTGGGGGTGGCGTTCAGACAGCAGGACCTGTCATGAGCAGTCCTGGGACAGTGGTGCCAGCCCTGCACAGCTCCATGCCCCGTGGGCAGCCTGCGACCCACATGCAGGGCTCCCCACAGCCCTCCCCACAAGGAGCAGCTGAGGCTGGGCCTCAGGGCCCTCACCAGTCAGCACCTGCCCAGGGAATGCACACTCCCAGAGTGGGGGTGGCAGGAGTTAGACACACGTGTGTGTTCATCACTCAGTCACATCCCACTCTTTGGGACACCACGGGCTCTAGCCCGCCAGGCTCCTTTGTCCATGGGATTTCCTAGGCAAGAATACTAGAGTGGGTTGCCGTTCCCTTCTCCAGGGGATCTTCCTAGCCCAGGGATTGAACCTGAGTCTCCTGCATTGCAGGCAGATTCTTTACCACCTGAGAAATCAGAGAAGCCCATAGGGTCTTGAACTAGCGCCACACCCAACTGATCCTAGGACCTTTGTAGCACCCAGTCCCCTCTTTGGGCCTCAGCTTCCTCCTCTGCGGTGGAGGTGAAAAGATCCCTGTCCCCCCGTCTGTCTTCTCCATAGACCAGAGCCCCAGGTTGCTTCTCGGGAAGGGAAGGGCTTACCTCGCGGCTGACAGTGAGTGGAGAGGAAAACAGTGCTGGCCATCTCATCCTCCTGCCCAGCCTGTCTTCCTCTCAAACCACAGACGGACCTCAGCCGTCTGGCTGCAGTTTCCCTTCTGCATCTGTGTTCCCAAACTGGCCAAGGCCGGGCATACAAGGTCAGCCCAGTTACCTCCCTGTTCATTTTTGGGGGCTGTGTTTCAGTTCTTTGGGGACTTGGCAGAATGCCCACCTTTGGAGCATAGGACCCCTTAGCATTCCCCAGGTCAGCTGCCAGCCCTCCCTTTCTTTTCTCCTCCTCCGGGTCCCAGATCCCTGGCTGATGGGCAAACCAGACACATAGCCAGGCATCCTCCCCAACAGGGGCTGGGGGCCAGGGTGAGCCTGAGGTTCCAGCTCCCTCCAGGAAAGGTCGGTGGAGGCACAGGCTAGGATCCCATCCCAGCTCACTGAGCACACAGCGCCGCCTCACCTGGTCCTCCACTACTGTTTGCATACCGCCACGGGCAGGGTGCTCACCACCTCCAGCCACACAGCTAGCATTAAATGAAGCTCTCTGAAAATGCAAGACTTGATTCTAAGCTCTCCACCCAAAGGAGCACATTTAATCCTCCCCCAAATCTGAGACAAATACCATTCTGCCCATTTAACAAATAAGGAAACAGAGGCCCTGAAGATCAGGTTGGCTGCTGGAGATCACGCGGCTTGAGGTCCAGCATCGGGGCCTGGCTCCAGAACATAGGCTCTCGATTTTGCAGTCCGTTTCTGCTTGACATTACCTGTTAGAAAGGGCTTCTCTTTAAAATTCCCAGTAAAAGATGCTTCCAGAAGTGTGTTTCCTTGGGATTAGCCTGGGATTTTTCCTCTGAAGAAACCCTGGTCCTGAGGCTGTCAGGATCCCCTCCCAGCAACACTCTTACTCTCCGCCCTCCGCAGGCTCTGGACACCCACCCCCAGCACTGGCGGAGGCTTGTCTTCGATGACAGGGGTACAGTTCGTAAACTGAAATTGAATTTTTGCTGGAGTGTGGCTGAGGGAAGGAGTGTGGGGTATGAGGCCCTTACCCGCAGCCACTTCCTCCTCACTCTGGGCCGCTGTCTGTTTCACTGACCAATTCCCCTCGGAGTCGTGTCTGAGACCCTGGTGTCACTGACACCAAGCCCCAACCCCNCGAGGCAGAGGGAGGAGAAGGTGATACAGGGGGAGAGGGATGGGAGGAAGGTGGACAAGGAAGAGGGGGAGATGAGAAGTGGGGGTGGGGCTTGGGGAGCGGGAGTCAGCGGGATGGAGAGAGCGGGCAAGAATCATACCTGGATTCCTCTTTCGTGCCGTCAAGCGGATTATCAGTACATAAAGCGCGTGAATGAGAGCGCTAAGGGCTCGCCTTGTTTGCAGGCTGCAGCCTGCTGAGGCGGTGGGTCAGCCTCTTCCCAGTCCAAGAGGCCAGAGGGGCACTTTGAAGCTGAACTACCCCAGCTCTGGCTCCCGCCCCCTCACCAGAGCCTCAAACAAAGCAGCGGGAAGATGGGCTGCAAGCCCCAGCCGACAGCCAGGGAAAGGGGCGCAGGTGACAGCAACCCCTGGCAACCGTTGCCCTGGCAACCGTTGGCAGCTGCAGTGACTACTACGTCACCACCCAACTCCAACCCAGCACAGCGCAGTTCCCCTAACTTGTCCTGTGCCCATATCCCCTTACTCAGATGCTGGCCAGGCATGGAACCGGCAGGAAGAAGGGCAGTTTAGTACACTAAGTTATGGGGAACACTGGGGAACACCTGCCTAAGTTCATCAACATTTACTTTAAATCCAAATCTTTTTAGAACACTAGTGAGGTCTACCCTTGTGATCAAAAAATGTCTACTATCAGCTATATTTGCCCATGAGGCTGCCAGCTTGTGGCCTTGGCTTGATCCCCCTGGATACCCATCTAATCCCCACCACTGGGTTCCAAGAGCACAGAATGTGTACAGTACTTCTCTGGAAGTGTCTTAGAGGAATGCCTCCTCCAGGAAGCCTTCCCAGATAGCCACAGCCCACCAGGAATCTTTCTGAATTAGCCCTGGAGTCAGAGGTTCCCCCTGGCTTTCCTCCAGTGCTCCCTAGGGGCCAAGAGTGGGTCCTCTTTGTGCCTTAGAGTAAGTACCTGTTTGGGGAGGGACGAGAACAGAGGCAAAGCTTCTGAAAGCCTGCATATGTGCCAGGCACTCCACTGGGCATTTTGGAAATTCATTTCCACCACTCTAAAGGTTAGCCCTATTGAACCCATCTTACAAATGGAATGACAGAGGCTCAGGCACATGATGTGACCTGTTCAAGGCCAGCTAACTGGTAAGAGAGGTGTATGGAATTCAAACCATGATCTCCTCTGTGGCATTAAGACATCAAGACCCAATGTCCATCTGATGCTTGACTAATCCCACCCCCATCCAACGTATATCCAGACTTTATTTGATTACCTCCATTGACGGGGGCTCACTTCACTTCAAGAGGACACATCTCTTTCACCTCTGAAAAGTCTTTCATAGCCATTGAGTTAAAGGCAAAAGGACATCAAAGCAATGGGATGGCCCCTGTGTGCCATACAGGGCCCAGAAGAGGACCAGGGCCATGGGGGCCCCATCAGGGCCTTCAGCTCCAGACCAGCAGCTGATTAAGACACAGGATGGGGCTGCTCAGAGCGCCAAGGAGCCCAGGGTTTCAGAGCCCTTCCCCAGAATAAGCAAGGATCCCCTCGGCACTCACACTCCAGGGGGCTCTGGGCTGGCTTCTGGCCGAGGCCGTGGGAAAGGCAGCAGGGGCTGGGGTCCATGGGATGGTGCGCCCCTGCATTCCCATCGCAGCCCCCCCGCACTAATGGACCAGAGCCAGGGCTATTGTCTCACTGGCGGCGCAGAGCTGTGTCCTATTCAGGCACTATTTTTGGCGCCCAGAGGAAGAGGAAAAGAAAGCAAAGAAAGGAGTTGCTGTTCTCGGTGGAGCCTTCGCCCGGAAAGGATTCCAGGGCCTGCTGCGCCAGAGAAGGCAGTCACTGTGGATCAAAAGATCCTAGGCTTGAAAGGAGCTGGCGGGGGAGCTGTGGTTCAGGGGAGCCAGAGCGGGGGCCACAGATGGGGCACCCCTGGCCTTGTACACACACTTGGTACTCAGTAACTGCAGCCACATGCAGAGAAAGAAAGGCCCAGGATCCCTGGTCCCACGAAGAGTCACTAAGCACTTATAACAACAACAACGAAAACCTACAGTAGCACAGAGCTACCCATAACCAAGTCTCTGCCGGAAAGAGTCTCACTTAACACCCACAACACTCCTGACCAGGGCGGAGGTCGGGGACAAAGTGATAAGCCTCATAAATCAGATAATTGATGCTCTGAGAGCAGCATGACCGCCAAAATAACAAGCTAGTGACCCCGCTCCATTTCCTCCACCTTGTGCCACCCCACCCTTCCTCGCTTACACCAACTCCAGCGCACTAGCCTTCTTTCTATCCCCAGACACACATCAGGGCCTTTGCACATGCTTTCCCCGCAGTATAGACCATTCTTTCTGGGTTTTTTCCCTGATTGGTTCCATCTCAAGACTTTTTTCTTTTGTTTTCTTTTAATACTTATTTCTTAGACTGTGCCCAGTCTTAGCTGCGGCATGTGGGACCTTTAGCTGTGGCATGCACACTCTCAGTTGTAGCACGTGAGATCTACTTCCCCAGCCAGGGATTGAGCCCAGGCCCCCTGCATTCGGAACATGGAGTCTTAGCCACTGGACTATCAGGAAATCCCCCTTCTCAGGTCTTAATCCAAGTCTCCCCTTTCCTAAAAAGCCTTCCACGTCCACCCAACCAAAATATCCTCCCCATTCATCTCTTCTATTTCACCTTATGTAATAAACTTTAAAGCACTTAACATTGTCTGAAATGACCCTGTGATTTCCTTGCCATTTCTCTGTGTTTGCTCTTCTTGTCTATCTTGCTCATCACTTGTATCTCCAGTACTCAGTGCCACTGAGCCTGGTTCACAGTAGATGCTCAATGACAGCTAGTTAATAAATGGATGAGTGAATGAGACAGAGCTGGGAGTCTGACCAGGCCAGGCTGGCTCCAAGCCTTTTTCCAAAAGAGCCAGTTCCTGATGCTTAGGGCAGGGGGATTCCAGCTCTGAGCCGTCCCCGCTTCCCAGCTTCTATCTGAGTTAGAGGCACACACATCGCTGCCAGGTGCTTGGCCAGAGAGGGGCTTCCAAGACTGTGCACAGCCTGAGAGCCAGGACAGGACCTGAAACTTCACCTCCCATCTAGAGCCAGCCGAGAAAGGCTTTTAAGAACTCCTGTAGTGCACAATAGCAGTGGCAGACTTTATTTTGGGGGGCTCCAAAATCACTGTAGATGGTGACTGCAGCCATGAAATTAAAAGAAGCTTATTCCTTGGAAGGAAAGTTATGACCGACCTAGACAGCATGTTAAAAAGCAGAGACATTACTTTGCCAACAAAGTCCGTCTAGTCAAGGCTATGGTTTTTCCATTAGCCATGTATGGATGTGAGAGTTGGACTAAAAGCAAGCTGAGCGCCAAATAATTGATGCTTTTGAACTGTGGTGTTGGACAAGACTCTTGAGAGTCCCTTGGACTGCAAGAAGATCCAACCAGTCCATCCTAAAGGAGATCATTCCTAAGTGTTCATTGGAAGAACTGATGTTGAAGCTGAAACTCCAATACTTTGGCCACCTGATGTGAAGAACTGACTCATTTGAAAAGATCCTGATGCTGGGAAAGACTGAAGGCAGGAGAAGAAGGGGATGACAGAGGATGAGATGGCTGGATGGCATCACCGACTCAATGGACATGAGTTTGAGGATGCTTCGGGAGTTGGTGATGGACAGGGAGGCCTGGCGTGCTGCAGCCCATGGAGTCGCAAAGAGCTGGACACGACGGAGAGACTGAACTGAACCGTTGTGCACAAGCCTGGAAGACCAAGGCTTTCCTAGACCAGTGGGAACACAGACATATTTTCACAGGTGCTGGATTATTTGATGTTTGAGATCCTGTCTGAACTGTGATCCAAATTAGAGTTTTCTCTCTATGTGGAGGCAGAGTACACACTGCTACACCTTCCACCACTTGCTTCCATGGTCCCAGGAGAGAGGAGCCCAGGCATGCGGTTTACCAATGAAGGCGGGTTGTGCACCCACTGCCACAAATGCCAGATCTCCCATCTGGACTCCTGTGGGCTCCCCAGAGTGGAGCAAGGAGGGGAAACGGTATGTGCCTGTGGCTGGGGAGGATCCTGGGGTCTAGGCACCTGGAGGCAGGTGTGTCCCTAGGACCAGCCTGCAGAGACTCGTAATGGAGCTGGGGTGGAGATAAGGAACCAGGAGGGAGCATGAGCCACACGATGTGCACCTGACCTTCTGCGATGCATGCAGCTGCCCTGAGAGGAGTAGGTATTATTAAGCTCATTTTACAACTGGGAAAACTGAGGCTCAGAGAGGAGAAGCTTCTTTCCTGGGGTTCCATGGCTGCTGAAACTGAACCTACAGGTAGTTCTATGCACTCCTCCACCTGTGATGCTCTCATTGTCCCACCCCCAGCCCTGGAGTCTCCAGGACATGGAGAGGAGTTGCAAGTCACTCCAGGGAAGTGGACATGAGGCCCAAGAGGCTGCATGATGGGTCCAAAGCATTCCAGCCCAGAAACCAGACTTTCACCCATAGGCTCACGGGGTTTGCAAGCACTCCCATCCTTCCAGGTCATTAGTTACTGCAGCTCCCAACTCCGGTTCCCTAAACCAGATCAGGGCGCAGAGGCCAGACTGCCAGATGCACTGACACCTGCTGCAGGGTCTCCTTGGGGAGACACTGGCTGTCGTTTCTGCCACAAATGGCAATGTGCACTACCCCCAGACCCAGCCCAGGCACTGGGACCCAGATATTCTCGGCTTCTAGCCGAGGAGCCGAATAATAGACTCTGCCCATTTGATCTGGGGTGTGTACCTAGGTGGCAGAGCCCCAGCCAGGTGTGGCAGATGTGGTCATGGACAAAGGATAAGTACAGCTTTGAGGAAACCACACAAGGATTCCTTCCGGCCTTGCCCACTGCCCACAGCTCTCGCTAGGTGATGTCACATGCAGGTGTGGGGGAGGGGAAATGCCACGAGGCCAGGCACACACCTACCAGGCGAGGACTACTGGATGAAGGTGAGCAAGGGGCCCCTGATAATTCAGGAGGTGGGTGTCCACCCTTCCCAATTCCTCCATCAGACCTTTCTTCCTCACGCCCATCCCATTCCCCTGATGCCCTCTTGCCCTCTGTGCCTCCCATCCAGCTCACTGAGCTGTTTACACGCTAAAGAATTGATGCTTTTGAACTGTGGTATTGGAGAAGACTCTTGAGAGTCCCTTGGATTGCAGGGAGATCCAACCAGTCCATTCTAAAGGAGATCAGTCCTGAGTGTTCATTGAAAGGACTGATGCTGAAACTCCAATACTTTGGCCACCTGATGCGAAGATTTGACTCACTTGAAAAGACCCTGATGCTGGGAATGATTGAAGGTGGGAGGAGAAGGGGGGATGACAGAGGATGAGATGGTTGGATGGNAAGGAGATCAGTCCTGAGTGTTCATTGAAAGGACTGATGCTGAAACTCCAATACTTTGGCCACCTGATGCGAAGATTTGACTCACTTGAAAAGACCCTGATGCTGGGAATGATTGAAGGTGGGAGGAGAAGGGGGGATGACAGAGGATGAGATGGTTGGATGGCATCACTGACTCAATGGCCATGAATTTGACTAAGCTCCAGGAGTTGGTGATAGACAGGGAGGGAAGCCTGGCGTACTGCAGTCCATGGGGTCTCAAAGAGTTGGACATGACTGAGCAACTGAACTGAACTGAGGAGCCTCTGAAGATGTAATGGATGGTTCTAATGGTGAGTGTACTAGCAAGACTATGGAGACGGCTTTTATATGGAGGCACCACCTGCCCACAAACATTGCCTGATGCTAGAATGGGCAGGGTCGGAAAAGCTCAGGACTGGAAAGTGCCATGAAGAACCCCACATGGTATCTGAGGTCCCCCTACAACTTCCCTGTCAGACTTAAATACCAGCAGGGGCAGGGAACTCACTACCTCAGTTGGGAACATCATCTGCGGGGCCACGGGCAAAGATCCAGGTTCAGAGTCAGGGGACTATCTCTGACCGGCCAGGGGACCTTGGCCTGCTTCCTCATCTGTGAAATGTACAGATTCAAAACTCCAAGGGCAACTGCACCACGACTGAATGAAGGTCTTTGTAGGCAGTGGAGCTGTATGCACCAGGGGCGGGGAGCTGGTGAGGAGGCGCCCGGGGAGTTGACACACACACGACTGGTGACGAAGCAGAGGAGCAGTGGGCAGAGGGGGCCAGGCCACGCATGACTCAGCTGCCCCCGGGGTCACCCTCACATCTGTCACCATTAAGGCAGGTGGGTCTGGGCAGTGGAGCCCCTGCCCTAGGGTCAGAAACCAGGATGCCAGCCACAGAGCCACACCTCTGAGGGCCAGACTCAGCCAGGGACCCCCACCCTCACTGCCCAGGGGCCAAGGGGACTCAGCTATCCCAGGAGACCAGCCCAGCTCAAACCCAGGTCTCCCCTGCAAATCTGGGATAGCGGTCAAGCCAGGCAGGCCTTGGGTCTCCCAGGGCAGGAGGGACCCTCATTCTGGGACAGCTCCTCAGGCCAGCAGATCAAGAGGCCATTGGATGAGGCTGTCCGGGGGGGCTCTCTGGGGCCTTTCCCAGTGATGTCATGGGAAGACAGGGCTAATGCTTGCAATAAGCTCACTGTGGCTCCCTCAGAGAAGGGCTTGGTGATGGCCCAGAAGAGTGGCGATGACACCGCTAATGGTCTGCCAGGCCCTATACCCGGTGGTTGAGATTTCTTGGCTCACTTAACCCTCTCAAGGTGCCATTACTGTTATTTATTGTTGTTGAATCATTCAGTGGTGTCCGACTCTTTTGCAACCCTCTGGACTATAGCCCACCAGGCTCCTCTGTTCATGGGATTTCCCAGGCAGGAATACTGCAGTGGGTTGCCACACCCTTCTCCAGGGGATCTTTCCAACCCAAGGATCAAACCTGCATCTGCTGCATTGGCAGGTGGATTCTTCACCACTGAGCGACCAGGGAAGCCCCAAGTGCCCTTACTATCCTCATTTTGAAGATGACAAAAATAGGCACAGAGAGGCTAATACACCTGTCCAAGTTCACACAGGTGGGCCAGAATGGGGCAACCCCAGAGCAACCCATCTTGTGCTGCCTCCCCCAGGGGGACAGGTGAGCTGGGTGATGGGAAAGCAAAGGTCCAGAACAGCTGGGAATGGGGGGTCTACTGTTCAAGGGCCCCTATAGCCCGAGGCTGACTCAGATGATTCCCACAGGGTCTCACTTAGGGATTCAGGAATCCTTCTGCCCGTTGGACAGCCTAAGGAATGAGGCTTAGAGAAATTAAGCCACCTGCTCAAGGTCACTTTTCAAGGATGTGAACTCAGTTCTAACGGAACTACTGTGTGACCGAACCTGAAGCTCAAACTTTCAGCAGAGGTTTAGGGAAGACCCATCAAAGCTGAACACTGTGCTGAGTGCACGCTTTGCAGCCATCTCCCCCAAATTCCAGCAACAACCCTCGGTGGGGGGGGGGGTGTCACCTCAATGCACAGGTGAACTTTGAGGTCTGGGGAGGCTGTGACCTTAGGCAGTAGGATACGAGCCCGAAAGTCCTCTGCTCTCACCCATGGGCCAGAGAGCTAAGGGCAGGGCTTCTGGAAGGAGGGAGGCAGAGACCCAGGGACCGGAGGGAAGTCAGAGGTGGCTCTGATCGCTCACTTCTGCTCACCTTGGAGGTAGCGTGAGTGGCCCTGAACCCAGGGAGCCAGGCTGGAGCCATTAGCTGTCTAATCGCCAGCCTTTCAGGGGACCAGAGCGGGGCTGGCTCCCATATAGAGAGGCCCCCACCCCCAGGCCATCTCTCTCTAATGCAGAAGCCTGTCTCCTGGTGCCCGGAAGCCCTGCCAGCTCCTCCAGGGCTCAGCTTTTATCTCAGCCTGCCCGAACTGCCAAGTGCGCCACAAACTGCCTGAGCCTGAGCCAGCACCAGCCCAAGAGCCCAACTCCCACCACCCTGGCCTCCCGGCCAAAACACAAGTCAGGCTGTGGTGGGGGGTAGGAGGAGGTTTCTGCTGATGCCCAGGTAGCTCTAGGTCTCTTAGGGGCTGGGCAGCAGGAAGATGGCCCCCCTCAAGCTACTACATGTGTCTCTGGGCCTCCGTGTACCCATCTGCCCAAGGGGTAGATCACAATAGTAAAGGCTAACATGTGGGACAAGCGCTGGTGTCAGCAACTCACCGCATTAGTCCTTCAGGCTCAAAACAGCCCCTGAAGTATATACTGTTATGTTTTATCTACTTTTTCCAGATAAGGAAAATGAGGCGCAGACACCCAAGTTCACACAAACCGAGAGGAACGAAGCTCTTCCCAGATAAGTGGCCTTGCTTTCTCCATGGGTCCTGTTGCCTTAAAAGCACATGGGCTTAACAGTGGCAAGGATGGGGTTCAGGACAAGGGCACATATCCTCTGGCCCCCAGCACAGAGTCCGCCCTGGCTGAGGGGTCCCCTTCCCATGGAGATGGGCAGAAGAACACAGTGGACGAGAGCCCAGACTCTGGAGCCCCCAGGATAAGAGGTCACTCCTGGAGGAGCCTCCTGTGCCTCAGTGCCCTCATCTCTAAAATGGGCACAATGGGAGCTTGTAGCTTGTGGGAATAAAGCTGTGTTCAAAATGCTGAGCCTAGGCCTGGTAGAGTCCGAGGGCAGCAAGGATCCAGGACTGTTCTAGTCCAGCCGAGCCCCCGAGTTTGGGGCTTGAGGGGCCTGCAGGGGGTGGGGATATTTCAGCCCACCTGTGCCAGGGCAGGCAGTGGGCAGGGTTCAGAAAATGTATATCTTGTGCTCCTTCCTCCAGGAGCCCCAGTCTGACTCCCAAATCTGCAGGGCTCCCCGGCGGCCCCAAGGAACTCCTGATGGGTGAGAGGACCAGACTGACAGAGGGCAAGCCTGGGGAGGCTAGGGTCTAGCCGGGACTCCACCCCACTTGAGAGGCCCCTCGGTGCCAGCCCTGCCCTGCCCCCACTTGCCATCTGCCTGGTCCCTGGGGTCCCAGTCCCCTCAGCTGCTGGGTTTGCTCACGTGATGCCCCAGCTGCTGTGAGTCAGAACAGAGTCACAGCGCTGCCCCAGGATCAGGCTTGGGGGTGCTGAACCTGCTCTGGTTCTAGGTGGGGTGGCAGCAGTGAGATTTGGGGCTGTGTGGTCACATTTCCCTCATCCCCCACCAGCCCTACCCCTGACTCTTCACTCTAGCCCCCGCCACCCTCCGTCCACACACAGGTCTTGCTGAGGATGAAGTGACCCGGGGCTCGACTCAACTAGAGCACCGTCCACATGGCCTCCTACAGGCAGACTCTGCCCTGCCCGCCTTGCACTTGTCATGCTGGACCTTGCTAGGAAGCCCACCCCCACCGCACGTGGACCTGGCCGCAGCTCTGTCGCCTCTTATACCTGTCCTTCTCCTGGACTGGCCGACCACCACTCCACTCTGTTCCCTCAGCCATGAAACTCCTCCCTCCAAGCGGGAGCCTTGGGCCTGGGGTAGCCAGACCCTCCCACCCCACTCACAGTCCTCCCCTTCTCATCCAGCTTGGGTGGCAGCCCACACCCCCAGAAACTTCCCTCCATCCCTTCCCCTGCGAGACTGCCACCCACCGGCCTGGCAATCAGGTTACCAAAAGGACCCATGCCAGCTCTCCAGTACCATCACCTGCTCCAGTCCCCCCATCATCCTCAAACCTTTTCCCACTGCAGTTTCTCAGCCAGGAATGCCACCCCGCCACCCCATCAGCCCTCCCCTGCTCCACACCANAGACTAAAGTTCACTTTTATTATAGAGGATGGATGTACAGATATTCACTAAGTACCTAGGATAGTCCAGACAATCTGGGGTGCTCCAGCCCTCCCCTGCTCCCCACCAGCCTCCCAGGCCAGCCTCTATGCCCTCTGTGGAGCCTCCCATCCTCCCAAGTCAGGAAATTCTCTCCCCCTCTGTCAGCAAGCTTATCTCCTCCCTTGGTCTCAGATCCTAATTGTCTTGTTTGTTTGTGTCCCTGACAGTTGAGGGCGTCCTGCCCAGTGGCCCAGGGAACCACTGAGGTTGGCAACAACAGAGCCGGCTGTTGAGCAGAGCCTCTGCCTCCCTCAGAGCCACGCCCGCCCGGAGTGGTGTCCTTCACAACCTGACCCTCTCGGAGCCAAGCCCAGGATGGGAGGCGGGGCAGTTACCACCCCCCACCCCAACACACACTTCCACTTATCAGCAGGGCCAACTGCATCCAGAGAGAGGGAGGCAAGGCAAGGTGGCCACAATGATGCTAAGACCAAGGTGAGGTGCATCTCAGGCCCCCGGGGTCCCTGCAGCAAAGAGGCTCAGGTCTGGTTCCAAGAGCTAGTCCTGCCCTGGTCATTGACAGGGAAGACCCCACGGGAACCCGGGCCTGGGATCTGGGGGACTAACTCAGCCTCTGATGGTTCTCACTGACTCCGGACCCTTCTCCCTGACTCAGTCCCAAGGAATCAACACTGCCCTCAGCATATCCCCAGCGTGGGTGGAGTGGGGTGGGCTGGGTAGGGCAGGCGCTTGGCTCTGGACCGCCCACACCCAATTTGTCTCATTCAAATGAGTCCCCACCTCTAGAACAGTACCAGGCACACAGTAGGCACTCAATTGTTATTTATATAATTAACTTCTTGGGCCCTCTACAGCCACAAAGGCTATTCTTCCCCACCTCTCCTCGCCCAGGCCAGAGCTGCTCCAAGCAGGATGGTAGTGGTGGCGGCATGGTGAGAGGGGCCCCTGCCTCAACTCATGTCCCCCCCAGCCCTCCTCAGTAAAAGGAGCACCAGCCACCTCCGTGGGGGCCAACTCCCATGAAACGGCACCACAGGAAGGAGGCCGGTTGGGAAGGAGGTGGGGAGAGGAGCCAGACGTCCCCCAGGTGGGCAGGCCCTATCAACTCCGAGCAGACCTGGGGCCTGGCGGTTAGCGAGCTGGGAGCACTTCCCCATCGACTGCCGCTGGTTCCCAGGACGCTCTCCCTCATCCCAGGTCCCGCCTGTTCAGACCCCACTGCCAGGTTCGTCTCCTCCCAAAGGCAGGGCCTGGGCCATGAAGAGCCACGTTGCCCCTGGCTCAGTGGGCGGCGGGGGTCCCCGGACGCAGCCCCCGGGCAGCTGCAGGCAAGGCTGCCCCCGAAGTGCCCGCGCCCAGCCGCCTTGCCCTCTCCTCTCCTCCCTGAGGCCAGAGGCTGGCTTTCCCTCCCCACACTTGTTCTGTGATCTTGAGTGAGCCCCCTGCCCTCTCACCGACCTTGCTTCTGTCATCTGATCGGTTAAGGGGCAGGAGACAACGGTACCTCCCCGTCCACGGAGCAGATCCAGGGACCCTACCACTCCCAGCCTCAGTTTCCCCTGCTAACAACCGGCTCTGAGAGGCTCCACCCTCCCCGGCTCCACCCCCTTCCGCGGCATCTCGCTGTCCATCTGCCCGCAACTCTCCAGCCCCGGCTCAGCCCTGCTCATGTGTGGGCTAGAGACTTCAGAGCCCCGCTCCACCGCCACCCCACCCTCAGCAGCACACACCCCCGTTCCGCCTCCCTCCTTCCATCGAGCCCTTGATCCGGTACCTGGTGATGAGCAGAAGGTCCCGTGTGGGGCCAGGCAGCAGAACCACCTTTCAAGATCCACATCTGAGGCTTAACCTGCCAGCCGTGGTCCCGCAGCGGCCGAGGGAGCTGGTGCGCGTGAAGACTCCCTCTCCCGAGACAGTGCAAGGCAGGCAGCCAGTGTGGAGCCGGGGGAGGCGCCGGGTGTGTTTGCGGGGTGTGGGGGGGGACACCCCTCTCCTGCCCCAGCTGGGCTCCTCCCTCCTCCAAGCTCTGCCGGGGATGACGGGACCATACGTGAGTCACACGGATTTCTCAGAGGGAGGCTGGGAGGGGGCAGGGCTGAGAGCACCGAGGCGGGGACATTGAGGGATGCCCGTGACTCAGCGCTGGGCAAGGGGGCATTTCAGCCTCACCTCCCCCCTGCCCCCCATCCAGGTGCAGGCTTTGTGGACGGGTGCTAGCCAGAGATAACTGCCTCCTCGCCCTCCATCTGTTACTTCCCCAAGGCTGTTCTCCCCAAAGTTCCCGCAGAGAGGCCAGGGTTACTATGGCAACAGTCTGCCCCGATGCCGCCCCCTCCACCCGGCATCAACTGCCCCTTCCTGAAAGAAAGGCCAGCCTCCTTGGCAGCAGGCAGGAGCCGGTGCTGACCAGCAGAGCGGAAGGGACTCCAGGGAAGGGGTGAGGGGCGGGTGTCAAGCCGCCTGGCATGCGGCCAACCAGGCCACACACAACTGGCCACTTGCCCTTGACTCCTCCCTGAGCCTCAGTTCGTCCTCCCAGCAGAGGGACCCACCTCAGTGCTCCCCAAGCACTCATAACATTCAGCAGACTCAAGTTCTGCACTCAGACTCCAGGGGCTTCTTGAAATGGCCTTCCAGTTTGTCTGCTGGGTCAAAGGGGGAAACTGAGGCCCAGGGGAGGAACCCTTCCTGGGGGCTCCGATAGCTCAGAGAGAGAAATTTGAAAATGGGCTGACGCCCCCTTTCCCTTTCTGGACACTGGCCTCTGTCTGCAGTTTCCTCTCACTGTTAACCTTCACGGCCACCCTGGGAGTCAGGAAACTTCAGATGGCCCACGCTCCCCCACTGTGGAGGGAGGGGATTCCCTCATCCTCCCTCATCCTCCCTCATCCCTCCAATGTGAGCCAATGATTTCCAAGTCACAGATGCTGGAAGGATTTCATAGCCTAGTGAGGGCAAGTGATGAGAGCAACAATAACAACAACAATAATAATAATTAATAATAAGGATTATATGCCCTGACCATTTACTACATTCCAGACTCTTCCCTGGCGCCACAGCCGTGGCAGCACAGGAAATCTCGTTGCTCAGACCAGCGCCTGACACTTGATGAGCCCTCAGTCAACGTTCGCCATGAATGTGCTGAAGGAGAAGGGAGAGCCAGGAAGCTCAGAGAAGGGAATTAACTTGCACAAGATCACACAGCTGGGGAGTGGCAGAGGTGGGACAGGACCCCAGATGGTCTGGCTCCACAGCCAGCTGCCTTAACCACTCATGAACTTAGACTCCCAGGCCTCTGGAGTGGGCCCTGGACACAACGGATGCCCAGGGCCCTAAGGTCCCTTCTTTCTCGTGGGGATCTGCAGAACGGCCTGGAAAATTCACCTGCTGCAGCATGAATGGAAGCTTTTCAGGCAGCCCAGGAGGCCAGGGGCTGCTGCCGGTGAAGTCTATCCCTTATCTGCTCATATAAATCAAGCTGCAGGGAGGAGGAAGGGCAATAAAGCTACATAGTGGGGTACAAGGAAGCCCCCAGGCCTGAGCTTCTGGAAAGCAGTGCTGTGCTCTTCAAGCAGTCGGCCCACTGACCAGGCTGTGCCCCTGCCTGGGAGAGGTGGGCACTGGGTCTATGTCCAGCCGGCTGCTCCCTCCCAGAGCTGCAGTGAGCACTGCCTCATGGCCAGGACAGGAGGGGCCGGTCCACATTAGAGACCAGGAAACAAGGGGTGAAGATGTTCTTCCTCACCAGAAAAAGGACAGGGAGGAAAGGACCCAGGAAAAGGATCCAGGATTCCTTAAATTCATGTCTTTGGGCAAATCATCACTGCTAAGGTTCAGTTCCCCCAAGGTCTGTCCTTCAGGGCCAGGCCAGATGGTCACTGGAGCAGCCTCAGCTGTTCTCCGGGATCCAGGCCAGCCAGACAGCAACCAGACAGACAGAAACACACACACACACATACATACACACACGCCACAGAGGGTACTGGCTAGCAGGGAGCAAATGGATCGTCAGCAGCACCACTCTGAGTTGGCAGGGACTTGCTGAGCTGAATGTCCAAGCAAGGGACGCAGAAGCCTGGAGCTAACTGCCACCCTGGCCACATAGGAAAGGCCCTAGAGGGTGGCCCAGCTGGGCAGGAGCTGCTCTCCAGGCTCTGCCTGCTCTCTCACCATCAGCCTGCTCAGAAACTTACTATGTGCTGGGTACTGTGCCAGGCTCCAGGGGTTGGGNATCGTCAGCAGCGCCACTCTGAGTTGGCAGGGACTTGCTGAGCTGAATGTCCAAGCAAGGGATGCAGAAGCCTGGAGCTAACTGCCACCCTGGCCACATAGGAAAGGCCCTAGAGGGTGGCCCAGCCGGGCAGGAGCTGCTCTCCAGGCTCTGCCCGCTCTCTCACCATCAGCCTGCTCAGAAACTTACTATGTGCTGGGTACTGTGCCAGGCTCCAGGGGTTGGGGGACAAGCCTGGCTTACATTGTAGCAACACTGGGGAGTCAGTTATCAGCACCATAGAGCCCTCGGGAGCTCTGGGAGTTGGAGAAGAGAAACCAAATAAATTATCATT
Organism: Neotragus pygmaeus; assembly: GCA_006410875.1. Lineage (NCBI taxonomy): Eukaryota > Metazoa > Chordata > Mammalia > Artiodactyla > Bovidae > Neotragus > Neotragus pygmaeus. The sequence goes on along the minus strand of SJYV01038510.1, from coordinate 447,558 downwards.
AATCACAACCCTACCTGTTACTGGGCTTCCCAGGTGGCGCTAGCAGGAAAGAACCTGCCTGCCAGCACAGGAGACGTAAGAGACGCAGGTTCAATCCCTGGGTAGGGAAGATCCCCTGGAGGNATCACAACCCTACCTGTTACTGGGCTTCCCAGGTGGCGCTAGCAGGAAAGAACCTGCCTGCCAGCACAGGAGACGTAAGAGACGCAGGTTCAATCCCTGGGTAGGGAAGATCCCCTGGAGGGGGAAACAGCAGCCCACTCCAGTATTCTTGTCCTGAAAATCCCTATGGACAGAGGAGTCTGGCAGCCTGCAGTCCACGGGGTCGCAGAGAGTCAGACACGACTAAGGCGACTTAGCATGCATGCCACCTCTTCCTAGTACTGCTACCGGGACTAATTACCAGGGCTGTGTCCATGGGCTCTGAGTAAAATGCTCAGTTCTATCTGAGTTCTTGTTGTATCCTCCACCCTGTGGGCTGGTCGTGCTGGTGTTTCAGAGACACAGATGGTCTGTGTCTAGGTCTCCAGACCCACGGGCTCTAACCAAGCACCTGCCAGGCACCAGGCTCCTGCTGGGTTCATCACATTCGTGATCTCCCCTGCATCTCAGGACAGTTGTTATCCTGCTCCACTGAAGAGGGACAAGGCTCAGAGAGGGTGAGGGTCACAGCCCGGGTTTGAAACAGGTTTGTCTGCCCTTGAGAGCAGCTGGGTCTCGAAGAATGTTTCAGTGAACAGAGACCAGCAGGAAGGACTTTCTGGGCAGCATCAACAGAGAGGGGAGAAGTGGGACATGGGAGGCATCCTTGGAAGGAAGTAGGATCTAATCAGTGGGTGAGGACAGATTCAGGAAGATCTTGAAAGCAAGGAGTTTACTTCTGAAGGGGTTTCATCAATGGCACTGAGAAGCCAGGGAAGGAATTTCTTGTGACCAGCATGCAAAAGGTGGTCCACAGACCCACAGCATGACCAAAGAATCCAGCGTCTCAGGTGTGCCCCAGACCTACCGAGCCAGAATATATATTTAAACACGATCCCAGGTGGTTCCAGCATTTATTCAAGCAGGAGGAAGCTTGGTCTGCTCTAGAAGCTGCACCAGCAGTGAGGGGATGGGATATGGAAGGGAGGCCAGAGCCCCGCTGGCGCTTTAGGGATGGAAGTGGATAGGAGGCGAGGGACTGTGGTCCGAGTAATGAGAAGCAGAGGCTGGGACCCCCACCCCACATGTGAGAGGGGATATGATAGCATAGACTGCCCTGAAACGCAGGGGTCATGGGACGGACTGCAGGTCTGGGTGACAGGGAGGAGGGTGCCCTTGGGCACAGCAGGATGGGGGTATCCTTGGGGTATAGTGGNGAGGCCTGGGCCTCCGTGGACCATTCGTGCCCACCCCCACCTCCCCTGCCCAGCGCTCCCTGCCTGGCCCCTGCATCACCCTCGAGGCTTTGCCTGAGGCCAGCAGTTCTGCTGGCCCCACGTCCATAGGTGGCTTGTTTCCTGCCCACCCCCCACCCCAGTGTCCCTAGTATTGAGAACTGAACCACCACTTTTTCCAAGAAGTCATCCAGGCAGTTGTTGATTCATTTGGCAAAGTCTCTTCCAGGAGCCACTGTGGACACGGCCCCAGGTGAGGCCCTGAGCCACATAAATACACCTTGAGCACCTTTCCTCACCTCCCCCTGCCACTACCACCCCAACACAGGGTTCCCGTGGGTTCTCCTCATCTGGGGCCTATTCCCCAGGGTCAGAGTCATTTCTTTCCTTGTCTGTGAACTCTGCCAGATGACCAAACCCACACCCCAGCACAGGGCCTGGTGCAGAGAAATTCTGGGTGACTGGTGGGTGAAGGAGCAAATATGGGGAGAAGCAGTGGATGATGGATGGACAGGTGGACAGACTCAACCACATACTTAGTGAGTGCTTGTTGAGGGCCTACTGTGTACCAGACACTGTTCTAGGCACGGAGGACACAGCAGCAAGCAAAATATAAAAATCTCTGCCTGGACTTCCCTGGTGGTCCAGTGGCTGGGAGTCCACCTACCTGTGCAGGAGAAATGGGTTTGATCCCTGCTCTGGGAAGATTCCGCATGCCAGGGGCAACGCACCCACGCGTCACGACTACTGAAGCCGCTGCCCTATACTCCACAAGAGAAGCCACTGCAGTGAGAAGCCACGCACTGCAACGAGAGAGTAAACCCCTGCTCGCTGCAATTAGAGAATAACCACACGCAGCAACGAAGACCCAGCACAGCCAAAAAGCCGCTGCCTTCCTAGAGCTGAGAGAGACAGATGATAAACTGATCAGGAAATTAATATGAAATGTTTTCAGTGATAAGAACCATGGAGCAAAATAAAGCAAGGGAGGCAGAGAAGGATGGAGGAGGGAGCGCTGGTTTTGATTTTCTCTAAGAATATGACACGACACAGGCTGAATGTGATGAGGGAGGTAGACTTTGCGATGTCCAGAGCAAGAGCATCCTGGGGGCAGGAACAGCACGTGCAAAGGCCCTGTGGTGAGTGGCTGCTTGATGCGTTTAAGGAATAAGGAGGAGCTGGGCATTGCTGAATAAAGGAGTTGAAGTAGAGATGAGCCCAGGGAGATGAAGGAAGGAAGGATGGACAGATGGGAACAAGCGAGGGACGTGGGTCCGGTGAAGTGTGGGAGAGATCCAGCTCCCTGAGGGAGGGTCTGCCTCTTGGCCACAGCTCAGCCCCTTTCCTGGAGGCGGTTTGTAGTCCCCAGATCACCTTTCTGTCTTCACCCCAGGGAAACTTCTAACTGCTAATACGACTGCTGCTCTGCCCGTGAGCCTGGGTGGCTGCTCTGCTCAGCAGCAAGACGCGCCCACAGTTGAGCACAGATGGGGCACCAGGAAAGTGGGGGGGTGCCAGGGAGAAATAGGCTTGCAGGAAGACAGCCCGACCCCTAAAACCACGGAGTTTCCCTGGGGCTCTGAGAGCAGAACCCACGGCCCCAGAGATGCCACCCACCCCGATGAGGACCCCAGGGCAGTCCCTGTGACTTCCTGTGCATCTGCCGGTGACTCCCCCACTCCCGAACCCACAATCCAACCCCCACGCTGCCCTGCTGTGCCCTCAGGGCCCTGGCTGGTGATGTCATCCGCAGGCTCTTCAGGTGAACAGGAGGGGCTGGAGCCCTCATTCGCTGGATGCACAGGGGAGGTTGCCTAATGCCTGTGCCTTGGGCCATCTATGGAACGAAAGCACACACCTTCGCCCTGCTTCTCTTCCAGCAGCGAAAGGAGGAGGGGAGGGGATGGATGGGAAAGTGCCCTGTCGGAGCAGGTGCCTGAGAAACACTTCTGGGGCTGGGGGCTGGGTCTCTAGGAACCCCCATCCAGGACCTGTGGATTATCCCCACTCCCCACTACACCTGTTTTTCATGTGGGTTTTACAGATACAGGTGGGGTTGGGTGGGGGGATTGTTAAGTAACACATCTGAGGTCATACCCAGACAATCTGACTCAGGACTGGGGCCCTTTAGCTGACCCTAGGTGAACCCTGCCTCCCTCTGCTCAACCCCACCTCCACTCAGAGGGGAGTCTCAGGAAATGCAGACCCCTTCATTGTTGGGGTGAGGGGGACGTGTGAAGGGGCGTAAAGGGTCCCCAGCTGTGACATCTCACACTCTAGCAGGACCTCCGCTCAGTCTTCAAGCTCCCTCTGAGAGCTGGTGCTCCCCACCCCCAGGGAAACCAAGGAGTGCTAAGTTGAAGTGTTGCAGAAAAGAAACTTGCCACATCTGTGAGGAGGGCTCAGTGGTCTCTATTTTTTTGTTTGTTTGTTTTGGCCATGCCATGTGGCATCTTAGTTTCCCAGCTAGGGATCAAGCCGGTGTCACCCATAATGGAAGCACAGAGTCTTAACCACTGGACTGCGAGGGAATTCTCCTCAATGATCTCTAAAATAATTCACATGGGTCATCTTTCACTAATTCACGTATTCATTCACTAGACTGATACCTGCAGAATGACTCCTGGGTGCCAGGACCTTCCTTACGTTTTCAAAAGCAAACTGCCCCCAGGCAGGCAGCAGCGCTGTGACTGGGCGTGGGACACAGAGCAGACTGCCTGGGTGGGACAGCCCAGCTCCCCTTGCCAGCCAGTTTGCCTCCCGTGGCCTTGGTTTGCTTATCTGCAAAATTAGAGTGATATCAGTATCAATCTATGAGACTTGAATGAGAAAATGCTCAGTGCTTCCAACAGGGGCTGGCGTGTGGTAAGGGCTCTGTCAGTGTTTGCCATACCCACATGCAGAGGGGAAATGAAATTATGGACCTTACAGAGCCTGTATAGTCCCTGGGGTCGCAAAGAGTCCGACAAGACTGACTTTTACTTTCAAAGCCCGTTATAGTTTTTACTGCTGTCTCTGTATTGAACAGAGGTGGCCTCTTCCTCCTTTTTGGCCACATTTGGAAGAAAGTGACCTCCCTGGCCAGATGTGGGTGTACAAACCCACAGTTCTCACTGTGCTGGGATGGGCAGAGAGATGGCCAAAGGAATTACCCTGCTTCCCACAAGGAGTTCATTCCCCACCTTCTGCACCCTTGGACTCACGTGTTCCAGGTTCTGCTTGTACCTGCTCCTTCATCTGCACCCAGTCTGAGGATCAGGAGAAACTGCTTCCAGTTCTGGGTCTGCCACTCACTGGCTCTGTGAGGCTGAACAGGTCAGGGCCCTCCTCTGAGCCTCAGTGTTCCCATCTGTGAAAAGGGGTTAATAAGATGACCCATGCTACAGTGTTCTCAAACGAATCACGGGAGGAGATTTGGGGCAGCAAACCACTCTGAAACCACTCTGCCAACCAAAAGACTCCTTTCACCATCCCAACAACTCCGCCAAGTGTCTGTCCCCAAGTGTCTGAGACCAAGGGCAACCCAGAGAGAAAACTTTGCTCATAGCCCATGTGTGTGGGTGGCGCCAGGCCACATGCCTGGCATTCCGTGACCCTGCAGAGGCTGTCCTTGTGTAGTCCCAGGGTCCTCTGTCGAGTTGACTGAGTTCTAGGACAACTGAGTCACATTTTCTGCTGCGTCCCCCCATGTCTTCTTGAAGTCAGCACTCGCCGGGTAGCAACCAAACACAGGAAATGGGTTACAAACCAGCTGTGAAGACTGTGGGAGCAGGAGCTGTGGGCCTCGAACAGGGCAGCTTTTGCCAGGGCTATGTCTCAGAAAAGCTTAAAGAATCTCTTATCATAGTCCCAGGGTGGCCCTGACCTGCCCACGGGCCTCTTATTGGGACCAAGCGTCCCTCACCTCTCCTGATCTCCTATCTCGTGTCTGCCCAGACAAATCCCACCCTCTGACCTTATATCCTGATTCAAATGTCCCCTCTTCTAAATAGGCCTCTTGGAGTTATCCCATTCTTCCCTAGGGGAATTCAGCCTCTGAACCTCTGTTGGAAAGGGGGGGCATCTCAACCCTACTCTGCTTCAGTTCTTGGATGGACTGATAACAAGATTGACACAAGACAGATTAACAGGAGAAAAACAGAACTGGGACCCAAGGGACTTCCCTGGCCCAGGAGTTAGCATTGCATGCTTCCACTGCAAGGGGCGCAGGTTCGATCCCTGGTTGGGGAACTAAGATCCCACAAGCTGTGCAGTGCAGCCAAGAAAGAAAAGGAAAACAAAATGGAACCCAAGAAGTGGCCGAAGCTGGCAGCTTTTATACATTTTAGACAGAGAAACAATACATTTGTGAGGAATTAACAGGACAAAGAAACATCACTTAATTAGTGAAGAACCTAAACAGAGTTTGGGGGTTCCCTGGTGGCTCTGTGGTAAAGATCCACCTGCCTATGCAGGAGACACGGGTTCCATCCCTGATCCAGAAAGATATCACAAGCTGTGGAGCGACTAAGCTGATGTGCCACGACTACTGAGCCTGTGCTCTAGAGCCTGCGAACTGCAGCTGCTGAAGCCCACGCACCCCAAGGCCTGTGCTCTTTAACAGAAGTCACATGGGAAGCCTCTGCACCACAGCTAGAGAGTAGCCCCCACATACCACAACTAGAGACAGCCCACACAGCTACGAAGACCCAGCACAGCCAGACATAAAACAGAGTTTGGACTTGGGGCTGTAAATTAGGAGAGAAGTGACAAGGTTTGTTTATGCGGCTTCTCAGCCCAAAGTCTCCCTCTCTGGCGATAAGAGTGTCCTTCCTCCTCCATTCACAGGAAGGGCACCTTTCATATCAGAGCACTGTTTCCTGCTTTTCAAAGAGACAGAGGAGGGTCAGAGCTTCTTTCTTGCGTCGGCTGATCCTTGAATAACTTCAATTCAAAATAATCAATACACCAATGTGGCCTACTGGGGGCAGCCTGCCCTGATTCCCACCATCTCAAAAGTCCTCAACACTTCACCTACAAGAATACTACCATCCAACTCTCCTGAGCATCTCTATGCCAGGCCCTTTCCTTTATAAAGCTTCAAAGTGTACGTTAGTCCCTTAGTCATGTCTGACCTTTTGCAATCCCATGGACAGGCTTCTCTGTCCATGGGATTCTCTAGGCAAGAATACTGGACTGGATTGCCTTCTCCCACTGGAATGGGTAGCCATTCCCTTCTCCAGGAGATCTTCCCAACCCAGGGATCAAACCTGGGTCTCCTCAATTACAGGAAGTTTCTTTACTATCTGAGCTATCAGAGAAGCCTAAACTCTGCATGGACAGATTCATCTGATCCCCATAACAGTCCTATTGAAAGGTCAAAAGTGAAAGCTGNGATCTTCCCAACCCAGGGATCAAACCTGGGTCTCCTCAATTACAGGAAGTTTCTTTACTATCTGAGCTATCAGAGAAGCCTAAACTCTGCATGGACAGATTCATCTGATCCCCATAACAGTCCTATTGAAAGGTCAAAAGTGAAAGCTGCTCAGTCATGTCTGACTCTTTGTGACCCCTTGGACTATACTGTCCATGGAATTCTCCAGGCCAGAATACTGGAGTGGGTAGTCTTTCCCTTCTCCAGGAGATTTTCCACCCCAGGGATTGAACCCAGGTCTCCCGCACTACAAGCAGATTCTTTACCAGCTGAGCCACCAGGGAAGCTATGGAGGGATGCTATTATTATAAGCAAGGAGATGGAACCCCAAAGAGATTGAGTCACCTACCCCAGAACACATTGCCCATGAGTGCCCAAGCTAACATTTGAACCCATATCTGTGTTGGACCACAACTTGTCTCTTTTACGCAGCTTCTCAGTAAATGTATTTCATTCATTCATTCAACAAAATTTTTACAAGAGCCACTAAAATGCCAGACCTCACCCTTGGGCTCTGTGAACATGAGACAGACATCACCTCTGCCCTCGTGGAATTTATAGCCAGATGGGGTGAGGGATTAAAAAAAGACTCAGTGAAGTAATTCATGAATCAAGTAATTCAATACAGGGAGGCCTGGCGTGCTGTGGTTCATGGGGTCGCAAAGAGTCGGACACGACTGAGCGACTGAACTGAACTGAAGGGCAATGCAGAAGGCAAACACACACACACACACACACACACGCTCATAAGGGCAGAGATGACATGCAACAGGGAACCTGCTTTTAGCCAGGTAAGCGTGGAAGGATTCTTGGAGAAGGTGACATTTGTTCTGGTGGGCAAGGGAGAGCCAGTCTTGGAAAGAATGAGCCTGGGGCACAGAGTACCAGGCAGAAGGAACAGCTTGTGCACACAGGCTCTGAACAGGCTCAGAGCGTTGGGGAAACAGGCAGCTAAATGTGTCTGGAGCACAGAGGCAAGAGAGATGAGGCCAGAGAGGAGGGCCGTGGAGACAGGGAGGCAGGTGCAATCTTGATCCCAGAGCAGGAGGGAGCCGTGGGTGGACTTAGGCAAGGGGTGAAGGCATCCCTTTACATTTTAAGGAGAGTAGCTGAAGAACTCGGAGAAGGCGATGGCTCCCCACTCCAGTACTCTTGCCTGGAAAATCCCATGGACGGAGGAGCCTGGTAGGCTGCAGTCCATGGGGTCGCTAAGAGTCAGACACGACTAAGCGACTTCCCTTTCACTTTTCACCTTCATGCATTGGAGAAGGAAATGGCAACCCACTCCAGTCTTCTTGCCTAGAGAATCCCAGGGACGGGGGAGCCTGTTGGGCTGCCGTCTACAGAGTCGCACAGAGTCGGACACGACTGAAGCTACTTAGCAGCAGCAGCAGTAGCTGAAGAACTAGTCCCTGCCCTGACTAGGTCAAGGCTGTTGATCAAGGCTGGGTCAAGGATCAAGGGTCCTGCAGGGTCAAGTAGGAACTGTGCAGAAGTTCCCCAGGGCAGAGGGTAGGGCAGCCTCCCACCCCATCCAGGAGGGAGACACTGAAGCTGGTCCATCCACAGTAGCTAGTTCCCCCAGAGCTGGAAGGCTGGCATCTGTTCATCCATCAGGCAGTCTCTCTGTCTATCTGCCCAACAGCCCTCTGCAGTCTTGGGTCCAGGGATGGCCTCCCCTGTCCCTCACCAACAGCAAGCAGCTAAACAGTAACACCTGGATCTCTGTATTGTTCAGACATAAACAGTGATTATTTTCTTTTTTCCTTCTGTCTTTCTTTTTCACCACACTGCGTGGCATGCAGAATATTAGTTCCCTGACCAGGGATCAAACCCGTGGCCCCTGAAGCAAAAGCTCAGAGTCTTAACCACTGAATTGCCAGGGAAGTCCCAAACACTGAAATTTTCATTTGCATCAACATCTAAGACAAGAATAAAATGACAAAGACGTGTTGGAACTTTTCTTGTTTATCAGTGACATGAGTGATTTTTTTTTTTAACTGAATTGGATCAAAGTCCTCAAAGCCTGGAGTTCTTGCTGACTCGGATAAGCTTCTGAATACACTGCTGAATGGGAGAACAGTTTTCTGTTGTTTTGTGCGACTCACGACCTAACAGCCACAGACGTGACACACGGCATTGAATGTGCTCTATCACCATTTTCCCCACCACTTCCTTAAGTCTAGCGAGATGACCATCAAAGCGAGCAGTCAAGGCCTGATCTGCACTGCAGCATGCGCAGACTTCTGGGGCATAAACGCTCCCAGGCATGGACCGGTTCAAGGTATTGGACTGACCAAAAAGTTCATCCAGGTGTTTTTCCATAAGATCTATCGCGCCTTGAACGTGGGATCGGAGGAAAGCTGTGCCGCGGCTCACTATTCCACAGCGTTTCTAGGTACCAGTGCGATGGATGTCAAAAACCACGAGCACACAGATGACTCATTTGCTAAAGCTGCCGTGACTAAGTACCGCAGGCTGAGCAGCTGAGATGACAGAAACGGGGTGTCTCACAGCTCTGGAAGCTGGGAGTCCGAGATCAAGGTGTCCACAGGGCTGGTCCCTTCTGCTGGCTGTGAGAAAGGGCCCGTTCTGGACCTTTCTCCTCGCTTCTGGTGGTTCACTGGCTATCTTTGGCATTTTTTGGTCTGTCGAAGCATCACCCTGATTTCCGCCTTCATCTTTTTACGACATTCTGTGTGTGTGTGTATCTGCATCCAAAGGTCTCCCTTTTATAAAAACACCAGTCATATTGGGTTAAGGCCCACCCTAATGACCTCATATTAACTCGTTTCCCTCCCTAAAGATCCCCATCTATAAATAAGGTCACATTCTGAAGTACTGAAGGTGAGGAATCCCACATATGAATCGAGGGGAAGGATACAGTTCAGCCCATAACCATAGCAAAATGTGGCAAAATAATTAGAAAGTAGTGTATTTTGAGCATTTATTACCATTTTGATTATAGTTTAATTGTAAGTTTATGTGATTTAATGCTTAACAAGGACTATTTCATAACCAACAACTGGCTCTTGCAGGCCAGTATGAACAGGCTCCAACACATCGGAGGCCCTTGCCTCCCTCAGCCCTGTCCCAAGTCCCCGACTGACCTCCCTGCAGGCTCAGATGAGGGACAGGTCAGAAAAGCTGGGGGTAGGTCCTGAATGTCTCCTTTGAGGAACCCTGAGAGCCCAGACTCGTCTTACCAGGAAAGGGTCCTGAGGGAAGGACGCGCCAGTGACAAGCTGTGATCACAGGGCATCCCGACCCAGCCAGCCAAGAGCTGGAAACAGTCCAAATGCTCAGTGCCAGGAAGCGGCTCAGAAAGCCCAGCCCAGTTAGCCCCACTAGGGTGACCAGCCATCTCTATTTGCCCCGGACTGTCCCCACTTTCAGCCCTGGATGTTCTGGGTTCCAGGAAATGCCTGAGTACTGGGCAAACCAGGATAGTGGGCCATCCCCACCTTATGGTCAACCTCCCCAAAACTGCTTTATAAATACCAAATTCAGTGAAAAATAGGGCTTCCCTAGTGGTCCAGTGGTGGAGAGTCTGCCTGCTAATGCAGGGGACACAGGTTTGATCCCTGGTCCAGGAAGATCCCACATGCCGCAGGGCAGCTGGACCCATTCATCACAACTGCTGAGCTTGCACCTTAGAGCCCGCGAGCCACAACAGAGTCCCACCACGACAGGAAAACTGCATTGCAGCAAGAAGAAAGAAAGCAAGGTGAAGTCGCTCAGTCATGTCCGACTCTTTGGGACCCCATGGGCTGTAGCCTACCAGGCTCCTCAGTCCACGGAATTTTCCAGGCAAGAGTACTGGAGTGGGTTGCCATTCTCTTCTCCAGGGGATCGTTCCGGCCCAGGGATTGAACCCAGGTCTCCAGCACTGCAGGCAGATTCTTTACCAGCTGAGCCACCAGGGAAGCCCAGGCACAACTAGAGAGGAGCCCCAGTGCAGCAGCAAAAGTGTGGCCAAAAATAAATACGAAAATAAATTTTAAAATGTTTAAATAAAATAAATTCAGTGAAACTAAGCAGAAAACAAATGTGGCATCTCTACCCATCCCGAGGACCTGTTTGTCTGCTCTGAGGTGAGGCTGGTACCCAGAGTCTACTCAGAAACGCTCTGCAAAGCCGGTGGGGTCAAATCTGTGTCTCTGGGTCCAGCTTCCCATAGCAGAGGTGTGGAGAAAGGAGACCCAACCCTGAGGTTGGGTAAGTGTGGGACCCTGGAGCCCATTCAATCCCAGCTCTATCACCCACTTGCTGGGTGACCTTGGGGAGGTGACCCGACAGCTCTGTGCCTCAGTGTCTCCATCTGTAAATTGCTCCTACCACCTTGGGCGATTGTGCAGCTTCAGTGAGATCGATCACAGAAAGCACAGTGCCTGGCATGCAGCTGGCACTTAAACAATGCTGTATGTATGGTGGTTGCTCAGTCATGTCCGACTCTTTGTAGTCCCTCCGACTGTAGTCCACCAGTCTCCTCTCTCCATGGGATTCTCCTGGCAAGAATACTGGAGTGGGTTGCCATTCCTTTCTCCAGGGAATCTTACCAACCCAGGGATCGAACCCTGGTCTCCTGCATTGCAGGTGGATTCTTTACAGTCTGAGCCACCACAGAAGCCCGATGCTACCAGGAAGCAAAGCCAGTTGGAAGGATTGTGGGTGTTTCTTTCCATTTTAGAATTATTTCCATTATGGCTGTTCTAAAATTGTTTTGTGCAACACAATCAAAGTAAAACAAAAACCGGAGTATCTATGTATCTGAGTGGATATAAATAGAGCCTAAAACCAAATGTCACACTGTGGTGAGGGGTGACGGAGGGCTGCTCCCCAGCCGCTGCCGCTGGCCCCAAAGCGTGCCGTTCCAGGAGGTGTATCTTTAGAACAGCTGAAAGGAGAGGCGGCTGGCTGGTTGTTCTCCGAGGTTATGCTAACCCATGTCAGGACTAAAAACCTGAGCAGACTGAGGAAATCGGAGGCGGGCAGGCGCAGCTCCTGAGTCAAAGAGGGTGTCTGTTCTTGCTGGGTAAGGCCAGCACGGGCGCATCTTAGGCCCACCTCCACAGATGACACAGATTCCAGTCCCCTCAGCACTCACTGTGCCTTGCAGAGATCGGCCTCAGCAACTTGGGGAGCCGCCCTGGCCCCCAGGGCAGGAAAGTCTGCCCCCCACCCCTGCCCCGTGCACAGAAGGGGCAGCTATCTCTCCCCCCAATCTTGTTTCTCCTCATCTCTGAGCGCCTCTCCTAATGTTAGATTTGCTAGTGCAGGGCACGGAGAAGGCGATGGCACCCCACTCCAGTACTCTTGCCTGGAAAAGCCCACGGACGGAGGAGCCTGGTGGGCTGCAGTCCATGGGGTCACGAAGTGTCAGACACTTACTGAGCAACTTCCCTTTCACTTTTCACTTTCATGCATTGGAGAAGGAAATGGCAACCCACTCCAGTGTTCTTGCCTGGAGAATCCCAGGGACGGGGGAGCCTGTTGGGCTGCCGTCTATGGGGTGGCACAGAGTTGGACACGACCGAAGCGACTTAGCAGCAGCAGCAGCAGCAGCAATGCAGGGTGGGGCAGGTGGTAGGGAAGGGGCAGTTCAGGTACAGAATGTAAGGAGGTGCTCACTGCCAGCAGCCCAGGACTCTATACTCTCACTCGAAACTGCCTTGGACTCTGCGAGGCAGGGTGTCTTATTATCTCATCTCAAAACCAAAACAAAACAAAAAGCACAAGCCACAGACAGCACACGGTGAATCACCCTGGAAAGCAGCAGGGTCAAGATCTGGACCTAGGCTCATGTCCACTGGGGTTAACCCTGAGCCATTCTCCCTGCTCCCTCCCCCCCCACCCCAAACCTCCCGTGTCACGTGGACACCTGCCTGCACCTCGGGCATGGCAGAAGCAAGCCCAAGCTAAGTTTGCAGGCTGGAGCTGGGGGCCCAACTCTGTCCAGACCCACCCGGTGACCCTTGATCAAGTCCCTTCATTTCTCTGTGTCTCGGCTGCACTGTCTGCGGAAGTTGATGGAGCAGGAGGTACAAACTGCAGTGGCCACCAAGGGCTGGGCAGGCAAAGCTGTTGAGAGCAAGAGGGAGAGGAGAATGGGTGGGGGGTGAACTGGAGAGTAAGGGCCATCTTATGGAGCGCTGCCTAGCTCCAACCAAATGTCACTTGAAAGGGTTTGGGCCCCGTGTGGCCTGATCATCAGTTCTTTTGAGAAAAGCTAGAACTTTTAGTTCGGACAATGCCTTCCAGTGCAGAGGGTGCAGGTTCGACCCCTGGTCAGGGAGATAAGATTCACATGCCTCACAGCCAAAACACCAAAATATAAAAAAACAGAAGCAGCACTGTGGCAAACTCAGTAGACTTTAAAACTGGTCCACATTTTTAAAAATTCTTTGAAAAGAAAATTTGAGATTGATTTCAAATGGATTTAAAGCCCTTTGAGAGTCAAAGCCTGTATACAGGGCCAGATACCACCACGGGCCTCTCACTGACAGCACTTAGACCCCACGTCAGAGCCTTGGGGTGTTCCCCGATGTCCGTGTGCCCCTTTAGTGGAATGGAACCTCACACTTTTAGCAGGGCTCACAGCTCTCCAGAATAAAGACATTACCTCCAAGTGTCCCTGGCAGTTAAACATGGCCACGTGACTGAGTACACCCATCTGCCCCACCGGGATATCACAAAGGCTAACACTGATATGGGCCACGTGTGGGTGTCGACACTTTGCTACATTAACCCCTTCATGCTCACAGCAGCCCCACTACAGTGGGGCCTCACTGAAGCCCCACTAAGTCACTTCAGTCGTGTCCAACTCTGTGCGACCCCATAGACAGCAGCCTACCAGGCTCCGCCGTCCCTGGGATTCTCCAGGCAAGAACACTGGATGGGTTGCCATTTCCTTCTCCAATGCATGAAAGTGAAAAGTGAAAGGGAAGTTGCTCAGTCGTGTCTGACCCTCAGTAACCCCATGGACTGCAGCCTTCCAGGCTCCTCTGTCCATGGGATTTTCCAGGCAAGAGTACTGGAGTGGGGTGCCATTGCCTTCTCCGCAGCAGCCCCGCAGCAGATACTATTTTACCCACTTTTTTCAGGTGAGGAAACAGGTGCAGATGCCCAAGTTCACACAACCCAAGAGGAACAAGGCCAGGATTCTCCCCAGACAAGCAGCCTTGCTCTCGCTGTGGGTCTTGTCGCCCCAGAAGAGTGTAGGCACGGCAGTGGCAGGGATGGGGTTCAAGACAAGAGCACATGTCCTTCCAGCACAGGGTCTGGCCTGGCTGAGGAGTCCCGTCTCCACAGAGGGGAGCAGAAGAGCGCAGTGGACAAGAGTCCACTTGGAGCCCCCAAGATAAGAGGTCACTCCTGGATAAGCCTCCTGTGTCTCAGTGTCCTCATCTCTAAAATGGGCACATCGGGAGCTTATGAATGGTGGGAACAAAGGTACATGCAAAGTGCTGAGCCCAGGGTCCTGCAGAGTCTGAGAACAGTGAGGATCCAGGACTGTCTTAGTCCAGCCAAGCCTCCGGGGAACCAGAGAGAGTTTGGGGCTTGAGGGGGTTGCAGGGGGTGGGGATATTTCAGCCCACCTGTGCCAGGGCAGGCACCGGGCAGGGGTCAGAAAATGTGTATCTCATGCTCCTTCCTCCAGCAGCCCCAACCTGACCCCCAAATCCGCAGGACTCCCCAGGGGGCCCCAAGGAACTCCTGATGGGCAAGAGGACCAGACTGGCCGAGGGCAAGCCTGGGGAGGCTGGCCCAGCCAGGACCCCACCCCACTTCAGAGGCCCCTCGTTGCCGGCCCTGCCCTGCCCTGCCCCATTTGCCATCTGCCTGGCCCCTGGGGTTCCGGTGCCTCCAGCTGCTGAGTTTGCTCATGTGATGCCCCAGATGCTGTGAGTCAGGATACAGAGTCATAGGGCCACCCCAGGATCAGGGCTGGGGGTGCTGACCCTACAGTTCAAGAGGAGGGGGCACAGTTCTCCCATCCCCCAACCTACACCCCCCAAATCCCACTGCCTCCTCCATGTTCTCTCTCAGAGCCCTGCCGTGTAGAGAAGCCCACCACATCCCTGGAAGGGGTGCAGCCCCACCACCCACCACCCACAGACAGCTCTTGCTGAGGAGGAAGTGACCCGGGGCTTGGTTCGGCCGGATCACCATCCACGTAGCCCCCTTCATGGCTCTCCCTGCCCTGCCTCTCCCGTCTCTGTCATGCCGGACCCGGCTAGGAGGGCCACCCACACTGCACACAGACCCGGCTGTCGTGGCAGTGTGAACAGGGTATCGCAGAAAAGCGTGAGTTTATTAAGAACAAAGAGCAAAGATAATGTGGACACTGTGAGCACAGCAGGCCGACACGCTGACAGTCTAGGAGAGTCAGCTGCACAGCGTTAGAACAGCAGGCCGACTCGACGGAGAGTCAGGGCTTTTCGTGGGTTAGTGGCCAATTTTTATGTCCTCAAGAGAAAGAAAATTCCTGCTGGAAGGGTGGCATTAGATGACTGGTTAGGGCACTATAGGCTGAGCACCGGGGTGGGCATTTTTGCCTAATTTGGGGTCAGGGAGCTGGCCTGTAAGGACCAGGGGCTTTCGCCAGTGGTTACAAAGGGGCTTCCCAGGTGGCGCTAGTGGTAAAGAACTCACTTGCAAATGCAGGAGACACAAGAGATGCAGGTTCAATCCCCGGGTCGGGAAGATCCCCTGGAGAGGGAAATGGCAACCCACTGCAGTATTCTTGCCTGGGAAATCCCATGGACAGAGGAGCCTGGCGGGCTGTAGTCCATAAGGTCACAAAGAGTCGGACAAGACTGAAGCAACTGAGCGCACACCCACGCACAAAGGGAGTCAGTTCCGGAGGTGACTTTGGTTCTGGGACTCCACTTCTATAGCCTTGGGGCAGGACTTCATACTGGCCACAGCCCTGCCCGCTCTTTCACCTGCCCTTCCGGGGGGCCACCTCTCGCTCTGCCCCAGCCCTGCATTTCCTCAAAGGCCCCACGTTGCCAGCTTCTCTCCAGGCTGAAGTGGCCTTCAAGACTGGACTCCTATGTACTCGTCCCATGGCAGCTGTTTGGCCTCTGGCCAACCACTGCCCTCTCTGAGCTACTCTCCACCCTGACTCAAGGCCTCCTGCCACAGATTCTGAATTATTTGATTTTGGATAATGCCTCTGCATGCTAAATCACTTCAGTCATGTCTCTCCAGGCAAGAATGCTGGATTGGGTTGCCATTTCCTCCTACGGGCGATCTTCCTGATCCAGGGATCGAACCTGTGTCTCCTGTGACTCCTGCATTGCAGATGGATTCTTTATAACTGAGCCACTGGGCAAGCCCTGGATAATGCCCAACATTAGTCATTTATTTTCAAGCCTATCCTGCCAAGTGACTTCATGTCAGCTAAAGGGGAGGATGGTGTTTTCTTCCTGAGAGTCTTGGGTATCAGGTTACCATTTCTCACTGGCTTGGCCTTTCCCTTTCCCCAGGAGTTATAGGGTACATGGGGATAAGGATCTGAAAGGTGGAGGCCCCAGAAGGTCAAAGTCTGTGCCCATCAGAAGTAGAGAATGAAACCCTTGCTGGCCACACACCCAGAGGCTGCACCTGCTGCTCTGCAAACACGCCTCCGAGCAGCAGGTGGCCTGAGGCCAGGCTCCCGCGGGCACATAGCCAGCGCTACCCTACCCGAGCCGTGCTGAGCCTCTACCAGAGCAAAAGGGGCTGCTACGGGCCAGGAATATACCACAGTCACCCATGGGGTGGGCCACAGGATGTCACAGAAACAGCCCAGTCCTGGAGACATGCAGACCAGGGTTCCTGTCCCCCCACCATCACTGACTCACGCTGACTTTGGGCACGGTCCTTTCAACTCTGAGCCTCAGTGGGCCTAATCCTAGCAACAATACGGTAAATGAAGTGCCCAGCCCAGGATCCAGCCTAGAGTTACAGCAGAAAACCACACCATAACAGGAAGAGGGGAGAAAAAGATTAACTGAATTTTCTTTTTTCCAGTGCTTACGGAAGTCAATAAAAAATGTCCAAGGTTAATAAATCAAAACATAGCAGTATAGGCATGCTATTTATTCCCTTGGAGGTAACCACGACATAAATTAAAACTGCTAAGTGGTGGACTCTGAGGAGGGGGTTGGCAGGAAATCAGGCCTTCTGATAAGTACTATTTACCAGTTCACGTTTTAAAATATCTATCTCTTAAAAGTATTTGTCAAAAAGAGACTCAGCCCTTCCAGTGTTGTTTTGGGAGTTCATAACTCTTTAACAGGTGGCTCAATGGTAAAGAATCCCCATGCCAATGCAGGAGATGCAAGAGACCTGGGTTCAGTCCTTGGATGGGGAATATCTCCTGGAGGAGAAAATTGCTACTTGTTCCAGTTTTCTTGCCTGAAGAATCCCATAGCCAGAGGACCCTGGCAGGCTACAGTCCACGGGGATTGCAAAGAGTTGGACACGACTGAGCGACTAAGTACACACACACACATAACTCTTAACAAAAGTATTTGGGGCCTATGAAGCCAAAATAATGTCAGGTGCTCAAATTATGGGATCATGTTGCTAAGATTCAAATCCTTGCTTTGCAGCTGGCTAGCTGTGCCACTTTGGGCAAGTTATTTAACCACTCTATACCTCAGTTTCCTCATCTATTGAATAAGAATAATAATAACTCCATGCTGCTGGCATATAATTGTGAGTCTTTATTATTATTAAAGTAGGCAGAGAGCCAAAGAATTGATGCTTTTGAACTGTGATGCTGGAGAAGACTCTTGAGAGTCCCTTGGACAGCAAAAAGATCAAACCAGTCAATCTTAAAAGAAATCAATCCTGAACACTCACTGGAAGGACTGATGCTGAAGTTGAAGCTCCAATACTTTGGCCACCTGATGCGAAGAGCTGACTTATTAGAAAAAGCCCTAAAGCTGGAAAAGATCGAAGGCAGGAGGAGAAGGAGATGACAGAGGATGAGATGGTTGTATGGCATCATTGACTTGATGGACATGAGTTTGAGCAAACTCCGGGGACTGATGATGGACAGGGAAGCCTGCTATGCTGCAGTCCATGGGGTCGCAAAGAGTTGGACATGACTTGGCGAATGAACACAGCATCTATGATTCATAAATGCAATTGGTTTATAAAAATAGGGTTATTAGGCTATATATAGTTTTTTGTAACTTGCTTTCTTTTCTCTTGCCAAGATATAATGGACATTATTCCAGACCAGTACCTGAAGTTCTATTTCATTCTTTCTAATTGATGCAAGAATTCTATTGCATACAATATAAAATGTATTTAGCCATAACCCCCTCTTGAAGGAAATTTAGGCAGTTTTCAAGTCTTAGTGTAATATGCTTGGCAGCAATGAACATATATCTTGGGCAATGTGTGGCTATTTCTGAAGAATAGATTCCTAAGAGGGGAATCACTGGGTCAGAATCTGTGCAGTTAAAATTTTTATAGATACTGCTAAATTGCGCTCCTTAAAAAATAGTACCAATTTAGATTTCCAGAACTCTGTCAAAGCGTCCATTTTCCCATACTCTTACCACTTTTTTATGTCAGTCTGGAGGGGCTGATGCCATTGGGCTTTGGGGAAGAGGGTTGGTTTGTTTTATTTTATTTATTTTTATTTATTTTTTGGCTGCACTGGTTCTTCATTGCTATGAGCAGGCTTTCTCTAGTTGCAGAGCACAGGCTCTAGGGCAGTGGGCTTCGGTAGTTGTGGCACACGAGCTTAGTTGCTCTGTGGCATGTAGAATCTTCCTGGGCCAGGGATTGAACCTGTGTCTCCTGCATCAGCAGGGGATTCTTAACCACTGAACTACCAGGGAAGTCCTGATGCCATTGTTTTCATGTGCGTATCTGTAATTGTGAAGGAGTCTGAACACCTGTTCATAACTTTACTTTTCATTTTTATTTCTTCTTGTGTGAAGCAAATGCATATATCCTTCACCCATTTTTAATGGGGATTTTTGCCACTAATTTATTTTCTTACTAATTTACAGGACCCCTTTTCATGCTAAAATTTTAATTTTTTAATACATATGAGGCAATATTTTCCAATGGTTTACTGCATGCCTTTTAGCTAAATTCTCAGTATCTTTGGTCACAGGATGTTTTACATTATTATGCAATCAAACATGGGGCTTCCCTGATTGCTCAGCCATAAAGAATCTGCCTGCAATGCTGGTGACCCAGGAGATGTGGATTCAATCCCTGGGTCAGGAAGATCCCCTGGAGAAAATGGCAACCCAGTATTCTTGCCTGGAAAATCCCAAGGACAGAGGAGCCTGGTGGGCTGCAGTCCATAGGGTCACAAAGAGTCAGACATGACTGAAGCCACTGAACACATAGTCAAACATAATGTTCTTTCACGAATTTGACCTTCATGTCTTAGCTCCTGCTGGCTGGACCTTATTAGAAACATTCTTCTAGGGCTTCCCAGGTGGCTCAGTGAGTGGTAAAGAATNGAAGACTCTTGAGAGTCCCTTGGACAGCAAGAAGATCAAACCAGTCAATCTTAAAAGAAATCAATCCTGAACACTCACTGGAAGGACTGATGCTGAAGTTGAAGCTCCAATACTTTGGCCACCTGATGCGAAGAGCTGACTTATTAGAAAAAGCCCTAAAGCTGGAAAAGATCGAAGGCAGGAGGAGAAGGAGATGACAGAGGATGAGATGGTTGTATGGCATCATTGACTTGATGAACATGAGTTTGAGCAAACTCCGGGGACTGATGATGGACAGGGAAGCCTGCTATGCTGCAGTCCATGGGGTCGCAAAGAGTTGGACATGACTTGGCGAATGAACACAGCATCTATGATTCATAAATGCAATTGGTTTATAAAAATAGGGTTATTAGGCTATATATAGTTTTTTGTAACTTGCTTTCTTTTCTCTTGCCAAGATATAATGGACATTATTCCAGACCAGTACCTGAAGTTCTGTTTCATTCTTTCTAATTGATGCAAGAATTCTATTGCATACAATATAAAATGTATTTAGCCATAACCCCCTCTTGAAGGAAATTTAGGCAGTTTTCAAGTCTTAGTGTAATATGCTTGGCAGCAATGAACATATATCTTGGGCAATGTGTGGCTATTTCTGAAGAATAGATTCCTAAGAGGGGAATCACTGGGTCAGAATCTGTGCAGTTAAAATTTTTATAGATACTGCTAAATTGCGCTCCTTAAAAAATAGTACCAATTTAGATTTCCAGAACTCTGTCAAAGCGTCCATTTTCCCATACTCTTACCACTTTTTTATGTCAGTCTGGAGGGGCTGATGCCATTGGGCTTTGGGGAAGAGGGTTGGTTTGTTTTATTTTATTTATTTTTATTTATTTTTTGGCTGCACTGGTTCTTCATTGCTATGAGCAGGCTTTCTCTAGTTGCAGAGCACAGGCTCTAGGGCAGTGGGCTTCGGTAGTTGTGGCACACGAGCTTAGTTGCTCTGTGGCATGTAGAATCTTCCTGGGCCAGGGATTGAACCTGTGTCTCCTGCATCAGCAGGGGATTCTTAACCACTGAACTACCAGGGAAGTCCTGATGCCATTGTTTTCATGTGCGTATCTGTAATTGTGAAGGAGTCTGAACACCTGTTCATAACTTTACTTTTCATTTTTATTTCTTCTTGTGTGAAGCAAATGCATATATCCTTCACCCATTTTTAATGGGGATTTTTGCCACTAATTTATTTTCTTACTAATTTACAGGACCCCTTTTCATGCTAAAATTTTAATTTTTTAATACATATGAGGCAATATTTTCCAATGGTTTACTGCATGCCTTTTAGCTAAATTCTCAGTATCTTTGGTCACAGGATGTTTTACATTATTATGCAATCAAACATGGGGCTTCCCTGATTGCTCAGCCATAAAGAATCTGCCTGCAATGCTGGTGACCCAGGAGATGTGGATTCAATCCCTGGGTCAGGAAGATCCCCTGGAGAAAATGGCAACCCAGTATTCTTGCCTGGAAAATCCCAAGGACAGAGGAGCCTGGTGGGCTGCAGTCCATAGGGTCACAAAGAGTCAGACATGACTGAAGCCACTGAACACATAGTCAAACATAATGTTCTTTCACGAATTTGACCTTCATGTCTTAGCTCCTGCTGGCTGGACCTTATTAGAAACATTCTTCTAGGGCTTCCCAGGTGGCTCAGTGAGTGGTAAAGAATCCATCTGCCAATGCAGAAGACATGGGTTTGGTCCCTGATCTGGGAAGATCCCACATGCTGCAGAGCAACTAAGCCCAAAACACCGCAGCTAGAGAGTAGCCCCCGCTCACCACAACTTGAGAAAAGCCCACGCAGCAAGCAACAAAGACTCAGCACAGCCAAAAATTAAAAAATTATAAAAAATAATCTTCATATTTTATTTTAATTCTTCTATAGTTTTTTATAACATTTAATCCATTCATCTTTAATCTATCTTGAGTGTTTGTATGTGTGCATATGGTATGAGGTAGGGATCTAATTTTATTTCCTTCTGAATGGAGAGCCAATGATTCCAACAATCATTTGTGATGTCCCTTTGCCAAATGTAACTCTCTGACTCGTCTAAACACCCTTGTTGTGATCAGCACATGGCAGAACTCTGTAAATGCTGATTTGGGGGAGCAACCAAAATAACAGCTCGATGAGACCAGCATACTCTATCATGCAGCAAAGCACAGGTCTCAGAATTTAGCACTAACAGTGAATACAAGGGGCTCCCAATATAAGTGAATACTTGTGGCTTTGGTTTTTATTGTTTTCAAACCGGCTTTATCTCCCTGCAGAAAATCTCCACACTTTAAGTGTACAAGCCAATTACTTGACAGGTGTGCCCACTTGTGTAGCAAACACCTCAATCAAGATACAGAACATTTTCATCTTTCTAGAAACTTCCTTCGTGCTCCTTTGCAATCAACCTCCCCACCACTTCCACCCCAGGCAACCATGATGCTAAACTGTGTGTGTGTGTAGTACACTGATAACATTTTCAGAGAAATAAATAACCTGGCTGCAGCGCGAGTCTGTTGGCTGAGGAAGAAGGCCAACTTCCCCTCTGGGAAAGGAGTACCCTCTTGAGACTGACAAATACCTCTCCGGACCTGTTTGGTGAAGAAGGGGGCAGGAGTTATCCAGGCTAGGTATCCCCAACTCAAGAAGGCAAGTTTGTTCTCACAGTTTTTTCCAAGTCCAGAAATTAAATCTACCGAATTTTTACTTAATATTTTAGATCGATGGATCTTTTTAAACTTAATTCAAATGATTGCTTTTAAAAGAAAACACAATATCCTGTGTTAAATGACCAGGGTCACATGCCATCATTAATAAAAAGCTATTCATTAGACTAATATTAAAAACTGATCTCCCTTGAGACTTTCCTGGTGATCCAGTTAAGAATTCTCCTGCCAGTGCAAGGGACATGGGTTTGATCCCTAGTCTGGGAGGATCCCTTGTGCCATGAGGCAACTGAACCTTGTGCTCTAGAACAGCGAGCTACAACTACTGATCCCACACACTACAACTACTAAGCCCTCATGCCCAGAGCCTGCAATCCACAAGAGAAGCCACTGCCGAGAGAAGCCCCTGTACTGCAGTGAAGAGGAGCCCCCACTCACCACAACTAGAGAAAGCCCGCAGGAAGCAACCAAGACCCAGTGCAGCCAAAAACAAATATAAAAAAAATTTATTTCCCTGTGCCATCTAAAATTCCATTCCAATAGCCTCTTATGGAGAGAGCTGCAGACGAGGATAGGTAAGTGAGCTGCAGAGGAAGAATCCAGATCTTGAGGATGGAGGCTGGTGGTTTGGGGGGCAGGAGAGTGGCTGGCGGGGCTGACAGGTGTGGGGGGACAAGCCAGCCTCAGAGTGTTTCAGGACCTAAGGGTTCCTTTCGCACTGAAACAGTGGAATTGCTTTAGGAAAAGACCTGAGTCCACATACCCACTTCCTGCAAGCCTGTGACAGTTTCTTAGCTCACAGGTTCTGAGACCTTCCATCCATAAAAGGAAACACATGTTTTAGGAAGAAAACACTCAAGGAGAAAATACTCAAGGAGAAAACACTCAAGGAGAAAATACCTTTGGAATCAGACAGACTGGGATCCATTTGTACTTATTAATAGTTACGTGTCCTTGGAGAAGAGAATCACCTTTCAGAGCCTCAATTTTCCCACCTGTAAAATGGGCATAATAATAGTACCTTATTCAGGTGGCGCTAGGGGTAAAGAACCCACCTGCCAATGCAGAAGATATGAGACACGGGTTCAATCTTTGAGCCAGGAAGATCCCCTGGAGGAAGGCACAGAAACCCATTTCAGTATTCTTGCCTAGAGAATCCTAAAGACAGAGGAGCCTGGCAGGCCATAGTCCATGGGGTTGCAAAGAGTCAGACACGACTGCACGACTAACACTTTCATATTGTAAGGACCTAATCTGGTGGGATTTGCAAAGCACACCGCTTGGCACAGGGCAGACTCTCTATCAATGAGAAGCAGTTATTCTATATCCGCCCCAAGGATCCTGGAGGGTGCAAACCACTGATATCATCAGCCTTTGCCTGAGTGATGAAGTGGTTAATGAAATCAGTCCTTCCTGAAAGAAGCGGCTCTGGGAGTCGCCAGTTTTATTAATGAATTGCTCGCTAAAGTTCTTCCTGTTTTGCTGACAGGCGCAATTAACTGCCTGCAGGCGGGTGGCCCTAACTAAATGATAACCAATTTGGGGGTTGGCCTGGAGGCAGGATATGAGTGTGTGGGAGCCCAGGCCCCAGGAGTGGGGGTTGTAGCACCTGCTTCAAAATCACCATAGCCAAGGCCTCTTCCCAGGTCTGGCTACCGCTGGGCGTGGAGGCCTGGGGCCTGCGAGGGCTGGGGAGCTGCCTCTAGCCCCTGAGGCCCGACAGCAGAGGGTGTCGGTGAGTGGTAATGACTTTTTGCACTGACAGCTACATCAGGCCCTGGGTGATTATCTCAGGGAATCCTCCCAGCCCTGTCAGCCCTCGTGCACAGATGAGGAGCCCTGAGGCTCAGAGAGGTCAGACAGTAGGCGGGCAGGGCACTCAGGGCTGCCTTCCCCTGTGGTGGGGCCGGGTGGAGGCCCTGGAGTCCACACTAGTGCACACGAGGAGGGACAGTCACACTTTTGCCTGATGGTCAGGTCACATGGGGTCTTGGAGACTTCTCTGTGCTGTCTCTGGTCCCATTTCACTGATGGGAGACTGAGGCCCAGAGAGGGACAGGGACTGGCTTGAACCAGAGTCAGAAGCCAGAGCCTAGATGTCCTGCCCCAGCTCAGGGAAGACAAGACTGAGTAGGGCCCTGTGCCTGCCTGGGGCCCCCCAGCCAGAGAGCTGCTGTGAATTCTCACCCCTCAGTTGTCCGTCCCTTCCCCCACCCCCCAACCCCAACCCATGGGAAGCTACTTACCCAAGTCGGTGTCTGGGTAACACCTTCCTAAGTGCTATAAGTGGTAGATGCGGCTGGTTTGAGGCTGCAAGTTCTCAAGCTTCTGGGTTCCTGGAAGGCAGCTCTCATGACCCACTGCACATCCTCCTAGCCCTCTTGAGTCCTTGAATCACCACAGCAATTGCAACCCCCCAAAATCTCCCAGAGCAAACCATGGAGCTTTGTCCGAACACCCTTCGCTGGTCAGATAGAGCTGGAGGCAGAGGGATGACTGGTCTTTCCTCCTGGTTTACCAATGGGGAAACCGAAGCCCGGGGAGGGAACAGGCCAGGCCACAGTCACACAGCCAGTCCCAGGGAGCAGAGGTGTGCCTGGGACCCTGAGTGGCCCTCTCCAGGTTAAGGAGATGGTGGCCTGCTGGGCCGCTTTGGGAAATCCCTGCCCTCGCTGGGCCTCGGTTTCTCACCTCTAAACTGAAGGGTGGCAAGAGATTAAAAGAGCAAATGCTACAGTAATATTGTGTTTATTATTACAGTTGTCCTGGAGAGGTGCGTGAGACCTCATCCCATTTTAAAAAGATTTTTTAGAGCCTCTGATGTTGCAGGCACTCTCTCAAAGGCATTGTAATTATTGGCTAGTTAATTCTCCTATCAACTCTATCAGCTGGTT
The DNA here is from genome assembly GCA_006410875.1 of Neotragus pygmaeus. NCBI lineage: Eukaryota > Metazoa > Chordata > Mammalia > Artiodactyla > Bovidae > Neotragus > Neotragus pygmaeus. The sequence goes on along the minus strand of SJYV01038510.1, from coordinate 422,687 downwards.
ACTATTATGCCCATCCCATATTGCAGATCTGTCAGCTCAGGCCAGGAGAGGTTTTCCAGCTTCCTGGCTTGCATAAGTCATATGGGAGGGAGCTTCTGCCCAGTCAGCCGTGTCATCAGGCACAGCACTGCGCTCATTTCACCAGCCATCCACGGAGGAGGCGGCAGGAGGTCCTTACAGCGGCAGTCTGGGGACCAGTGGGCAGAGGTGAGGTCACTGAGAGATGTGCCAGGAATTGAGGAGTCAGGCTCCACTTTCCTGCCTCCGTGAGGCATCTGATCTTTTGCTGGGTTCTGCCGGCTGTATCTGACTCACTTATGCTCACTCCGTCTCAGAGGATGCCAGCACCCTAGCCATGGTACCCTACAGTGCAGACAAGCGGTAGGCTGGATGCGTGCAGACACTGGCATCATTTTAAAGAGGAGATTTTCTCTGATGCGACCCAACACAAAACGTCCCCTCAGACCCTCCAACACAGTAGATCTAAAACTGATCTTGAGATTTTTGTTTTCAGCAATGGCAGACTTCCTTTTACCTCTGAACACAGTTTAAAATTTTGAGTTAAAAAAAAAAAATTAATTGAAGAGCTAGAAAGATCATGGGGAAGCAGCAGGCTAAATCTGAGGAGAAAATATCACCCCAGAGAGGTAAACAACACGACAGAAACACCAAAGCCACTTCCGTACGAAGGGTATTGACAGATGCCACCCACTTGGGCTTTAGTCCGGGGGCCTTCAGAGCGAGCAGGACGGAGTCAAGGCCAAAGGCCAGTCCGGGGAGGGGAGACGTAAAGCAGACCCTTCCCATGTAGGTTGGGACCCCCTCCTCGAGAAAAAGGTAAATCAAAGCTGAATCATGCCCCTCCCCTTGGCCCCAGAAAGCAACCTGGGATTGAGAAGAGCAGAAGCAGGGGAGAGACCCACTCTGAGAACGAGAGCTGTAGACTGGTATGCACACACTCGTCACTCCGGGTACAACAGACAGGGGCAGACCGGGGCCTCAAGCTGTGAACTCGACTGATGTTTTTCCATCTGAAAGCATCCCAACTGCCTATCAGAGACAAATACAAGAAGGGCAAGGTGGTTGGGAAGGGGTGGAGTGGGAGGTTGGGTTTAGCAGAGATGTAAGCTATTAAATATAGAATGGAAAAACAACAAGGTCCTACTGTATAGTGCAGAGAACTGTATTCAAGACCCTACGATAAACCATACTGGAGAAGAATTTTTAGAAAGGATGTTTACATATGTATAACTGGACCACTTTGCTGTACAGCAGAAATTAACACAATGCTGTAAATCAACTATGATAGGGCCCTCATGGAGTCTCACTGATAAGATGGCTCATCATGTCAACCTCGAAAACAAAGAATAAAATCACAGTGATCCTCTTGACTGACCAAACTGCCCAAATGGCATGCTGTTTTCTCACTGGCACCCATCTTCTCAAAGCTGTGAGTTCACCAGATTCCAGACCTCCGGCTCCGTGACCATCCCTTCAGAGAGCTTTTCATTATTGGCTATAAGAAGGACCCACCCTGTCAGAAAGGGAGGATGCTTGGTCTCCTTCAGAGCCAGTCACCCTCTCTCTTCCCTCTAATAAATTTCCCTTTTCTTGCCTGACTGCCCAGCTCGCTCTCTTTTTCTCTGCACTCGCCTTACAAACTAAAATTTTTTTAATATTAATAATTTAAAAAGAAATAAATACAAGGTTGGAGGAGAACCCATCCATTCCTTGAGGGAAGTCCCACAATAATTTTTCAAAGCCAATGGCCATAACCAGGTCAAAGATGACAAACTACACAAAGACAAGGGGGAATGTAAGTCAGAATCAGCAGGAACAGATCCGTGGTTACTGCAGATATTTTAATGATCAGAAAAGAGGGTTAAACAACTATTCTTACTATATTCTACAAAAATGGACAGCAAGCTGAAAATAGCTTCAGGGCATAGTAAACTATAGAAAGTGGCATAGCACATTTTTTAAAGAGCCAAAGGAAACTACTAGAAACTTGAAGATGGATCAGAAGAAATTATTGAGAATGTACTCCATAAAGACAAAAAGATGGAGGATACTGATAAGATGGTAAGAAACACGGAGGATACAGTGAGAGAAAAATCTAATGTATATTTCATCAGAATCCCAAGGAGAGAGGAGATGGTGGTTGAATATCTTGAGTATTTTTTCAGAATTGATGCAAGGTACAAGTGGCCCAGAAAATCTCAAACAGAACAAATACAAAAAGTTGATATTTAATAGAAATAGAAAAATAAGGAGAAAATATTAAAACCTAACCAGAGAGAAAAGACTGTTTACTTTCAAAGCAATGGTGATTAGACTTATAAATCATTCTCAGCAGCAATGATGGAAACCATAGAAAAGTGGAATGAATTAAATCCTGAATGTAATGAGGCAGAATAACTGCCAACCTAGACTCTATACTCAGCTAAAATATCTTTCAAGAATGAAGGCCAAATAAAGACATTTTCTTTCAAATAAAAACTGAGAGTTCATCACCAGCAAACCCTCACTAAAGAAAAATTTAAAACATGTACTTGAGGCAGAAGGAAGATTATCTAGATGGGAGGGTAGAGGGCATAAAAAAAGAATAGGGACTAAAGAAAGTGGCTAAAAGAATGCAGACAGAGGACGTCCCTGGTGGTCCAGTGGTTGAGAGGCTGGCTGCCAATGCTAGGATCATGGGTTCGACCCCTGGTCCAGGAAGGTCCCACATGAGGCAGGGCAACTAAGCCCATGCGGCACAGCTGCTGAAGCCCGTGTGCCCTGGAGCCTGTGTTCCGCAGCAAGAGAAGCCGCTGCAACGAGAATCCCGCACACCGTGGCTAGAGAGCAGCCCCCACTCGCCTCTCCAGAGAAAGCCCACGTGGCTACAAAGACCTGGCGCGGCCATGAACAAATAAATAAAATACGGACAAACGTATAACACGTTGCATGGAATAGTAATTGTAAAGTCTAATGGAATTTAAAATGAAATGAAAATACCAGACAACCTAACATAAATTGGGAGTGGGAAACAAATAGTATGAAAATGTTATAGTATCAATGGGGTATTCAGGCGAATGATAAAGGTTTGATTAATTCAGGCTTCAATAAATTAAGTGTGCATGTTACAATATCTAGGGTAAACACTAAAACAAGGATCAGGACACTGTTCCATGGACCAGATCCAGCTTGCTTTTGGTTTGGCCTGCCAAATAGAATGGTTTCCACATATGCAAAGGGCTATAAAAATCCAATCAGAGAAGAATCTATGACAGACTATCAGTGGCACGCAAAGCCTAAAATATTTACCATCGGGCTTTTTACAGAAAAACGTTACCAGCTCCTGCACTAAAGGAACAGAAAAAGAGTATATCATTTCAAACTTACCAACAGAGTAAATGATATCAGTTAAATGATAAAACATATACAGACAATTCTTTCAAGGCCAGAAAGAAAAGAAAACAATAGGATGAGTAAGATAAGTACCACAAAGTAAGATCAGTTCAGTTCAGTTGCTCAGTCGTATCCGACTCTTCGCGACCCCATGAATTGCAGCACGCCAGACCTCCCTGTCCATCACCAACTCCCAGAGTTCACTCAGACTCNACTCATTGGAAAAGAGCCGGATGCTGGGAAAAAATGAAGGCAGGAGGAGAAGGGACAATAGAGGGTGAGATGGCCGGTTGGCATCACCGACTCGATGGATATGAATTTGAGTGAACTCCAGGAGTTGGTGATGGACAGGGAGGCCTGGCGTGCTGCAATTCATGGGGTCGCAAAGAGTCAGACATGACTGAGCGACTGAACTGAATTGAAAAGCCCCGCACTGTGCCCAGAACCCTCACTTCCCGGAGGCTGGGGTGGGCAGAGGTTGGGGACCAGGGAGTCAGGCTGCCTGTGACCAAGTCCCACCTCTGCCTGCCCCCACTGGGTCTCCCTGGGCAGGGCTCCTCAGCTGCCTGTGCCTCAGTTTCCGTGACAGTAAACAAAGGCTGACAATACCACCTGCTCCCCCTGTGAGGATCAGTCAGCCCTGAGCAGTCCTGAGCTGATCTCAGTCAGGAGAGGAGGAAGGCCACATGGCCATCTGCTGGTGATGGGTCTACAGGGGGTTATTAAGCTGTTCCTTCTATGTCGCCTGTTAGGAACATTTCATCACGAGGAAAAGATTAATGTCCTAGGGCACAGGAAGGAGGGGCAGAGTTTGCTCCTCAGAGCCCCCCAGAGGCCCCCCTCCCCCACACACATACGCTGTGCCGGGTCCCTGGGTTGTTCCGGGCCCCACAACACTCTCTTCTCCGACAGGGAGGGTTTGAGGGCTGGCGGTGCCATCCCGCGCACAGGTCGGGGGGTGGGGAGGAGCCAAGAGAGTGAGCGAAGCAAGGTGATGAGGAGAAAGGAGAGTCGGGAACAAGCTGAGCTCCACTGCAGAGCCTGAGAGCCGGAGCGGGTCTGGCCGACAGCTGCCAGCAGGCAGGTGCTTCCTAAACTTAGCTGGCCGCGATGTAACAACTCATCCAGCCGGAGACCTTGAGGATCCAGCAGAAGGGGCGAGGCAAAGCCCCCTGGAAACCACGCCCTCTGGAGGCCGCAGCGCCCTCCCAGCCCGCAGGATGCCCCAGCTAGAGCCCCAGGACCCAGTCACCCTGCTGCCAGAGCCAGGGAGCCTGCGCAGCCTTGAGCGCACTCACATGGACGTGGTCTTGAAGCCCGTGCTGTTTCCCCCGCTGTCGGAGAGTTGGATCCTGCAGGGTCCGTAAACTGAGCTCTTGACAGCAAGAAGGAGCAGCACTAGGAAGGCCGGGACCCCTGAGGAGTGGGACAGAGGCTCAGAGTCCTGTCAGGAGATCCCAGAGATGCGCGGCTGTAACAGTTCTACTGGGCAAGTAGTGGGGAAGGAAAGAGACTGCTCTGAGCCTCCAGCCGCTGTCAGTGTGGTCCAGACTCAGAGGAATTAGCCCGCCTAGGGGCCTTAGAGAAGGCGATCTTCCCAGGGAGTGCAGTGGTAAAGAATCTGTCTGCCAATGCAGGCGACGTGGGTTCCATCCCCGGGTCGGGAAGATCCCCTGGATAAGGAAATGGCCACCCACTCTAGTATCCTTGTCTGGAAAACCCCATGGACAGAGGAGCCTGGTGGGCTACAGTACATGGAGTCGCAAAAGAGTCGGACACAACTGAGCGCCCATGCTCGCACACAGGCTTAGAGAAGGCTGATATGAGTGAGGGCTCTAGGGTGGGATTATAGCTGTAGCAGCAGTGGTCCTGGTGGGAGGGTGTGGCTGGGAGGAAATCGGAGAGAGGATTTGGGAACTGGTGAGGAAACAGAGAGGCTAGGGATGCTGACGACGGTGGTACCAGAGATGGTGGTGAACACAAGGATGAGGACGGTGGTGGTAATGCAGGTGGAGGTGACGGTGGAGGTGATTGATGATGGTACGAAAGATGGTAACGAGAGTCGCTCTGGAGGTGGAAGTGGTGATAAGAATAGTCATTTAGGAAGTGGTGGTGGGTGTTGGCAGGGATGGTGACCGTGGTCATGGCAATGGAGGAGAAAGAAAAGGACATAGGGGACAGACGCCCAAGACCTGCGGGAAGCCTCAGGAAGCAAGAGGGCAGGGAGACCGTGCTTACCCCAGCCCACGGCGCAGAGCTTGAGCAAGTATCGGCGGATGTAGACGTTGTAGACGCGCCCGAGCAGGAGGTAGAGGTTGAAGCCTTCAATGGCCATCCAGGTGAGGCAGCTGAGCAGCGCGTAGTGCAGGGCGGCGGCCAGCACCACGCACGCTGCCCCGGGCGTTGGGGGCTCGGCCAGCACTGGGCTCAGCAGGAAGGCGACATTGAGGAGCAGCACGGAGGCGTGCAGGTTCATGTGGATGCGTGTCACGGAGTCACTCTGCTTCCTGCGGGTGGGAGCATGGACTTCCGCAACCTGGATGTCTCCAGGCAGCGCCGCTGCCTGGGCTCATAGACCCTTAATGACCGGGACACAGGTCAAGAGGGGCAGGGACCCAACAGCAGCCACACACAGTGAGGCTGGTCTCCTGCCTCCACTCCACCCCCATCCCGCCTTCTGCCTTCCGGGAAAGCCCTCCTGACTCTCGCGGGGCCAAGGAGACAAGAAGGAGGCATTCTGGGCAGCAGTGGGTGGGCAGGCCCAGCATGAGGGCAGGGGAATACCTGGCCTGGAGGTGCAGCAAGACAGTGAGCAGCGAGGCCACGATGGAGATGCTGCAGCCCACCAGGGAGATGTAGGTGAGAGGCGCCAGCAACTCTGCAGGGACAGGGTCCTGGGAGAGTTGCTGTGGGGGAAGAGGCAGGGGCAGAAGCTTGGAAATGCCCTCCCCTGCCTGAATCAAAGACCTGCCGAGGTTTCAGCTACAAGCCCCCAACCCCGACAGTCGCATCCGCGATCCTGACTTGAAAACAGCCGTGGCAGATCCAGTGGATTTTCTGTCTCTCAACTCCCTCCTCTCCTTCCTCCCCACCTTCACTCTCTTAGGCACTGGGGTAGAGCCTCCTCTGCTCCTGCTGGGTGCAGTTAGGCGCACCAGGCCTGGCGTATCAGGGCCCGCCCTCCTTCTGCCCACAGTGATTGGTTAAGGGATGGACATGTGACACACTCTACGCCTATGGGATTCAGTCCCTAGATTTTGGCTGGCAGAATTGGTAAGAAACCTGGACCTACAACAGGGAACACTAGCAGCCGTATTATTATTCCGCGGGGAGACCCTATCTGAGAACTAAGCTAGCACAAAGCAAGCACAGTGGAGAGACTGAGGTAGAGTCCTGTCTTGGTAATATTGAGTCCCTGGATCAAGCCATACCTGAAGCCTAACCCAACCTTTTAGGGAACATGAACTCATAAGTTTCTTCACCACCACCACCCCCTGCCCCAGTTAGATCCCTTTGAGTTGGATTTCTGTCCTTTGCACCAACTTTTACCTTTCTGCTCTGTCTTAGATGTGGGGCCCTCTGCATCTCTGACCACCCTCGTCCAGACTGGATGCACACATACCATAAGAACAGCAAAGTAGGTGAGGTGGTTGCAGCGGCAGAGCACCTGGGAAGCTGTGGGCCGCTCAGTGCGACAGCCCTTGGGGCTCCAGGCCCCCCAGTGGTGCTTGCTGGCTCTCTCCTTCCAGAAGACACAGGTCACTGTGTAGCCTTCCTAAGGGGAAATGCTGGAGTTGGGTGCATCCAAGGGGTGGAGGGGAAGGCCATGGATCAGGGTCTGGAAATTGTGGGGGCCAAACGTGACTCAGCTGCACCCTTGTTAACATTTTACCAGGCACCAGCTGTGCTCTGGCATCAGACAGACCCAAATTCCAGCCCCACCTCCACCCTGGACTCTGAGAGAGACCTGGGAAAGTCACAGAGTTTCTCTGAGCCTCAGTTTATTCATCTGCAAAATGGGATCGTTTATACTCAAGATACAGGCTTCCTGGGTGGTGTTAGTAGCTAATGCAGGAGACATAAAAGATGTAGGTTTGGGTCAGGAAGATCCCCTAGAGGTGGGCATGGCAACCCACTCCAGTATTCTTGCCTGGAAAATCCCATGGACNAGCCCCCAACCCCGACAGTCGCATCCGCGATCCTGACTTGAAAACAGCCGTGGCAGATCCAGTGGATTTTCTGTCTCTCAACTCCCTCCTCTCCTTCCTCCCCACCTTCACTCTCTTAGGCACTGGGGTAGAGCCTCCTCTGCTCCTGCTGGGTGCAGTTAGGCGCACCAGGCCTGGCGTATCAGGGCCCGCCCTCCTTCTGCCCACAGTGATTGGTTAAGGGATGGACATGTGACACACTCTACGCCTATGGGATTCAGTCCCTAGATTTTGGCTGGCAGAATTGGTAAGAAACCTGGACCTACAACAGGGAACACTAGCAGCCGTATTATTATTCCGCGGGGAGACCCTATCTGAGAACTAAGCTAGCACAAAGCAAGCACAGTGGAGAGACTGAGGTAGAGTCCTGTCTTGGTAATATTGAGTCCCTGGATCAAGCCATACCTGAAGCCTAACCCAACCTTTTAGGGAACATGAACTCATAAGTTTCTTCACCACCACCACCCCCTGCCCCAGTTAGATCCCTTTGAGTTGGATTTCTGTCCTTTGCACCAACTTTTACCTTTCTGCTCTGTCTTAGATGTGGGGCCCTCTGCATCTCTGACCACCCTCGTCCAGACTGGATGCACACATACCATAAGAACAGCAAAGTAGGTGAGGTGGTTGCAGCGGCAGAGCACCTGGGAAGCTGTGGGCCGCTCAGTGCGACAGCCCTTGGGGCTCCAGGCCCCCCAGTGGTGCTTGCTGGCTCTCTCCTTCCAGAAGACACAGGTCACTGTGTAGCCTTCCTAAGGGGAAATGCTGGAGTTGGGTGCATCCAAGGGGTGGAGGGGAAGGCCATGGATCAGGGTCTGGAAATTGTGGGGGCCAAACGTGACTCAGCTGCACCCTTGTTAACATTTTACCAGGCACCAGCTGTGCTCTGGCATCAGACAGACCCAAATTCCAGCCCCACCTCCACCCTGGACTCTGAGAGAGACCTGGGAAAGTCACAGAGTTTCTCTGAGCCTCAGTTTATTCATCTGCAAAATGGGATCGTTTATACTCAAGATACAGGCTTCCTGGGTGGTGTTAGTAGCTAATGCAGGAGACATAAAAGATGTAGGTTTGGGTCAGGAAGATCCCCTAGAGGTGGGCATGGCAACCCACTCCAGTATTCTTGCCTGGAAAATCCCATGGACAGAGGAACCTGGCAGTCTACAGTCCATAGAGTCGCAAAGAGTCGGACATGACTGAAGCAGCTTAGCATGTATACTCAAGTCACACGGCTGGTGGAGTCATCAAAGACAATGAGGAATCTTGAGTACCCAGCTCTGGCCAATACAGCAGGTGCTCTATGATCAACTCTCCCATTTCCCCTCCTCCGCATGGGGAAGAATGATGGTCCAGACCCATCCCAGTGAGGGAGAGAGTCATTTACAGACAACTCTGATGCCAAGCTGTGTGGTTGGAGAGGTGAGGGAAATGAAACAGGCACTCCATGGAAAGCGGCAGAGGGAGTGGTGGAGAAGTCCTGAGAAGGGAAGGGGCAACGGGGACTGAGGCCTTAAAGGACACATCAGATTTTCTCTAAGTGGAGCAAGGACCCACCAGGTGGAGGGAACTGCGGGGCAAAAGCTCAGAAGAATGAGATGAAATGGTGATAGAGAAATTGGGAGTGCAGAGCAGTTCTGATGAGACTGAGTGAAGACAGGGCCGGAGTGTAGACGCTCTGGGCTTTGCAGGAATGCCATCAGGGCTTGTGCCCACCCAGCAGCCCTTCTTCCTTCTTTTGGCCTAAACATCTGTACTTTCCTTGAGGACCCACCCCTCTCCCAATGACAGGTCATATAAATCCAGCCCAGTCCCTGGGCCATGTGACCACAGCCTGGCCAGTCCACCCCATCCCCCTGCGAACAGTGATGGTTCAGGGATGGACACAGGATACGACTGGACCTTTCGGATCTGATATGGGATCCTGATTTGCACTGGCAAGAAAGAGCCCCCTGAGAAGAGGGGAAGGAGGTCCAGCACTTCAGCTGCCATCTTGCCACAGAATGGAAAGCCAAGGCAGGAAACCACTGCTGAGAAATGGACACTGAACCATCATGGCATCGTATCAGCTCCTGGATCCAGCTGTGCCTGAAACAGTCCTGGACATTTCAGTACAGGAGGCAATAAATTCCCTTTTGTGTTCAACCTGGCTTGAGCTGGTTTTCTGTCATTTGTGGTTCAAAGAATCCTGCCCAGTGAGTGACTAAAAGCTTCTCTCTCATTTCTTTGACAGGAATTTGCAAAACATTTCAAAATTTAAAGCAGTTTGTATCTAAGATAGTTCCACAGGGCTGGGTTTGCTCAAACCAACAACATTCAAAAGGATAGCTACAAGAGGGTCGGGATGGGCTGGAAGTGGGGGTGTTCCCCAACATTACCAGGCTTTGGTTGTGCCAGAAGCTGATGTTCACTGGTTCGCTGAGGTTGCTCACATATCCATGGCTCAGCTGGGCCCCCAGAACATAGTTACTGAGCAGAGATGAGTTGATGTCTTTCTGGAAGGACAAGAGAAGAAGGGCTGACTGGAGGGAACATAAGGAGACCCTGGATGAGGTCCGAGAGCCCCCTTCTCCAGCCCCTCCTCCCTGGATGAGACAAACAGCATGGCTTTCACGTGCGCAGCTGTGCCAACCTCCTAGGCTTTGCACATGCTGCCCCTTTCACTTGCAGCCCCATCTCCTCATCACCTCCACCCTCACTTCCCATTTGTTAAATGGATTCCAGCCTTGTACCCTCCACCTCACCCTACCCCAACTCACTTTCAAAGCCATGCTTAAAAGGCACCTCCTCTGGAAGCCCTCCTGGATTGCTAATTGGGAACCATCCTGACCCCACCCTGACTCATTCATCCCTTTGAATCTCTATGATTATACTTAACCTTGAGCTAAAATTAAATCTCTAAGGTCCTGGTCTAATTGTTGAGATAGAGAGTTCTCTGAGGACAAAGATCTTGTGACCTACTTGTCTGCCTCCCGTTTAGGGACAGGTGCGCACACAGAAGATTTCTTAAGTCTCATTTGCATATTATAATAGTGCCTTCCTACTATTCTGCTCAAACGGAGGCCCAGAGAGGGGTGCTGACTGGCTGAGGTTGCAGAAGGCCAGGAGGAGACATGAATGCCTGCAGTGCCCCCAGGAAGGGGCCAGCACCCACCCTACATGGCCCACCAGCCGGGGCTGACCTGGAAAAAGCGGGTGCTGGAGAAGTAGATACAGATGAGACGAAGATCCTCAGAGTGTGTCCTGCAGGCATTCTGGGTCAGCTCGGCCGGGAACTGCATGGCGTGCTGGGGCTGGGCCTGCAGAGGGCCAGAGACAGGCTGGGCCCCGTGTCCACAGTCCTCCAGACCCACAACACCTTCACTGTTCCCCACTCCCTGGGGAGCCCTCCCGGCCTTGCCTGCAAGCACTTCCTGTCTTGGAGCCTCCACCCACAGAACCCTCTCCTGCCAGGCTGCGCCTCCACCCAAACTTCCTGAGACCATAGGCCTTCCCTTCAGGCTATTCTGATCTTGAACTGGGGTCTTTTCTCCCACTCAAGTGGGGCCCCGAGGATGGAACATCAGCACTCAACACCCAGGCATTCTGAAGGAATCACACCAAGGCCCTCAAAGGGGGCTACCTCACCCCAGGAACCTGCAAAAGCAGGAAATCAACCCTGAATATTCATTGGAAGGACTGATGCTGAAGCTGAAGCTCCAGTACTTTGGCCACATGGTGTGAAGAACTGGTTCATTGGAAAAGACCCTGATGCTGGGAAAGATCGAGGGCAAGAGGAGAAGGGGATGAGAGGACAAGATGGTTGGATGGCATCACTGACTCAAGGGACATGAGTTTGAGCAAACGCCAGGAGACAGTGAAGGACAGGGAAGCCTGGCGTGCTGCAGTCCATGGGGTCACAAAGAGCTGGACACGACTGGGCAACTGAACAACAGCTCACAGCTATTAAGGCAGAGTCCAGAGCCCGGACTGGTGGGAAGGCGGGTGATGGGCCCTGGGGAAAGTCCAGACCTTCAACCCCTGGAGTATTTCTGGGGTAGAGGCTCTGAGTACCCTCAATTCCTGGGCATCTCTGACCTGGGGGACCTTCTCCAGAGTGGCACTGCTCAGAGAGAGGCCAGTGAAGTTGCAGTTCAGCTTGAAGGCCAGTGCCTGGATGATGTGCGTCTGCAAGGTGAGGTTGTGGCCCCTGAAGCTTGCATTGAGCAGCCTCGACTCTAGGCCATGAATAAGCCTGAGGGTGAGAGAGACAGCCAGAGCCCCGGGGTAAGGATGGAAGCAAGCCTCCCCCATCCCACACCCCTGTCACTCCCACCTCCAAATATCTGCACACACAGTGTTCCCGGCACTCTTACCTCTCCACCCCACCCATCTCCTTCTCCCATTAACTCTTGCTTGGGTCCCATTTTATTGCCACCTCCTCCAAGAAGCCTTCCCTGGCTGCTCCCCACTGGCTGAAATGCCCCACGGTCCCTACACTTCCCTGTTAGGTTATCAGCATTGGCCTGTCACCCTGAGCACCTAGGGTTTTGAGTCAGAGACCTCGGAGAGCCCAGTCCATTCTTGGAGCCCCTTCCCAGAAAAATGCACAGAGACCCATGATTCTGTGCTGGTCTCATGGCACCCACAGCTAAGGGCCCCCAGCCAGACAGTAAACTCAGTGAGAACAGGGGTGTGTCCATCCCACAGCTCCAGAGCTTAGTGCCTGGCACGCGGTAGGCACTCAGTAAATGAGTGTTGAATAAACGAATGAGCAGTCTACACTGGAGTGCCCCTGGGCCACTGAGTCAAGACACAGGCTGGGGATGGAGGCAGAGTGGATTCTGGGCAGGCGAGGAGGGATGCCCGACTCACTCAGCAAAAGGCGTGTTGCTCCTCCTCTTAGCTGCCGCCTCCATTCTCTGCATCCACTTCAGGGTGTCCTGGGATGCCTCTGCGAGGAGTGAGCCCAACAACCGCCTCAGCCTCTGTCTGCAGCTGTCCCCCCCCAGCATCCCCCACCCCTGGCCATCCCATGACCTCTGGCTCTTCTGCCCCAGGGCAGAAGTGCCCTCTTTTCAATCTCCCTTGGTTTGAGGCCACCCCAGCTTAACATCAAAGTCAGAAGTCCAGCCTAGGATGTTTCTTGCACCTCAGGGAAGCCCTCTTACCTGCCGTCCTGCTCTCAGATGCCAAGAGGCACAGGTAGAGGAAAGGGGCCCAGCAGCAATCCATGTTGTGTATCAAATCTCCTCCAGGAACTGGTTCCCACCCTGGAAAATGTGCATGTCTCTATGACCACAGTAAATGAGCCTCCTCTCACCCTAGGCATCTGGCCTGTCCCTAAATTAGTAGGGCAGCATCTTACCTGATCCTTGCACTCCTGCATTCCACAGATGCTGAAACCGCAGCTTACAGAGCAAGGGGCTTGCTCAAGAGAGGCTGCCTGAAGCCAGATCTCCTTGAAACCTGAATCCTGGACCATTTTTACCAAACCCTGCCATTTGCATCTCTGTCTGAATCACTCCCTCCTCCCTAAAAATGGACTCTCTGGGGCCCGCCCCAGGACTCTGACCTCACCCATGGGAAAGTTGGGAGTTGCTTGTCATTAACCCTGTCCAGCCCTGTCTTTCACCCACATGTGACTTTGGGCAAGAATCTGTCCCTCTCTGATGAAACTGCCAGCAGCCGCCGCTGTGGGGAATTGGAAAGTTAGAAGGGAAAAAACAAGAACAAAGAGTTTGGGGAGAAGGATAGCTTCGATGATAATCATGGATGGTCAGAGGCCACCAAGAATCACGACAGCTGGAGGACAACAGGAAAACCACTGCCTTTGTCCACAAAGAATTCCTCCAATGCCCATTTTAAAGTAGAATGTGATTCGAACATATTGTTAAGTACTGTATTCAACATTTGCTTTGAAACCTCGTCTTCCTTTTCACCTATTTTTGTGACTGCCAGAAACCACAACAGCTGCTAGTTATGAATTAAGATGTCAGGCTCAAATTTGTGAAAATAAATCCAATGATTTGTTTTTGTTTTTTTTTTAAAAAAGGATCCTGTCCTTTTCTGCCATAATTCCCTCAGTTTTAAAATGAACGGACCAATTTCTGCTTAAACGTAGTAAATTTACATCTGCCCCTGAAGCTCCACTAAAATGAGACTGAATGGGACATCCCTAGTGGTCCAGTGGTTGAGGCTCTGTGCTTCCAATGCAGGGGACATGAGTTCAATCCCTGATTGGGAACTAAGATCCCACATGTTGTATAGTGAGGCCAAACATTTGTTTTAATTAAGAAAAAAAAAAAGAAAACAAATTTCTAAAAACTAAAAAAGAGAGAGAGAGAGTGAATGAATCAAACAGACACAAAGCCATGAAACACAGAATAATGACAAAGAAGACAGCAGCAGATGAGAGATCTCAGTGAGACCTTGGCGGTCACAGAGCAGGTGGCTGCCTGGTTTTAAAAAAACAAAAGCAGGCCCTGAAATGTTGAACCCAAGTGCTTGCGTCAGGGAGAAGTGAGTACAGGGAGTGTGGGATCAGTGAGGGACAGGGAGAAGGCAGCGAGGTCAACTACGGGGGAACTTAGGAACTAGAGGCTTTGGAATCTCTGAAGATGGGATGGAGGGTGAGGCTAAACATGGGGGGAGGGTGGGGGTTGTTGGTTGTGAATCTTTAAAATGACCAGCTGGGTCTCCATATCTCCTCTGTCACCTGGAACATCCTCACCACCTTCCCCTCCCCAACCCTGTCCCAACTCAGAGTACATCCCCTGGAGACAGTGCACCAGAGAGAATCAGAAGGGTCCTGTTCTGTGGAGTGCCATTCTGGTACAGAAAAATGAAGCCATGTGCCCTCACCACCACCTCCTCCAGTCAGCTTCTGGAAGACTGCAGCAGCCAGGTAATGATGCTCCGAGGCACGAGAAAATTTTTCTCTGGAGAACCAATCATGCCAAGAAAATTATTCTTTAGTTATTGACATTTTGGTGCTCCTTAATATAACGGCCAAGACCCAACTTAAGGTGAAGCTTCACCAGTCACCAAGCCCTACCAGGAAATTAAGTTCTTAGTGCTCAACCAAGAATCCCTCAGTTCAGTTAAGTTCAGTTCAGTCACTCAGTCATGTCGGACTTTTTGGGACCCCATGAATTGCAGCACGCCAGGCCTCCCCGTCCATCACCAACTCCCGAAGTTTACTCAAATTCATGTCCACCAACTCGGTGATGCCATCCAGCCATCTCACCCTCTGTCGTCCCCTTCTCCTCCTGCCATCCCTCCCAGGATCAGAGTCTTTTCCAATGAGTCAATTCTTAGGTGGCCAGAGTACTGGAGTTTCAGCTTTAGCATCATTCCTTCCAATGAACACTCAGGACTGATCTCCTTTAGGATGAATTCGGTTGGATCTCCTTGCAGCCCAAGGGACTCTCAGGAGTCTTCTCCAATACCACAGTTCAAAAGCATCAATTCTTCAGCGCTCAGCCTTCTTCATAGTCCAACTCTCACATCCATACATGACCACTAGAAAAACCATAGCCTTGACTAGACGGACCTCTGTTGGCAAAGTAATGTCTCTGCTTTTCAATATGCTATCTAGGTTGGTCATAACTTTCCTTCCAAGGAGTAAGCTTCTTTTAATTTCATGGCTGCAATCACCATCTGCAGTGATTTTGGAGACCAAAAAAATAAAGTCAGCCACGGTTTCCACTGTTTCCCCATCTATTTG
>SJYV01038510.1:361622-406237 GCA_006410875.1 Neotragus pygmaeus | reverse complement strand
TCCATACATGACCACTAGAAAAACCATAGCCTTGACTAGATGGACCTCTGTTGGCAAAGTAATGTCTCTGCTTTTCAATATGCTATCTAGGTTGGTCATAACTTTCCTTCCAAGGAGTAAGCTTCTTTTAATTTCATGGCTGCAATCACCATCTGCAGTGATTTTGGAGACCAAAAAAATAAAGTCAGCCACGGTTTCCACTGTTTCCCCATCTATTTGCCATGAAGTGATGAGACCAGATGCCATGATCTTCGTTTTCTGAATGTTGAGATTTAAGCCAACTTTTTCACTCTCCTCTTTCACTTTCAACAAAAGGCTTTTTAGTTCCTCTTCACTTTCTGCCATAAGAGTGGTGTCATCTGCATATCTGAGGTTACTGATATTTCTCCTGGATTTTTAAATATACACCTTTCTCAGGAAGCTGCTGGAGGATGTGTTCCACAAAATGAGAGAGTAAATCATGAAAGATCACATAGGGTACAGGAAAACCTGCCAGAAGAGACGTGAAGCTACTCCCCAGAAAATGCATGAAGAGAAGGCCCAGGCTGATGGCTGGACAGCAGGCCTAGGGCACATGCCGTCCGGAAGGAAGCAGAAGACAGAAAGTTTCCAGGAGGGAAGTCTCAATTGGGTAAAAGAAAGAGGCGAATATACAGATTGTCTGATAGGTCTGAAGACATAGGAAAATTATTTTGAGAAATATCTTACAGAAAGCTTGCAAATGAAAAATAAAAAATAAGCAATTAACTTCAGGAAAACCAAGTTGTACAGGAGAGAGAATGTAATCTTGCTACACAAATTGACATAAAGTATAAGATGTTTATAGCATTATAAAAACATTTTGTTTTTTTGGCTGTGTCACTCTGCATGCCAGATCTTAGTTCCCTGACCAGGGATTGAACCCCAGGCCCTAGCAGGGAAANTCACATAGGGTACAGGAAAACCTGCCAGAAGAGACGTGAAGCTACTCCCCAGAAAATGCATGAAGAGAAGGCCCAGGCTGATGGCTGGACAGCAGGCCTAGGGCACATGCCGTCCGGAAGGAAGCAGAAGACAGAAAGTTTCCAGGAGGGAAGTCTCAATTGGGTAAAAGAAAGAGGCGAATATACAGATTGTCTGATAGGTCTGAAGACATAGGAAAATTATTTTGAGAAATATCTTACAGAAAGCTTGCAAATGAAAAATAAAAAATAAGCAATTAACTTCAGGAAAACCAAGTTGTACAGGAGAGAGAATGTAATCTTGCTACACAAATTGACATAAAGTATAAGATGTTTATAGCATTATAAAAACATTTTGTTTTTTTGGCTGTGTCACTCTGCATGCCAGATCTTAGTTCCCTGACCAGGGATTGAACCCCAGGCCCTAGCAGGGAAAATGCCAAGTCTTAACCTCTGAACTTCCAGGGAATTCCCTATATTTTAAAAATTGTATAAAAACCATATAGAAATGACTTTGACTTCCATTTATGATGTAGAGAACCACAAGAGAACATCACTCCCATCTTGACCATGGAAAAAGCCAGATGATGTGCAAAACTGGTTTTTTGAGCCTGTTAGAGAACTGAAGTCACAAAATAATCAGATAAACTGATTTCCAGTGGTTGATAAGCCCTTCAAGGATGAGGTGTTTCACCTCGGTGGTTGCCAAAAAAGCAGATGAGAACAACTGATACCGTAATGGATTCTTTTTTTAGCTTTTTATTTTATATTGAAGTATCGCTGATTAACAGTGTTGTGACAAATTCAGGTGGACAGCAAAGAGACTCAGCTACACATATACACGTATCCATTCTCCCCTAAACTTCTCTCCCATCCAGGCTGCCACATCACACTGAGCAGAGTTCCCTGTGCTATATGGTAGGTCCTTATTGGTTATCTGTTTTATTTTTTCAATCATTCAGAAACATTATTTAATAATATTCTTATCAAAATAAAGCTTACAGAAAAGTTCACAAATCAGTCATCTTGGTGAATTATCACTTGGGTTTCCTGGTGGCTCAGATGGTAAAGAATCTGTCTGCGATGCAGGAAACCTAGGCTCGATCTTTGGGTCAGGAAGATTCCCTGGAAAAGGGAATGGCAACCCACTCCAGTATTCTCGCCTAGAGAATTCCATGGACAAAGGAGCCTGGTGGGCTACAGTCCATGGGGTCGCAAAGAGCTGGACACGACTGGGCAGTTAACACACTTTATCCATTTCAAATATAGCAGTGTGTACGTGTCCATCTCAAACTCCCTCATTAGCCCTTCTCCCCTTCCTTCCCCTCTGGTAACCACAAGTTTGTTCCCTAACCTGTGAGTCTCTTTCTGGTTTTTAAGTAAGTTCATTTGTATAATTTCTTTTTAGATTCTGAATGTAAGGGATGGCATATGATCTTAGTGAATTCTTAAAGGCTGAGTATGAATGAGAATGCCAGTTTAAAACCACTGAGAGCCCCAGACACAAGGGGAGTCTATATCCGCTTGACCATTTCTTCCCACAGTCCTCTGCTGGTGCTCATGAGAATGACTGGGGGTGGGGGCAGGGACCTGAGAGAGCCCCTATGGTGACATGGGCATGCTGAGGTTTGAGGGTGAAGCCTATATGAGCCCTAGGCCATGTGTCAGTATGTGATGGTGACTGGCTGCTGCGACAGACAGACATCTGCGCCCTGGCCTTGCTGTGATGAGACCCTCATCCATAGGACCCTGACTTGTTATAAGAAAAAGGTCTGCTGCCTCTGATGGAGAAGTGAAAAAAACCCAACAAGAGACTTCTTTGGTGGTCCACTGGTTAAGACTCCATAATTTCAATGCAGGGGGCACAAGTCTGACCCCTGGTCAGGATACTAAGATTCCACATGCAGCACAGTGCAGCCAAATAAAAACCACCTACCCCAGACCCTGCATGGACACTAAGCAAAAGCTGCCACTGGTATGGAGTGGCCAAACCCACTAGTGCCCAGGATTTTGCACTGTGATAAAACAAGGGGCTGCTGCTACTGCTGTGAGAAAGGCAAGACCTTCATTCACACCTAGGACGCCTCCACCAGTACATGGCAGGGTTTGGGCTCCATGAGGGTGAAGGGGAAGAAGTCAGCCAGCACTGAAGAAGAGGCAGAAGTGGCCAGTCACTGAATGAGAAACAGGAAAGCTAAGAAAGCCCTGGTCGTGGGGCTCAGGCACAAGGCTATCTAAGACTGAAACTTAGAGCAAGAGAACCAGAAATCTACTGCTTCCATCAAAAATTTGGCACCAAGTAATAAGCAACAGCTGTCTACCACTGGCAAAGGGGCCAGAACACAAAGAGAGATTCCCTCTGTGTTACATGCATGCAAGGATGAAAGTGGAGTAGGATTACTGAGAAAATCCACGTGGAACTCAAGGGCTCACACTAAGCACAGAGTAATGTCCATCCATCACTGGAGAAATATGATGCTTATGCTGCAGAGAGGTACCTGCAACAACAGAACTGTAACCCAGATCAACCACAGACTAGACTGACCCAATGAATGCCCTCTACTTAAGCCATGAGATAGGAAATACGGCCAGTTCTAGGCATAATTATCATTTTCCTCCCTACTGTGCTTTCACACAATGCTTATATTGATTGGTATTCAGTCAAAGCTTATAACACACACATAAAATCAAGAAGAAAGAAATCACTCTTTGTCAAAAGACAAAAGAAACAAGAGAAGCAGAACCAGGGATGACCAAAATGTTAAAACTATCAGATGGGGACTTAGAGAGACATGAGTATGGGAAAGCAGGTGGTGGAAAGGCATGCTCCTAAGGACAGATGGGAAACTTCAGGAGAGCAATGGAGACTATTAAGGAGAGTCAGGTAGAAAGGAAACAATATCATTGATAAGGAATTTCTTCAATCGTGAAGTGAAAAACAGTGAAAGTGTTAGCTGCTCAATCGTGTCCGACTCTTTTTGACCTCATGGACTGTGGCCTGCCAGGCTCTTCTGTCCGTGGAATTCTCCAGGCAAGAATTCTTGCGTGGATTGCCATTCCCTTTTGCAGGGGATCTTCCTGACCCAGGGATGGAACCCAGGTCTCCTGCATTGCAGGAAGATTCATTGCCATCTGAGCCATTGAAGGCCTATCAATCAGCAAACCAGACACAGCAAAGTAATCGGTGAATTTGAAGATAGAACAATATAGATAATCTGAATTGAAACACAAGGAGTAAGAAGAGTCAAAATAAAACTCAAAACAGTAGGACAAGAGCAGACGGTCTAATAAACACGTAATTTGAGTCCCAAAAGGAAGAAAAAGAACATAGAAGAAATATTTGAAGAGATAATGGCTGAAATTCTTTCCAAAATTAGTGAAAGACAACATACTACAGATTTAAGAAGCCCTACAAAACTCAGCAGGATAAATATAAAGAAACCATACCTAGACACATCATAGTCAAACTGATGCAAAACCAAAGATTAAACAAATCTTGAAGGCAGAGAGAAGATGAAACAATAGATACAGAAGATGAGAAATAAGAACTACAAGAGACTTCTCAAGAAACTATACAAACCAGAAGATAACACAACTACATATTTCAGGAAAAACGTGTCAACCTAGAATTTGATGCCCAGTGGAAATATGTTCCAAAAATGAAAACCAAATAAGGACTATTTCAGATGAGCAATGGCTTAAAAAATTCATTTCCAGCAGCTGTGCTGTGCTTAGTCGCTCAGTCGTGTCTGACTCTTTGCAACCTCATGGACTGTAGCCCACCAGCCTCCTCTGTCCATGGGGATTCTCCAGGCAAGAGTACTGGACTGGAATGCCATACCCTCCTCCAGGAGATATTCCTGACTCAGGGATCAAATTCAGGTCTCCTGCATTGCGGGTGGATTCTTTACCATCTGAGCCACCAGGGAAGCTTAAGAATACTGGAGTTGGTAGCCTCTCCCTTCTCCAGGGGACCTTCCCAATCCAGGAACTGAACCAGGGTCTCCTGCATTGCAGGAGGATTCTTAACCAGGTGAGCTAACAAAAAGCCTCATTCCCAGCAGACCTGCACTAAAAGAAATATTAAAGGAAATTCTTTTGGCAAAAGAAAATTTATACCAGATGGAAACACTGACCTACACAGAGAAATGGAGTGTTGAAATGGATAAAAATGTGTCAAATACAGAATGAATTTTCTCAATTTTAACATCTGTCTAATATAAAAATGTGGACACTATATTGTGAGGCTTCATAACACATGCAGAAATTTTAATGTACCAGAAAAAAAATAGCACTATGGGCAGAAACAACACCAGAAAATCACCTATATAAGGAAAAAGTGGATAGCTTGAATTTAATCAAAAATTAAAACTTCTAATCTTTGAAGATCATTGCTAAGAGAGTGAGAATACAAATTATAGACTGAGAAGAAATATTTGAAAACACAAATTTGAAAAAAAAAAAGTGCATCTGGACTATATTGAGAATTCATAAAACTAAACAAGAAGACAAATAACCCAATAAAAAATGGCAAAAGATTTAAACAGTCACTCAGCCAAAGATATATAGATGGCAAACAAGCACATGAAAGGATATTCAATATCACTAGTCATTAAGGAAAGGCAAGTAAAACCACAAAGAGAAGTCACCACACACCTTCTGGTGTAGCTAAAATCAAAATGACCGGTAATATCTTGTGTTACCGAGAATATACAACAGCTGAATTTTCGTGCATTGATGGAAGGAATGTAGAATGGGGCAACTACTTTGAAAAGGGGCTTTCCTGGTGGCTCAGCAGTAAAGAACCTGCCTGCAATGTAGGAGCCTCAGGAGACACGGGTTCAGTCCCTGGTTTGGAAAGATCCCCTGGAGGAAGGCATGGCAACCCACTCCAGTATTCTTGCTAGAAAATCCCATGGACAGAGGAGCTTGGTGGGCCACAGTCCATGGGGTCACAAAGGGTTGCACAGGACTGAAGCAACTTAGCATGCACGCAGGCAGGCACTTTGAAAAATCTGAAAACAATACCAACTTCTATCAAGAGAATTCCCTGGTGGTCCAGTGGTTAGGACTCGGTGCTTTCACTGTCAAGGGCATGGGTTCAATCCTGGTTGGGAAACTAAGATCCTACAAGCTGCACAGCACAGCCAAAAAAAAGTGCATCCAATGGTGAAAGATAAACGAACTATGGTATATCCATGCTGTGGAATATTACTCAACAATAAAAAAGAATGAGCTGCTGATATAGGCTGAGTCTCAAAATCATCATGATAAGTGAAAGAAGCCAGACAAAAAGGATTATGTATTTTATGATTCCACTTATATGATCTTCCAGAAAACTAAAAACTTCGTGTTAGAGAACACATCCATAGTTTCCATGGGGTGGGGAAAAGGTAACTGACTGTAAAATGAGCCAAAGCAACTTTTCAGGGGGATGTGCTCCACTCAATGGCTCAGTCGTGGCCACCTCTTTCTGACCCCATGGACCAAAACTCACCTGGCTCTTCTGTCTCTGGAATTCTCTAGGCAAGAATACTGGAGTGGGCAGCCATTCCCTTCTCCAGAGGATCTTCCCAACCCAGGCATTGAACCCAAGTCTCCTGCATCTCCTGCCTTGGCAAGCAGGTTCTTTACCACTGAGCTACCTGGAAAGTGGGGATGAAAATGCTCTATATCTGGATTGGGATACACATGTATGTAGGACTCTATGTATTTGTCAAAACTCATCAAGCTACTCTCCAAAAGTGTGAGTTTAATAAATAAATCAACTAAACAAATAGAAAACTAGTAGGTGAAGCATCCGTCTATAAACCAAATTTTTAAGAGTCAAGACAAAAATATAGTGAGAATATAGGGAAGAGGAAGTAGAAAGGTGTGAAGAAGATAAGAAAGCTAACCTTCCTTCACGACTGGAGAAAGTCAGCAGAAAAGCCCCACAGAGTTCCAGGAAAGGAGAACCACAGAACTCAAACACAGAACTTCTAAATCTGTTTGATGGTAACGGCAGAGAGAAGTAGTTAAGAGTATGTGACCTTTAATTTTGTTTTCTTTCTTTTTTAAAATCTTTTGGCCGAACCACTTGGCCTGTGGGATCCTAGTTCCCCAGGGATCAAACCTGTGCACACTGATGGAAGTGCAGTCTTAAACACTGGGCCGCCAGGGACGTCCCTATGACCTTTAATTTTTCCACCACTGGATTTGCAAATACCGTATTACCCAGTGAGAGACAAGGACACCCCACTCCCCATGAGCATGTCAAGAGTTCAGCCTTTTCAAGAGAATCATTTAACAACACACACTTTTCATTCTGAATAGCCTCTGATCCAGGAAACTCATTTTTGTGAATTTATCCTACATAAATAAGAGGGCAGGCCAGGTAAAATACATAGAAAAGAATTTATAATACCATTGTTAATCACAAAAAAGCAAAAACTATGTACGTGTTATTCCTTAGTAGAGGAATAGGTACAAAAATTACAGTCCAATGCCACTCTGGAAAAGTTTGGTAATACCTTATAAAACTAAACATGTACCATATGACCCAGCAATCACACTTTCGGGCATTTAACCCAGAGAAATCAAAACTCATGTCTGCACCAAAACCTGCATAGGAGGGCTTATTTGTCATAGCCTCAAACCTGAAGCAATCCCAATGTGCCTTCAATGAGTGAAGGGTTAAGCAAGCTCAGGTACACTTGTACCATGAACCACAACTCAGCAATTAGAAAAATATATTGACACACAACTTGGATGGGTCTCTAGGGAATCATGCTGGGGTGCCGGGGGTTGGGGCGGGAAGCCAGTCTAAAAATGCTGCATATTCTATAATTTGATTTATTTGACATCCTTGAAATAAAAAAATTACAGAGATGGAGAACAGATCAGTAGTTGCCAGAGGTCTAGGGACTGGCGATGTTTCTGGAAAGAGGGAGCACTAAGAAGCCTTGTGGTGACGGGAAGTTTTGTATCTTCGTTGTTATACAAGAATCTACACTTCATAAAATTGCATGGAATTACACACACACACACACACACACGTCAGTGTATAAAAACTGATAAAATCCGAATAAAGGTTGTGAATTGTACCAAAATCAATTTCCTGGCTCTGATGTTGTACCTTACGTATGAAAGATGTTACCATTGAAGAAGACTGGGTGAAATGTACACAAAAATTTTTGTCTACACTTTCTGCAACCTCTTGCTAAGTTATCACTTTTTCAAAATTAAAAGTTAAATATGGTACAATGGTTTGCCATTTCATACTAAGAATTGTGATGTAAACAGCTGCGTAGAAGAGGAGCACAGAATATCATTGAGTGGAATGCCATGCCTGCTGCTCAGCTGAATTCGACTCATTTGCAATCCCTTGGACTGTAGCCCACCAGGCTCCTCTGTTCATGGAATTCCCCAGGCAAGAATACTGGAGAGGGTTGCCATTTCCCTCTCCTGAGGATCTTCCCAAAGCAAGGATTGAACCCCCAGCTCCTGGGTCTCCTGCACTGGCAGGCGGATTCTTTACCACTGTGCCGCCTGGAGAGCCCACTGAATGGGGCTCTCTCTATATTTAACTTGNTGAAAGTGAAGTCACTCAGTCATGTCCAACTCTTAGCGACCCCATGGACTGCAGCCTACCAAGCTCCTCCGTCCCTGGGATTTTCCAGGCAAGGGTACTGGAGTGGAGTGCCATTGCCTTCTCCCCAGATATGCAGACGACACCACCCTTATGGCAGAAAGTGAAGAACTAAAGAGCCTCTTGCTGAAAGTGAGAGTGAAAAAGTAATCTTAAAACTCAACATTCAGAAAACTAAGATCATGGCATCTGGTCCCATCACTTCATGGTAAATAGATGGGAAAACAATGGCAACAGTGAAAGACTTTATTTTGGGGGCTCCAAAATCACTGCAGATGGCAATTGTAGCCACGAAATTAAAAAACACTTGTTCCTTGGAAGAAAAACCATGACCAGCCTAGACAGCATATTAAAAAGCAGAGACTACCCTGCCAACAAAGGTCTGTCTAGTCAAAACTATGGTTTTTCCAGTAGTCATGTATGGATGTGAGAGTTGGACATAAACAAAGCTGAGCGCTGAAGAATTGATGCTTTTGAACTGTGGTGTGGGAGAAGACTCTTGAGTCCCTTGGACTGCAAGAAGACCAAAGCAGTCCATCCTACAGGAAATCAGTCCTGAATATTCATTGGAAGGGCTGATGCTGAAGCTGAAACTTTAATACTTTGGCCACATGAGGCGAGGACTGACTCATCGGAAAAGACCCTGATGCTGGGAAACATTGAAGCTGGAAGGAGAAGGGGACGACAGAGGATGAGATGGCTGGATGGCATCACTGACTCTATGGACATGAGTTTGAGTAAGCTCTGGGAGTTGGTGATGGACAGGGAAGCCTGGCATGCTGCAGTCCATGGGGTCACAAAGAGTCAGACATGATTGAGCAACTAAATTGAACTGAAACATTCTGCTCCTCATCAAAAATATCCCATAGATTTAGCATGTATCAATGATTCCTGTCTCAACTAATCTTTATTAAAATGGTTGCAAAATAATCACATGAATGTTTAAGTAGATAACTTCTAGCNCAACTAAATTGAACTGAAACATTCTGCTCCTCATCAAAAATATCCCATAGATTTAGCATGTATCAATGATTCCTGTCTCAACTAATCTTTATTAAAATGGTTGCAAAATAATCACATGAATGTTTAAGTAGATAACTTCTAGCTATACTCCTAGATCCCTAAGGTATACGCACTTGGTCTCCTTGACCTTAGGAGCTCTACAGGGCAATGGTTCGAGTGCAAGACTAGAATAATCAGGTATAGCTTCCAGAAAAAGACAAGTGTACCTGAGCCATGCCTTAAAGACTGGATAGATTCTGAAAAGCTAATGAAGTGGAGACAGTCAAGACACAAACAAATCCATCAGGAAAGCTGAAAAAAAAAAAAACCCAACATGGTGAATCCTTCTGCAAAGTAAGTATAATACCCTAGCTTATCAGTTTTATAAAACCACATTTCTACATATGGAGTTTGCCTGAACTGATTCTAGAACTACAGATATACTTCTGCTGCTACTGATAATAACTATGGTATAATCATTATATTTAGAGGCAAATGTTAGACACGACTGAGTGAGTGACTGAATTGAAAAACTTTTCAGAAACAGCACAATTCATTATAACTCCTACTTCTGATTGTTCATCCACATTTTCATGTATGTCAGCCATAGTGCCTAGTCTTTCAAAGATAGGGGGTCACAGCCACTAAAAACGTAGCTTTCATCTGAACTGTGACCCCCCCATAAAATAAATTTTATTCTGCAATTTAAGGCAAACATTTATATGAAATTGAGAGTTTCTTGAAGCAATATCATGCAAAGCACAAATATTTTATAATCTTTTTTTCTTTCCATCTTTCTCATTTTTAAAAAATATTCATCTTGACCCTCAATAAACTGACTTCTAAATCCTTAATAAGTGATTCACAAAACCTCCACTTGAAAAACACTACCCTAGAACCTGAGATACAGTTCTTTATTAAATTTTCAACAAAGTTGGGAGAAAGTTTTCATTTATTTCAGGTGAAATAAGAACAGAAAAAAACAAGAACATAAGAGTTATTTAATTTTTTTAAGGATTCTACTCTGACATTGTGTATGGTAATTTTTTGGTCTTCAAGTTATCATTTTTTTTAAGAAATGATGGTAAGAGCAAAGGCTGTACGTTGCCAGTTATATACTTGTTCCCTAGTAATTTCCCTCCAATTTCACAGGATCATGAAATCGCTCCTGTTCTGCTATGACATTTCAAAAACACATGAGTATCAGCCTTTCAGCGGGTTTATAATCTGGCTGTAGAAATAAGACTTACAGTAATTTTAGGACTTGTAATAATTACTTCTACCTTTTGAGAAGAAATATTCTGTGGTAAGTGCCCTAAAAACATTCCTGTGTTAAAAGTTCAAGGGTGGATACTATGAGTTGGGAATGAAGGAGAACAAAGAAGAGAGTTCAGAAAAGAAACAATTTCTGAGTTGGGCCTTGAAGGGTACTTCAAGACAGAACAGACACAGGGATGAAAAACTGCCAATCAAATATGGCGGAAAAGAAATAGGTCATTTAGGCCAGAACATGTTAAGACAGTAGAAAGAGATAATGGAGGATCTTGACAGCAAGGCCAAGGTGCTTGAATTTAGTCATTAAAGCAATGAAGCAATCTAGAAAAGGTCCTCCCTCTCCCACCCCTTACAAAACAAATTATAGACAAGTAGAGATTCTTGAGGCTATGCAATAATGCAAACACAGAAAAATAAGGCCTTCAACAGTGGTGTCAAAAAAGGAAAGTATGGGATGTGAAAAGGTGACAAGAATTGATAAGTCTTAGAAGAGATTTTATTTTATTTTATTTTTTTTTTAGAAGAGATTTTAATGTGGTAGGCAAAAGTGGCCAAGAGTCAAACATTTTAAGGCTGGGTGATACGTACAGTGAAAAATTAAGAAGTTGATTTAGAGGAAGAACAGTTCATATCCAAGTACATTAGAATCAACATGCAAGTGGGTTATGAAGAATCAGTAATAGGATAAGGAAAAGAACACTGGGTCCCATCAGAAAAATCTGAGTTCAAGTGAAAAAAATGGTTAGGATCTAATGAGAAAACCAGAACGCAAAATTATATCTATAGTATAATTTTAACTGTGTATAAAAAGCACAGGAAAAGACTAAAAAAGTATACATCAACATGTTAACGTCAGCTGAATACAAATAAACTAGGAAAAAAAGGTTTTTTTCCTTCATTTGTATTGTGTTGGATACAAACCTTACAAATCAGGCTCTGCACCCCCATACCAGAAAAAGAAGAAAGTCTTTTGAAGACTTCTTTTGAAGTCTTTTCAAAAAACTGCAAACTCCATGAATTTTATTTTCTTCATCTAAAAATGGAAAAATAATTTCTTCTCTCTCAAGGTTAGTGTGTAGATTAAATGAGATAAAGTTTTGTAAACTATAAAGCAATATGCTAAGGTAAGGCATTGTAATAGTCTATGACAGCTACAACTATAGGACAAGATATCACACACAGACAAAAATATACTACAGATTTGGGAAGTAGATTATCTCCTTAAACTTTAAAAAAGCTTTAGAATCCATCTAGTTTTAAATCAAAATGTTACTGCAATATTTCTTATAAACACTGAGGTTTTACATGCTATATATATATATTATATATATACATAATTAATACAGTACTTGTCCTACATGCTATTCAAACTTAAATACAAAGCAAAAAAACAGCTGGTAGTTATCATTCCCCAATATTTGGACTTCTAAATAAGTTATTTCATGGTTTTAAAAAGCCACGCTCTATTGAAGATAATTTCAGTAATCTCCAAATGTCATCTCTTAGAAGTTATGTGCTTGATACACAGCACTGCCTTCTAAATGGTGCCTTCCCCGTCAACTCCCACTTCTGGTCCTTTACTTAGGATTAAACACCTCTAGATACCTATTTAAAACCAGGTAGCTCCTGAAGGGCAAGAAGCATGTCACAAAATGGGTACATGTTAAGAAAGACTCTAACCCATGTTATAGATGCTGTAGTAACCACTTAAGAGTTACTACTCACGTCATATTATAATGTAAACCTGCCTTGAGCCCTTCAAGAGACAGCCATTAAAGAAATTAAAAACTAAGGAAAAATTCCACAAGTAATGTTACTACATGAGAAACACTTTTATATGAATCAAGAATACTTGATTAATATTTAAAAATCTTATACTACGCTGTTCCTTTAAGAAAGCAAGAGTATATATGAGATAAGAAATGATAAGTTCTAATATTATGTTAAAAATTGTTTTTTTCATGTATCTGATAAACTGAAGCATATTATTACTGCACTGAAGAAAGTTACATTTCTCATACTAATCCTATATTTTAATTCATTACAATTTTTCTTTAAAAAGAAGTTTGGGAGTTTTGTTTTTAATCTTTGGAGCAGAAAAAGTTAAAACTGACGTGGTTAACAATACGCTTTCTTTAAGGCACAAACACTGACTAAACCTGAGGCTATTTCCAAGACAAGTTTTAAAATTAAAACCTTTATTATGAAAAAGAGATGTTAAAGAAACTAGGCATGAAACGCACCTAACCTATGCCTTATGAAAATCAGCACGAAAAGCTCTGTCAACAGTTTGCCACTTTTGCACATAGACCTGAAATTTAAAATGTTTACTATATACATGTTTTGTACGGATATGTGTATATATTCATATATACTGATTTGGAGGCAGGACATTAAGACAATTAATGAGTATTTCCCCCTCACTAATTTAAAAAAAAAGTTGTTGCTAAAGTGCTGCCTTTTTGTATTACAACAATTTGTGAACTAAAAGATACTATGTTTAAAGGAAAAAGTACAAACACCTGCCAGTCCAACTGCCGGAAATTCATCAGCTGCAGAGAATAAAAGCATCCTTCATTGTTTTAAACGTATCGACAAAACAAAAGAAATACAACAGGTATACAATTTCAATATGGCACATACAACACAGACTAGCACCTAATATTCCTCTCAATGATTTCAAAATCATTACACAGTTTTAATTGCCATTAGACATCTCAGAAAATGCATTTAAGTGTTTTCCTTATCTAAACACTCAACAATCAATGGTACAGTCTGAATTTTTAAAGTTTTTCACTTAACAAAATGATGCATCATAACATTCCCTTAAATAATCAGCTTCTCTAGAATCACTATTTACAAAGCTTTCAGCTTTCTGCTTATAAAAACGTAGTTTTCTTTATTTTCAACAAGCCATACAGTATATAAAATGACACACATACACTTCCTTGAGAATAAATACTTTAATACTCATGACCCCAGAAGAACTTCACATGTTTTGAATTCTTGTTTGGTTAAAAAAAGTTTTTAAACATCTACTAGAATACAAGAGCTTGCCTTTACATTCATGGCTCTCTTGAAGGTAAAATAAAGATCAACGTAACTCTAAGTACTAGACTAACGAACTGAAGGGAACAGAAACAAGCGATTTGGCTAGAGCTGAGCAAAACTATGTTTAAAGACTACCTTAAGTAAAATATATCAGCTTTACCCTTCCCCCACTCCCAATCCTTTAAGGTTGCAATTAAGATGGGGCCTAGTTTTACTCTTTCAAAGGGGGACAGAAAGAGAAAGCACAAATCTCCTGCTGAGAAGTATCTTCATCAGGAGCAGCTCCAAAAATACTGCCAGGAACCATTTCTTTCCCTCTCAGCTAACATAGGTTCCTCTCTTTAAATATAAGCATCTCTTCTGCTCCTGATCAACATCATACTTAAAGAAGGGAAAAGTCTCAAGGTGTCACCCAAGGGTGGTACCAAATGGATAAAAAAAACTTAAATAAATACAAAAATTCAACATCACAGTCAGTTATAACATTCTTTATGAAAAGTGGGAGCCCCAACTAAAACTTCTCTTTCAGTCTCTCCTACCAGTTTACCTTATGAACAGGATAAGAAGGGATAGTTGTTTAAAAACGCATATCCACTTTCAAAATAAACTTAAGTGCACCCAATTAGTGAGAACGACTCCCACAAAACGCTTACAGAAGATGAAGTTTTGGCAAGCCTTCGAAGTCCACAAACCAACAGCCAGAAGTAAAAGCTGATTCTAATTTGAGCAGTGATCCCACCATTCCTACAGGCTGAGGAGCCAGCAGAGCAGATACCTCAGCCGCACAACATCCCCCAACACTCAGTTTCTTGCCCAAGTATATGATTACCTCTTTGTGAACATAAAGGACAAGTCTTTCACTCCAATATGATTAGGGAATAAATCCAGACACAGGCATATGGCTTAAAAAAAAAAAAAGGCAGTGAAAAGTTGATACCTCTTTAAAAGGAGCCCAAGAATGAAACAACTTCACTATGAAAGGAATTATAAGACATCAAAGGTTAGATAATGGACAACAGGTGCCTTTGGGGAGGAAAGAGTAACACTCAGTTGCCTCCTATTTTAGGATTTCCACTCTCTAGTGTGTGTTTCCCAAAGAAAGTCTATGTGTTTTTCCCAAATAAAGTCGTAGCCAAAATTATGGTTTTTACTATTTAATACCTATAGTAGGTCCACTGTTCTTAAATATACTTTTTTACATTAAAAAAAAAAGTTGATCTCAACATGTATGAATAAACTATGGCCTATGGCCAGACCATGCGTTGATCCATGAACATTAACCAACTAGGAATTTATTATCAAGAAATGAAAAAAAAGGCGTCAAATACTCAATATACCAATCCAGCAGCAGGTATCACATAACTGCCGTATCAGCCAAAGCAGAAACTGTTTCTCTCACCATCATAACAGTTGAGCTCAATCTTTACAGTAACCAAATTCCAACAGACTCAAAGAATAGTAATTCCAGACACAGATTATATGGCTCTGAGTACCAGCCACGAGTTCTGATTCTCTTAACCAGTTACAAAAGTTACTACCTTTATTCGGGTGACAGGGAACACCGAAACAATACTTCAGCCTACTTCCCTTTCTCCATTCCACAAAGACAACATATTCCAAAAATGGAGAATCCTTTCTTTCCCTGACAGAGGCCCCCTTTCCTATGGATTCATGGGGCAGGATTACTTCTCCCTAGCATGCTTGCAGAACCAGCACGCAGACTTCTGCGTTCACTCCCCTCTTAAAGAGGGTCCCCCAACACAGATGCACCTCTTCCTTCCTTAGGCAAATGATGCTTCAGCGCTACTGGATCTCTCCACCACTACAAAACGTTCAGAGAAGCGGAGGGAGTGAGGGGAAGTTGTCAGTTACTCGGAGAGATACTTAAAAGACGACTCCAAATTTAAAGTGAAGAAGGCTTGAGGAGGAGGGAGGGAATGGGGGTCCCTTCCCTAAAAGGGAGCCTGTGCGTGGGTAAGGGATGTCCCCACCCTGAAAGAGAGCTCGGTTTGTAAGACGGGGGAGGAGTACTGTACCCAGAAGAGATTCAGGTTTGAGAACGAGGTGTCCTAATCTTGAAGGTGGGGGGAGCCGTGAGGGTATGGCCGGGCGGCGGGCGGCAGCTTTAGGGCGGCCTCTATGAAAGTGGGGGTTCCCACTTCGGGGAAGAAGCGCCCCGCACTGACGGGGACGCTGGGAG
This sequence comes from Neotragus pygmaeus, assembly GCA_006410875.1. Taxonomy (NCBI): domain Eukaryota; kingdom Metazoa; phylum Chordata; class Mammalia; order Artiodactyla; family Bovidae; genus Neotragus; species Neotragus pygmaeus. Next base: position 390,138 of record SJYV01038510.1, on the reverse strand, counting down.
GAAAGGAGGGTCTTGCTGAGGCGGGCTGGCTTGGGGGAGGGGTTCCGAGTTCACCGGAGCCCGGAGAGAGGCGGCAGGCTCGAGGGAAACATGTGCAGTGGAACTGCTGCCATCCCGAGGGGCAGGGTGGAGAGCAGGCCCGGGCTGCGTGTGCAGGGAACAAGGTTCCCACCCTGCGCAGGAGAGGAAGGACTCCCAGCCGCACTCACCGAGGCTGCCGGCGAAACCGTCCATCTTGCGGGGAAAGCGCCGGGCTCCGGGCTCAGCGGGGCGGGCACTTCATTCAGCGGACCGACTAGGGTGGTCGACGCTGAGCCTGACCCGCTCGCTCTCTCGGACGCGCGGCTCGGCTCCCGCCTCCGTAGTCCGTCGCCCCGTGCGCCCCGGGGCAGTCCGCCGCAGCCGCCGGGACCACTTCCCCGTCAGGTTGAGAGCCGCGCCGCTCCGCCGCCTGCCCTGCCTCCGTCCCAGACAGCAGCCGCGAGCGCCGCGCCGCGTCCCGCCCCCGCGCCCGCGCGCAGTGGTAGCCCCGCCCCCGCGCACGCTGTCACGCTTCCGACCCCGNAACAAGAGGAAAGAAAGCAGTCCCTAGAGTATTAAAGCCAGCGGCAATTCAAGAACTAAATGCAGCTATAGCTGTTAACAATATCAAATCCTGCCGAGCTGAAGTATTTCATCTACTTGATCCATGTTACTGCAATAAAACTGCATTGTTTATCAAAAGTGTGTAATGCATAAATTAGTATCTGCTTTATGACAGACCAAACATTTCTTGAAATTAAGTAGGCCAATAAAATTCTGTAAGCCTTGTAGTTACATGGCAATACACAATTTCAAACTGTATAATTCTATACAGGCAGCACTGCACCTATCTGAAAAATGTTGACTGTTTTTATAAACAGACTTAAAACGTACTTAACCCATGTGACACTTAGGAAATTATGAACTTTTACTTCAAAACTTCCACAAAAATATGGGAAAAAAAAAACTTGAAAAGTACAATACTATATCATCCTTCCCATCTTTTCATTATACGTTGTGAGAGTTAATTACCTTCCCACAGAGGTCAGGACCTAATATACATCAAATCACAGGTTTAAAAAAAAAAGGAAAGAAATCAAGCCAGAGTGAGCAATTTCCAGGATACGGGTAGAGCTCTCTCCTCAGAGAGTCAGGCATGTGGGCCTAACAGAGTCTGAACAGTTTTCCTAGTAACACTTACAGAAAACAGAGGAGTTTACAGTAGCCTCTCCCAGGTCAACTGCTTCCTGGATAACTTCCTGCTTGGACTAGTTCCTCTCAAACATACTCTTTGATTTGGGCATGTGCCTGAAACAAAAGAGGCTAGCAGAGGTGCTTTTGAAATACAGCATCATCAGAATTTTCTGTCTAAACTGTCGGCACTACTGGACAAGCAGTGGGGTAAATAGGCTAATCAACTGGTGCAAACAAAGGAAGACTGTACAAGAAAGAGGAAGTATTCTAAGAGTTTAATTTTTAATCACATTTCACAGATTAAACAATTATTCTATAGGTTAACTATTTCCCCAAAATATTAAGAACGAAAAGCAGACTAATAAGGGAAATCTCTATTTGAACTGGTTTCAGAGACTGGGGGATTATTATAAATTTCATTAGGTATAATGATGGCATTGTGATTAGGGGAAGAAAATGTCCTTGTACTTAAGAGATGTATACTAAACTTTATGAGGATAAAAATAACATAATGTTTGCAATTTGCCTTAAAATACTATAGCAGAGAAAAATAACAGGGATATATGAAGCAGAATTTTTAAAATTATGTAATTAAGGTGATATATATGTGGAATTTCATTATACTATTTTTTGTCCCAAATATCTGTTTCCAAATAAGCTTGAAATTTCTTCATAATAACAAATTCTTAGGCAGGCTACATGACTATACACAAACTATGAATCTAATATATGTGTGTGTATATAAGAAAATACTATAAAATATTACCAGTGAGTATCTCTGGATTGTGAGACAGCAGAGATTTATCTTTTTTCTCTTGTAATTCTTAGTATTTTCCAACCTCTCCAAAATATGTATGACTTTTAAAATAAAACAAATCTATCAGAAATATCAGAGCACTAGATTTCAGAAAATGTAGAGGAAATAATGTTATTAATACATTTTTTCTAAACAATCCATTTACTTTTCTACCATAATGCTATATAAATTAATTTTTTAAGTGTCTTATAGGCAAAAAAAAAAAAGTCTAACACAGACTACTAATTTATCATAACATAAAGTTAGAAGATTGTTTTGTGTTCAGTTCAAGTATGGGTTGCTTTTATAAAGAATGGAATTTTTTAAACAAATATATTTCTCCAGAGTAAGTATCCTTTCTAAAATAATATCCTCATCGAAGCTTTTAAATTACTTCTTCCAAGATCTGAGTTTTAAAAGACAGAGATTTTTCAGACTCCTCTACCTTTCATTTTCTGTGCTTCAAGAATTAAATTAAAACAAGAACTCTCTTCAGGAAGGACCACAGTGGTCACTTACGTACTCATCCTTCAGCAATAATTTTCCACCCTAGGTGTTAAAATGTCTGATGTCAATAATCATCAGACACTCTGAAATTACTGTAGCATGCTTTTACTTTCCCTCTCCTGGGGCACTGGGATGGGGCAGGGGCAGCAAGGGTGAGGGGGTTGGGGCCCGGATATCTTTGATACAATTATCAGTAATCTCCTGCTGTCTGAAATAAAGCATCCTAATCTTTGCAATGGAACTCTCTTTCCTTAGATAACTTACTGAAGAAACTTCATTTTGTTACAAACCTTGCACACATATGGTAGTCTCTAAGCGAAAAGGATGTGAAGTCTGTTCCAAAGTCTCCTTCTCCAACCCTACTGCTAAAGCCACAATTGACTATTGCTCCCTTGACCATAAGCCAAAAGGAAGTTTGCTTTGTACTTTCTTATACTAGACTTGCTTGTAAAAGTTCTGGATTTTAATTTAAATGAAAGGTCACTGGGCTTGTTCCATAGATTCCAACATAACGAGAATTAAATTATACATAGATTCCAAATATAAGAAGTCTTCGTTGCTGCTCATGGTCCCCATTATACAAGGTCAAAGTTTTATCTTTCCAAAGAGTTAATTCTAAGACTTTATCCCCACAAAACCACAAGGAGAAATACAGGCAGCTGGCATACCAGAGGGTAAGAAAGGCCTTCTGTGGCTTTTGGTCTGAAGTAGAAGCCTTTCTGAAACCCAGGGAGGGAGAGAAGGATTAATGAATCCAAAGTTAGTGAGGGTCAGAGTGTCACCACAGTCCTCCATTCAGAAGGATTTGCCTGCAAGTAAATCTCACATCTTAGTGCCAGGGCCCTGTTCTAAGTGAGAAGTTACATTAGACACTAACAAACATTTTAAAATCTGAAAGGGCCCTACCTGAATATCATCCAATTATTTCAATGTTTTTAATTTCCAAGCACTTTTAAGTAAAACCTCAGGTATCAAGCTTTATGTATGTATCAAAATAAGTCAAAGTAGAACTGCTCCTGGAGTGGGGACATGAAGGGGTTGGAGACCTACTGTTTAGCATCTGTTCCTGCCCTTCCCACATGAAACAGTCTCACCAGCAGTCAAAACCCTAGAGGTCTTTGGAATACAGTTTGAAAAAGAGTACATCTGTAAGCCCAGAGAAAGACATGAAGATAATGGTACAGAAGAAGGTTGATAATGGTAGTTATGTTTCTTTTCTGGGAAGATGCAGAGAATGCCAAAGAGCAAAAGACAAAATAAAAATAGCCACAGTGTAGTGTGAATACAGGCTATAAATCATATCCATAAAAGTAAATATGTATATTACCAACTACTAGGTGGCAATGCGGGCAAATAAAAACATAGATATGATGAGGTTATCAGCAACTTCTCTACAGTTATTTCTGTTACTTTGATATTATTCATATTTTTGCCATAAAGTAATGTTTTTTTAAAAAGGAAAGAAAAGTATTAGTCCAGCCTGTTCTTTCTACAGCTGAGGAAATAAGGTCCAGATTTGCCAAGAAGCATGGACAAATACTCAAGGGCCTGGGCTGCAATATTTAGTCACTTGTACTTACAGAGTAGATTATAAAAACCACAGACTAGTAAATTATAAAAACCACAGTTCTTAACCCCACCAAAAGAAAAACTAAAGTTTAGTGATTTTACCATTTTCAAAAGCATTCATTAGTACTCATTATGGGGTTAGAGTTAGATTTTATGATATGCTTTAGAGAAGAAAGCACTGGAGTAATTCAGGAAATATTTATCAAGCAAATTATAACTGCAAAATACTGTTCTAAATACTATGGATATACATAGAAACTAGGACATGGGCTGCTCTTTAAAAGTTTACATTTGACAATGAAGATAGACATAAACAACCCTTATTATAAGAAAGAATGAAAGAAAAGCGTGCACAAATAACTCCAGCCTGGGACACTGAAACAGAGGTAATGAACCACTGCACTACACAGCTCCAGGAGACGGGCAGCCTCACAAGGAGATCCAGTCACACAGAGAAGGTGCAAAGGCCACACGCAGCTAAGGACAAGCACCAGCAAAGGCAGGAAAGGCATATCAGAATGTTCAGAGAAAGATGAATTATGGGTTCCAGCTGAAATGTGTGGGGCAGTAGAATCGGAGAGAAAACATAAAAGACAAGACTAGATATGCAAGCTAGGGCTGGGTTAGGGAAGGTTTTTGGAGTAAGCCAGCATGAACTGAAACACTTAGCTTGTGCTCCAGGAAGGGAAATCTAATAGTAGTGCGGATAATGAGAAAGGAAAGAGACTGGAGTTAATTTTGGACTTGAAGGAGAAAAGCCATGAACTAGGCACACGAGTCTGGGTAAACTCTGGGAGCTGGTGATGGACAGGGAGGCCTGGAGTGCTGCGGTTCATGGGGTCGCAAAGAGTTGGACACGACTGAGCAACTGAACTGAGGCACCAGAAATGAAAAGAGAATGGAGGGACTGGCAACAGGAGCTACCACAGTGTCCTGGCCACACAATCTGTCACTTCTGGATCAGTCACCTGGTTTAAGGTCTTAAGGAAGTCAAAATATTAATGATGTGACTCAAGTTACTTTAGTGGATTTAAATCCATTAAATGGTATATCTCATAAAAAACCTTACAGCAAATCTTTCCAGGCTCAGTACCTTCACTTTCCCAGGCCTGCAGCTGATCTTGATCCCTGGTAGCACTGCCCAGCACCTCTCGAGGGACAGGTTCCATCCGTGCATCCACTTTCTCTGGCTGGGAGGAATGGTTAAATCCTTCAATGGCCTTTTGGAAAAATAAGTTCAGCTCCTGGAAGTTCATGGCCTGGAGCTCCGCATGAAGTTCTACCTGTTGGGCCTCCTCCAACTCATTCCAGAAGTCCAGCAGGTGTTCCTGTCCAGCTTTGGACAACCTGAGTCTGAGGTCATTAACATTCATAATGCTCTAATAGCCAAGTTTTATGATGATGGAGGTGTAATTTCTGCACCTGTAAACCTGAAAGAGAAAAGGAATCAACAGCAGGTCAAAGTCCAACAATGAAACCTAAAGAAATTTTTCCTGCTAAAAATGAGTACATTAAAAAAAAAAAAAACTTGAGAGTTCCCTGGTGGTTACGACTCAGTGCTTCACTGCTAGGGCTCAGGTTCAATCCCTACTTGGGGAAGTAAGATCCCGCAAGCAGCACAACACAGCCAAAAAAAATTTTTTTAGTAAAATTAAAATAAATAATAATTAAACACTTGATGTTAAGGAAATTTTGCTTTTCCATTATGATCATACTCATAAGAGACCAAACTTGTAAGACAATGTTAATTATTCTTATATACCAGGCACTGCACCAAGTACTTTGCTTATGTGGTCTCATCTTATTTTCAACAACTCTATTCCTAGGTGGTGCAGTAGTAAAGAATCCACCTGGTGATGAAGAAGACGCAAGAGACACAGGTTTGATCCTCGTGTCAGGAAGATCCCCTGCAGAAGAAAATGGCAACCCACTCCAGGATTCTTGCCTGGAAAATCCCATGGACAGAGGAGCCTGGCGGGCTACAGTCCATGGGATTGCAAAAAGTCAGACACCACTGAAGCAACTAAGCACAGCACACATGGCCCTTCATCTTTGCCTGCTATATAGCAATTTATTCTTGGCTATCCTGGGGCCCTGGTCAACTTGAAAACTCAACATAAATGTTTACTGGGGTAGAAAACAACAAATAAACCAAAGAAAGACACAACTTAAATTTTATGCAAACCTAATGAAGTGTTTCAGAGAAGGTAATGGCAACCCACTCCAGTACTCTTGCCTGGCAAATCCCGTGGACGGAGGAGCCTGGTGGGCTGCCGTCTCTCGGGTCACACAGAGTTGGACATGACTGAAGCGACTTAGCAGCAGCAACAATGAAGTGTTTTACCCTGTTTACCGGCATAGGAAATGGCAACCCACTCCAGTATTCTTGCCTGGAAAACAGCATGGACAGAGCGGCGTGCAGGCTACAGTCCATAGGGTAGCAAAACAGTCGGACGTGACTGAGCAACTGAGCACACACACATGACAGAAATACTACCATCATCACTTTACAGGTGAGAAGACCAAGGTACAGGGAAGCAAAGCTGACTCATGAGGCTGGGGTAGGAATATAGGCAGTCTGATTCCAGGGCTCTAGCTGCCTCTTCACACTCCTCTGACCACTAAACTACTACTGAAAGAATAACGAACTGCTTAATATTTTCAACCTTTCTCCTTTTATCTCTAAGAACAGAAATAGAGAATTCAGAATACAACAATATCAAGGAGACAGAAACATCTACAGTCATAAAAAATACGATTTTATCTCAAAGGCAACTCCTGCAAAGAAGGAATAAAATAAGTCCACCATCTTTACTAAGAATTAAACCCTAAAGAACAAACAATCTACACAAAACAATCCAGGGATAAGACAATGCTTTTTAAGAGTATTCCATGATAATCCAGCAAAATGTTAAATTGCATACAATAAAAAGAGAATGAGGAAATATTTAGTCAGGCATTGTCCAGAAAGGGTTCACAAAGGAAGCATGATCTAGCTGTGCCTCAAGGGTTGAGCACATTATATAGGTAAGATTAGGAAATAAGTGGGCTTCCCAAGTGGCTCAGTGATAAAAATCCATCTGCCAAGCAGGAGACATGGGTTCAAAACCTAGGCCAGGAAGATTCCCTAGAGAAGGAAATGGCAACCCACTCCAGTATTCTGCGTAGGAAATCCCATGGGATAGAAAAGTCTGGCGGGCTACAGTACCCAGGGTCCAAAAAAGTTGGACATGGCTTAGTGACTAAAAACAACAACAGAAATAAGCAGAGCCTATTGTCCACGAGAAGTACACATGAACAGGACAGAGAGCAGCAAGAAAGTTAAAAAGTTTTATGTAGAATGATGGGAAATGATTTAAGGTAGGGCTAACGTGTGAACAGCAAGCCCTGAAAACTAAGCAAAGAAATTTAGATCTAACGGAGTAAGTAACAGGAAGCCAACACAGCTTATTAACAGGGCCGGGTCATCATGCTTTAGAGACATGAGAGAAAAGAGCATCGCACAAAAGAGACTGTAAGGAGAGACAACCAGAAACAGGAAAACGAGTTAAAACACATCTGCATGTATGAAAAACCAAAGAGGAACCAGATTTGTTGCAGAGGAAATAAAAGTGAGAAGAATAATTTGAGACATACTGTGAAGAATCATCATTGCATTATAATTATTTAACTGAGATATAAAAGACGGAGGAAAAGTAGTTACCAAAGAAAAAGCCAATTATCTTCTCCTCTAAGAATAGTAAAAGGTAGTTCAGAGCAAAATTCTGCAGCTCAGTTAAATTGCTTATTTTCCCTGTTTCCTTTTGCCGGTAAAGTGGGATTAATAATCCTTGCTATCTGATGAAGACTATTAAGCCATCAAACACCATTTACAAACTCAGGTTAAGAAAACCTACATCTGGGTGTCCCCTGAAGGGGCAATAACAACAAACACTAAGATATACAGAAACACAGTTCTAACTGCTTTATAGACAGCTGTTCACTTAATCCTCAAAACAACCCTTAGGTCCTGTTATTTCGATTACTTTACATAGGAAGAAACTGAGCCACAGAGATAACTTGCTGACAGTCCAAAACCAGGAGGGTGATAGTTAGGATTCAAATCCTGACAGCCTGACTCCTAACTGGATGCTCTTAACCAGCATGTTATATTGCCTCTCAGGAGAAAAAAGGACTCTGTTATCTTCGTGTAGATGTCTATGCGTGTATGTGTGTGTGTGTAAAACAGAGAGATGGCAAGAAAAAGAAATAATTTGGACTTTCTTTATTCAGAAATATAGACACAGTGCAGGCAGATGATTTACCAACTGATCTATGAGGGAAGTAAATATACCTTTATTGGAATTTAAAGCCTAGCATAAAAGATATCTGGCCTTCCCAGGTGGCTCAAGGGTGCAAAATCTGCCTGCCAATGTAGGAGGCACAGGTTCAATCCCTGGTTTGGGAAGAATCCCTGGAGTAGGAAATGGCAACCCACTCCAGTATTCTTGCCTGGAAAATTCCATGGACAGAAGAGCCTGGTGGGCTACAGTCCATGGGGTCCCAAAGAGTCTGACAGACTGAACACATGCAGACAGGAATAAAAGATAATCTAGCACTTCACACTCCTTTTCTGCTTTCCTTCCTACTCCTATCTCTGCTGCTATATTATGCCTCCCAAATTGGTAAGTAAACCTCTCAAACCTTTAGAAAAACATAGGGGCCATAACCATCGAATCCTATAAATACTTCACAACATAGTATATTAAATATTTTTTAGCCTTACCTAAGGGAGCCAGCTCAGCAACAGTGAAGGAATAGAAACTGCCTTCATTTTCCTAATTTCACCACAAAGCCCTTAAACTAAAGGCACTTCGCAATAACATACACATAGTATCATAATCACTATTACCTGGTTTCAGATATCATAAGACACGTACAAATAAATATAGCATAGGGTCGGGCCAAACTCAATAAAATCTTCAGGAAACCTTATGTTCAGCACATGTGTGCTCTAAACCCTCCAATCTCATCTTTCTGCTTGGCCAAGTCAGGGGAAAGCCAGAAATTTCAACCCTCTCCCATTACCAGTATTAAAACAAAAGCGGCAAGTAGGTTTTGTTCCACTCTCAGGTCCTCCACAGGTAACTCGAATCCTTACTGTACTGTCAACGCTTCCAGAGTCTTTCTCTCATATATTCAAGACACCCCCAACTCGCTCCCATGGGACAGCTGTAACGACTTCTCCCCACTGTAGGATCCCACCCCAAGCTTGGCCTAAGTCCCCTGCCTGAGAACCTCAAGGCCCCCGTCCAGGTCCAGGTGAGGCTCCACTCCCAACCGCACGACAAGCCCCGGATTCCAGACCCTGCCCTTCTGGGGCCCCCGCACGCCAGCGCTCCCGGCCAGGCAGCCGAGGCTGAGAAGCGCCGCAGGGCACAGGAGGCGGTGTCGGTGTGAGGCGGGCTCTTCCGCGTGTGCCCAGACGCCAGCTCTGTGCACGTACGTGCACCGCGTGTCCACGTCGCGCGCGAGGCCTCGGAAGCGTGTGCGTGGCGGCACCGGCCCCCCACCGCGCCAGCTCCCAAATCCCGCCGTCTACTCCAGGATGGCGGGGGGGGGAGACAGCGACCGGGCTGGGCGCCCCTCACCTTTCTCGGCGCGACCGCAGCTCCTCCTGGCTCCGGGTCCTTCGGCGCGGCCACTCATCTGCGTCCAGCGCCAGCTCCTAATATATACCTTCATNTTCATGTGAATGTATGGCAAAAACCACCACAATATTGTAAAGTAATTAGCCTCCAATTAAAATAAATATTTTTTTTATTTCAATAAAAATTTTTTAAATAAAAAATGATGAGATTCATGGAAGGAGGCCAAGGAAAAGGATAGACTAGGGGGGCTTCCCTGATGGTTAAGACTCTGTGCTTCCAATGCAGAGGGCATGGATTTGATCCCTGGTTGGAAAGACTTAAGATCCAATATGCCATGTGTCACTGCCAAAGAAAAAAGAAAGATCAAGGAACTTACCAAGTGAGCCAAAGCATAGGAATAAGTTGGAGACTAAGGAGAGACATAAATGGAAAGGTGGGTTGGAGCCATACTATGGAAGGCACACACATCAAGATTAAAAATACTTTAATAAGTAGGGGGGGACATTTGAGACATAGAAGGATATTAAGCAGATAAATAAGATGACCAGAACTTTGGTAGTGAGAAAATTAACAATCTTATATAGACCTTGCTCTTTCAAGTGTGGGTCCCAGAGCAGCAGCATCAGCATCTAATCTTAGCTTGTTAGAAATTCCGACTCTCAGTCTCCACTGCAAACGAACAGAATCAGAGTCTACATGGGGACAAGATCCCCCAGGGAACACGCAGCACATTAAAGTCTGAGAAGAACTGGTTTAGAATAGCCTAGAAGGGAAAAATTCTGAAAATGGAAAGCCAATTAAGAGTTCATTAATATAAGACAAATTAAAGTTGTAAGAATACAACTATGAAAAGTTTAAAAACCTGAGATACAGAACACGAAACCATTTAAGCAAATTAAAACCAGTCGTACACAAAACAAGAAGACACAAGCTGGATGCAAACAGCTATACTTTACAATGGCAGCCTGGGGAGGGAGGAAGAGAATGGAGCTGGGACTGAGGGTAAAAGAGCATGAGTGTGTAAGCGAACGAAGGAGCCAGGCTCCTCGAAAGGACAATGTGCAGTGAGCTGAAGGTGAGGTTAACCCAACCCTCTGCACTGGGCTCTGAAGTAATCATCATGATAATCAAGAAAGTCCCCAACCCATCACTGTGAGCTTTCAATTATCCTACAAATCTTATGCCATTGTTTTCCATCCTCCTTTGCTTCGTCCTCGTCTTCCTAGTCCTTCCTCTCTCTTTCCCTCTCATCCTCCTCCTCCACCATTTCCTTTCCTTTCTCTCTTTCTGTTCTTATTTTTTCTTCCTCTTCCTTCTCTTCTTTCCATTCTTTTTCAACTCTTCCTTCCTTTCTTCCAGAATGAAAACTTTTATCATGTATATATCACAAATTTTACTACAAGGATATTAGTGATAGCATTTATTGTTTGCTATACACCAAGCATCATTCCAAGCTCTTTGTATATATATTTATCCTCATATCAAGTATGTACTATTCTTCAGAAAGTGAAGCATCAAATAACTTGCCCAAGTTCCCAAAGCCAATAAGGAACAAATAATAAATTCAAACTCCAGGCAATCTGGCATCAGAATCTATGCTATTAGTCACCACGCTACACAGCCTGCTCTGAGATAACTCTCAGAAGTGTTCCAAATCCTTATAAGAATGTCTATTGTAGCATGGTTTAAAACAAACAAACAAAAAAATCTGTTCTTAACCTAATGCCCACTAATAGCTGTCCACATGTGCGTCTGTTATCATATGAACTAGATCTTGCATGTATTTACATGAAGAGACCTAAAGACGTAAGTGATAAAAGGAACAAAATACTGTGTATAATGTAATTTATTTTGTGATTTCCTTTTTAAAAAGAAATGGGTGTGTGTGTGCATACATGTGTACAAAATTGTGAGTAAGTATATCTGCAAAAATATTTGGGGGAAATCTAGGAATATGTTCACAGTAGTTTAAGTTGGAAAAAAATGTCTGGGGTAGAAAGAAAAAAAAGGCTTACTTTTTATTTTTCATCCTTGGAGTGCTTAACTATTCTAACCACACACTGCTTGTTGTTGTTCAGTCACTAACACATGTCCAGTTCTTTGTGACTCGATGGACTGCAACATGCCAGGCTTCCTTGTTCTTCACTGTCTCCTGGAGTTTGCTCAAACTCATGTACAGAGTCAGTGTGATGCCATCAAACAATCTCATCCTATGTCGCCCCTTCTCCCCCTGCCATCAGTCTTTCCCAGCATCAGAGTCTTTTCCAATGAGTCTGTTCTTCGCATTAGGAGCCCACAGTATTGGAGCTTCAGGTTCAACATCAGTCCTTCCAATGAATATTCAGGGTTGATTTCCTTTAGATAGGCTGGTTTGATTTCCTTGCTGTCTAAGGGACTCTCAAGAATCTTCTCCAGCACCACAGTTCAAAAGCATCAGTTCCACAGTGCTCAGCCTTCTTTATGATCGAACTTTCACATCCATACATGGACTACTGGAAAAACCATAGCTTTGACTATACAGACTTTTGTTGGCAAAGTGATGTCTCTGCTCTTTAATACACTGTCTAGGTTTGTCATAGCTTTTCTTCCAAGGAGCAAGTGTCTTCTAATTTCATGGGTCCAGTCACCATCCGTACTGATTTTGGAGTGCAAGAAGATAAAGTCTGTCACTCTTTCCACTTCCCCCATCTATTTACCATGAAGTGAATGGGACCAGATGCCATGATCTTAGTTTTTTGAATGTTGAGTTCTAAGCCATTTTTTTTTTCACTCTCCTCATATCACCTTCACCAAGAGGTTCTAGAGTTAGTTTTCACTTTCTGCCATTAGGGTGGTGTTATCTGCATATCTAAGGTTATTGATATTTCTCCTGGCAATCTTCATTCCAGTTTGTGATTCATCCACCCCAGCATTTCACATGATGTACTCTGCATAGATGATAAATAAGCAGAGTGACAGTATACAACCTTGATGTACTCCTTTCCCAATTTTGAACCAATCTGCTGTTCCATGTCTAGTTCTAACTATTGCTTCTTGACCTGCATACAGGTTTCTCAGAAGGCAAGTAAGGTGGTCCAGTATTCCCATCTATTTAAGAATTTTCCATGGTTTGTTACGATCTACACAGTCTTTAATGTAGTCAGTGAAGCAGAAGTAGATGTTTTTCTAGAATTCTCTTGCTTTTTCTATGATCCAATGGATGTTGGTGTATGTGTGTATGTATATATACATACATATATAAAGGAAAAGACTACTCCTAAAATAACAAAAAGATCTATTGAAATTATGAAAAATTACATCAATAATGATGATAATTCTGCCCTCAGGTTAATCTATAATTCTGATACAAAGTGACAAGAAAAACAATATCTTTGGAAGCCAATTAGGAAGTTCTATTGGGCTTCTCAGGTGGCACAATGGTAAAGAATCTGCTTTCAAATGCAGGAAACACAAGAGACACACATTCAATCCTGGGTCAGGAAGATTCCCTGGAGTAGGAAATGGCAACCTGCTCCAGTATTCTTGCCTGGAAAATTCCATGGAGAGAGGGGCCTGGCAGGCTACAGTCCATGGGATCACAAAGAGTCAGACACAGCTGAGCACAAGCACAATCCTACTTCCAGGAATTTATCCTACTCAAACCCCCCTAACTCCATGATCCATTTTCAAGCCATTTACTGTAGCATCTTTTGTAAAAGCAAGCCTGCAAACAACCTAAGTGATCATCAATAGACAAGTTAAATAAATTATTGTGTATTTATCCAGTGGTATATTGTGCAAGTGATTAAAAGCAAAGTATTACAAAGCTCTTAAACTATTACCTGTTTTTTTAATCAACTATAATTTTCATTTTAACATGACAGCTCTCTTTCAGACTTATTTATAAAATGTTATTATTTATCACTACTGTGCATACATAAAAATGAAAATGTAAGTGAAATGAATTTAGGGATTCCTAAACCTTTCTCACACTCACAGAGTTTAATTCCCTCTAGGCTCAGAATTACAGAAATCCATATTTTGCTATGGAATGTCATCCTCTGTGCTTCATTATCTTCAAGATCACCTTCAAAAATGTTGACACATTATATTATTTGATGAGGGAATCTTTTAAATTTTTACTAGAAGAAGAAATTGGAAGGTTTGTCAGTTCTTCCAAAGTGATTTTTCCAACGGTCTCTTGACTGAAACATCAAGGCATTGCAGTGGTACACACTGTGCATTCCCAGACAGTGGTAATTGCACTGCAGTTCACTTCAGCTCAATTCAGTCACTCAGTAATATCTGACTTTTTACGACGCCATGGACTGCAGCACGCCAGGCCTCCCTGTCCATCACCAACTCCCAGAGCTTGCTCAAGCTCATGTCCATCGAGTCAGTGACACAATCCAACCATCTCATCCTCTGTCTTCCCCTTTTCCTCCTGCCTTCAATCTTGCCCAGCATCAGGGTCTTTTCCAATGAGTCAGTTCTTCGCATCAGGTGGCCAAAGTATTGCAGTTTCAGCTTCAGCATCAGTCCTCCCAATGAATATTCAGGACTGATTTCCTCTAGGACGGACTGGTTGGATCTCCTTGCAGTCCAAGGGACTCTCAAGAGTCTCTAACACCACAGTTCAAAAGCATCCATTNAGTATTGCAGTTTCAGCTTCAGCATCAGTCCTCCCAATGAATATTCAGGACTGATTTCCTCTAGGACGGACTGGTTGGATCTCCTTGCAGTCCAAGGGACTCTCAAGAGTCTCTAACACCACAGTTCAAAAGCATCCATTATTCAGTGCTCAGCTTTCTTCACACTCCAACTCTCACAACCATACATGACTACTGTAAAAACCATAGATGGAAGTTTGACAAGATGGAACTTTGTTGGCAAAGTAATATCTCTGCTTTAAATATGCTGTCTAGGTTGGTCATAACTTTTCTTCCAAGGAGCAAGCATATTTTAGTTTCATGGCNTGTCCATGGGGATTCTCCAGGCAAGAGTACTGGACTGGAATGCCATACCCTCCTCCAGGAGATATTCCTGACTCAGGGATCAAATTCAGGTCTCCTGCATTGCGGGTGGATTCTTTACCATCTGAGCCACCAGGGAAGCTTAAGAATACTGGAGTTGGTAGCCTCTCCCTTCTCCAGGGGACCTTCCCAATCCAGGAACTGAACCAGGGTCTCCTGCATTGCAGGAGGATTCTTAACCAGGTGAGCTAACAAAAAGCCTCATTCCCAGCAGACCTGCACTAAAAGAAATATTAAAGGAAATTCTTTTGGCAAAAGAAAATTTATACCAGATGGAAACACTGACCTACACAGAGAAATGGAGTGTTGAAATGGATAAAAATGTGTCAAATACAGAATGAATTTTCTCAATTTTAACATCTGTCTAATATAAAAATGTGGACACTATATTGTGAGGCTTCATAACACATGCAGAAATTTTAATGTACCAGAAAAAAAATAGCACTATGGGCAGAAACAACACCAGAAAATCACCTATATAAGGAAAAAGTGGATAGCTTGAATTTAATCAAAAATTAAAACTTCTAATCTTTGAAGATCATTGCTAAGAGAGTGAGAATACAAATTATAGACTGAGAAGAAATATTTGAAAACACAAATTTGAAAAAAAAAAAGTGCATCTGGACTATATTGAGAATTCATAAAACTAAACAAGAAGACAAATAACCCAATAAAAAATGGCAAAAGATTTAAACAGTCACTCAGCCAAAGATATATAGATGGCAAACAAGCACATGAAAGGATATTCAATATCACTAGTCATTAAGGAAAGGCAAGTAAAACCACAAAGAGAAGTCACCACACACCTTCTGGTGTAGCTAAAATCAAAATGACCGGTAATATCTTGTGTTACCGAGAATATACAACAGCTGAATTTTCGTGCATTGATGGAAGGAATGTAGAATGGGGCAACTACTTTGAAAAGGGGCTTTCCTGGTGGCTCAGCAGTAAAGAACCTGCCTGCAATGTAGGAGCCTCAGGAGACACGGGTTCAGTCCCTGGTTTGGAAAGATCCCCTGGAGGAAGGCATGGCAACCCACTCCAGTATTCTTGCTAGAAAATCCCATGGACAGAGGAGCTTGGTGGGCCACAGTCCATGGGGTCACAAAGGGTTGCACAGGACTGAAGCAACTTAGCATGCACGCAGGCAGGCACTTTGAAAAATCTGAAAACAATACCAACTTCTATCAAGAGAATTCCCTGGTGGTCCAGTGGTTAGGACTCGGTGCTTTCACTGTCAAGGGCATGGGTTCAATCCTGGTTGGGAAACTAAGATCCTACAAGCTGCACAGCACAGCCAAAAAAAATTGCATCCAATGGTGAAAGATAAACGAACTATGGTATATCCATGCTGTGGAATATTACTCAACAATAAAAAAGAATGAGCTGCTGATATAGGCTGAGTCTCAAAATCATCATGATAAGTGAAAGAAGCCAGACAAAAAGGATTATGTATTTTATGATTCCACTTATATGATCTTCCAGAAAACTAAAAACTTCGTGTTAGAGAACACATCCATAGTTTCCATGGGGTGGGGAAAAGGTAACTGACTGTAAAATGAGCCAAAGCAACTTTTCAGGGGGATGTGCTCCACTCAATGGCTCAGTCGTGGCCACCTCTTTCTGACCCCATGGACCAAAACTCACCTGGCTCTTCTGTCTCTGGAATTCTCTAGGCAAGAATACTGGAGTGGGCAGCCATTCCCTTCTCCAGAGGATCTTCCCAACCCAGGCATTGAACCCAAGTCTCCTGCATCTCCTGCCTTGGCAAGCAGGTTCTTTACCACTGAGCTACCTGGAAAGTGGGGATGAAAATGCTCTATATCTGGATTGGGATACACATGTATGTAGGACTCTATGTATTTGTCAAAACTCATCAAGCTACTCTCCAAAAGTGTGAGTTTAATAAATAAATCAACTAAACAAATAGAAAACTAGTAGGTGAAGCATCCGTCTATAAACCAAATTTTTAAGAGTCAAGACAAAAATATAGTGAGAATATAGGGAAGAGGAAGTAGAAAGGTGTGAAGAAGATAAGAAAGCTAACCTTCCTTCACGACTGGAGAAAGTCAGCAGAAAAGCCCCACAGAGTTCCAGGAAAGGAGAACCACAGAACTCAAACACAGAACTTCTAAATCTGTTTGATGGTAACGGCAGAGAGAAGTAGTTAAGAGTATGTGACCTTTAATTTTGTTTTCTTTCTTTTTTAAAATCTTTTGGCCGAACCACTTGGCCTGTGGGATCCTAGTTCCCCAGGGATCAAACCTGTGCACACTGATGGAAGTGCAGTCTTAAACACTGGGCCGCCAGGGACGTCCCTATGACCTTTAATTTTTCCACCACTGGATTTGCAAATACCGTATTACCCAGTGAGAGACAAGGACACCCCACTCCCCATGAGCATGTCAAGAGTTCAGCCTTTTCAAGAGAATCATTTAACAACACACACTTTTCATTCTGAATAGCCTCTGATCCAGGAAACTCATTTTTGTGAATTTATCCTACATAAATAAGAGGGCAGGCCAGGTAAAATACATAGAAAAGAATTTATAATACCATTGTTAATCACAAAAAAGCAAAAACTATGTACGTGTTATTCCTTAGTAGAGGAATAGGTACAAAAATTACAGTCCAATGCCACTCTGGAAAAGTTTGGTAATACCTTATAAAACTAAACATGTACCATATGACCCAGCAATCACACTTTCGGGCATTTAACCCAGAGAAATCAAAACTCATGTCTGCACCAAAACCTGCATAGGAGGGCTTATTTGTCATAGCCTCAAACCTGAAGCAATCCCAATGTGCCTTCAATGAGTGAAGGGTTAAGCAAGCTCAGGTACACTTGTACCATGAACCACAACTCAGCAATTAGAAAAATATATTGACACACAACTTGGATGGGTCTCTAGGGAATCATGCTGGGGTGCCGGGGGTTGGGGCGGGAAGCCAGTCTAAAAATGCTGCATATTCTATAATTTGATTTATTTGACATCCTTGAAATAAAAAAATTACAGAGATGGAGAACAGATCAGTAGTTGCCATAGGTCTAGGGACTGGCGATGTTTCTGGAAAGAGGGAGCACTAAGAAGCCTTGTGGTGACGGGAAGTTTTGTATCTTCGTTGTTATACAAGAATCTACACTTCATAAAATTGCATGGAATTACACACACACACACACACACGTCAGTGTATAAAAACTGATAAAATCCGAATAAAGGTTGTGAATTGTACCAAAATCAATTTCCTGGCTCTGATGTTGTACCTTACGTATGAAAGATGTTACCATTGAAGAAGACTGGGTGAAATGTACACAAAAATTTTTGTCTACACTTTCTGCAACCTCTTGCTAAGTTATCACTTTTTCAAAATTAAAAGTTAAATATGGTACAATGGTTTGCCATTTCATACTAAGAATTGTGATGTAAACAGCTGCGTAGAAGAGGAGCACAGAATATCATTGAGTGGAATGCCATGCCTGCTGCTCAGCTGAATTCGACTCATTTGCAATCCCTTGGACTGTAGCCCACCAGGCTCCTCTGTTCATGGAATTCCCCAGGCAAGAATACTGGAGAGGGTTGCCATTTCCCTCTCCTGAGGATCTTCCCAAAGCAAGGATTGAACCCCCAGCTCCTGGGTCTCCTGCACTGGCAGGCGGATTCTTTACCACTGTGCCGCCTGGAGAGCCCACTGAATGGGGCTCTCTCTATATTTAACTTGTTAAAAATAGCTCGTGTAACATCATCACTGTGGTATTTGAACTTCTTCACTGTGGTATTTGAACTGTGGTGTTGGAGAAGACTCTTGAGAGTCCCTTGGACAGCAAGGAGATCCAACCAGTCCATCCTAAAGAAATCAGTCCTGAATATTCATTGGAAGGACTGAGTCTGACGCTGAAACTCCAATACCTCCAGCTGTTATTAACACCTGCCTTATTTGCTGCATGTGCAACTTCATTATTTGCCCATTTTGTATTGGGTTAGGCTTTTCCTTATCGACCTCTAGAAACTCTTTGCATAACAGGAAAATTAGCTCTTTGTCTATTATATGAGTTGCAAATATCTTTCCTCGTTCGTCATTTGCCTTTTGACATTATATATTGTCTTTTTTTTTTTTGCCAGGTAGCTTTTTTTATTTAATATAAAAATTTTCTATAATAAAAATTACAAGTGTTTTCTCTTTGGGCTTCTGGATTTTGAGTTTTAGGTAGAAAGACCTTCCCCATTCCAACATCATAAAGGAATTCACCTAAGATTCTTCTAATATTTTTAAGGTTTCATTTTTTTATACTGGAATCCCGAGTCCATTTGTGTTGATCCTAGAGTATGCAATATAGATTCAAATTTTTTCCTGGTGGTCACCCATTTGTCTTAACACTACTTTTTTTGCTGCGTCACGTGACTTGACTTGTATGATCTTAATTCCCCAACCTATGCCCCTGCAGTGGAAGCACAGAGTCCTAACCACTGGACCCCTGGGGAATTCCCTTAATGCTATACATTAATATGTATGTTTATTTTTGTTTTAAAAGAGAATAAAGACTATGGAGTCGGAGTGTTGGGTTCTTATTTGTTTGGCTATTAGGTTAATATTTGAGTTTTAGGTAGAAAGACCTTCCCCATTCCAACATTATAAAGGAATTCTCCTAAGTTCCTGCCAATACTAATACTTTTAATGTTTCATTTTTAAAATTTTCATTTGGACAATTCACTTACCCTCTCAGCACCTCAGAGATTGAAAGAAATGATTTAGGGGGACAAAGGAAACCACTGAATAAGATCATCTGGAATATTTCTGGTGAGAAAACTGAGAACCCAAGAATGCAGAAAAGATTCCCTTGGGTTACAGATGGGGAAACTGAGGCTCAGCCAGTGGTGTGGACTTGACTTCCAGGGTCTGGACCCTAAGACTGGTTCCCCAGGCCTTTGGCCATGTTGCTGCCAGACAGACACAGGGGGAAGAGGAGTTTAATCCCCCCACCCAGCTGGGGAAATTAAGGCCAAAGCAGAAGTGATCCCTCCCCTAAGCACCCAGATAGCAGCTGTGGTTTCCATCCCCTTTCCCAGGAGCAAACCACAATCTTCACTTCTGCTTGCAACCTCCAACATCCCTCAGCCCATCCTTTCAGAGAGACCACCACTCACCATTACCCCACACCCTCAGCCATCTCATTCTCATTCAGCCATCTCAAATAGTGCATCACTATTTGAGGCCTTATTCAGAGTGACTTCACTTTCACTTTTCGCTTTCATGCGCTGGAGAAGGAAATGGCAACCCACTCCATTGTTCTTGCCTGGAGAATCCCAGGGACAGGGGAGCCTGATAGGCTGCCATCTATGGGGTCGCACAGAGTCGGACATGACTGAAGCGACTTAGCAGCAGCAGGAAATAGGAGAGGGCTTCCCAGGTGGCGCCAGTGGTAAAGAATCCACCTGCCAATGTAGGAGACTCAGGTTCACTCGCTGGGAGGGGAAGATACCCTAGAGGAAGGCATGGCAACCCACTCCAGTATCCTTGCCTGGAGAACCCCATGGACAGAGGAGCCTTCTGGGCTCCAGTCTATAAGTTTGCACAGAGTTAAACACTACTGAAGCGACTTAGCACACAGCACAGGAAACAGGACTCTTACCTGAGTCCCAGGAAGGTTCCGCTTGACAGTGGCAAAACTGAATACCACACAAGCATTTGCCTGGCATTCTTCTGCGGCCAGTGGGCAAGCTGAAACACAAACCCAGACTCCAAGTCAAGTGGTCTCCCCTGAGATATGCTGCAGCTTCCAAAAGGTGACTGGGGGGCTGAGTTGCTACCAGGAAGAACAAAACCCTAATCAGGTCAACAGAATATGAGGGGACAAGTGGCGTGCAGAACAGAGCCTTTGGGAGATGTAAATTCTATAACTAGTTCCGGTATTCAGCGCCTGAGCTGTGAAGTTAGGCAAAGAACTTGACCTTTCTGCGCTGCACGTTTTCTCAACTGTAAAATGAGGCCAAGGTCATCTATTTCCTAGGGCGTGCATGCTAAGTGGCTTCAGCCGTGTCCAATTCTTTGAGACCCTGTTAACTGTAGCCTACCAGGTTTCTCTGTCCATGGGATTCTCCAGGCAAGAATATTGGATTGCCTATGCCCTCCTCCAGGGGATCTTCCCGACCCAGGGATTGAATCCACATCTCTTATGTCTCCTGCATTGGAGGCAAGTTCTTTACTTCTGGCACCACCTGAGAAGCACATTTCCCAGGGAGAGAGACTCAAACAACCATATCCATGATCCACACTCCTGGGAATCTGAGGCTCTGACCCAGATTCCCAGCCAGAAATGCACTGAGCAAGAGAACCCCTGCCTTCCTCTCCCTCTCCAGAGCTGGCTGTGTACCCCAAAGCCCACCCTCTCCCCAACAGTACCAAACCCCACTGAGCCAGTGTGCTCCCGGGTAGGGCCCCACCTGCTCCTCCCAACAGCTGCTCCTGCCAACCACAGACTGGAATTCCACCTCCGCCTCCCCCACAGCCTGGGTGAAAGTGAACCTGTGGTCTCTGCAGGGAAGTCCTGACAGGTGCTATTATTTCCCAACAGGAGGTCCCATGAGGACCCAACAGGGGGGTCTATGACCCAGTCAGATCCAGAGCCTTTGCCTGGGACACACTGTCCCCAGGCTCCAGTCCAGGGCACTCAGAGGAACTGCGCCTGCTCTGATCTGCCCAACATCAACTCTGTGCCAGCCCCTCACCCCTGTCACCTGAGATGCAGGCTACTGGACTAGCCCCATTTACAGATGAGGAAACTGAGGTCGAGAAAAGCAAAGTTCAGTGACTTGCCCCAGGCCACAAAGCGGGTAAGGGGAGTAAAGGTTTGAACCTAGAGCCTAACTACTCCTTAATTGAATCATCTATTTTTCAAAAATATAGATCTCAGCAACAAGATACTCATGTATAACACAGGGAACTATATTCAAAATCCTGTGATAAACCATCTTGGGAACTTCCCTGATGGTCCGCTGGTTAAGAATCTGCCTGCCAATGCAGGGGACACAGGTTTGATTCCTGGCCCAGGAAGATCCCGCATGCCTGGGGGTCAACTAAGCTGGCGTACCGCAACTACCGAGGCTCATGTGTCCCAGAGCCCATGCCCTCCAACAAGGGAAGCCACCGCAATGAGAAACCCGCGTACCACAACCAGAGTAGCCCCTGCTCACTTCAACTAGAGAAAGCCCACGCGCAGCCAAAAACAAATTGGTTAATCAATTAACTTTAAAAAACCATAATGGAAAAGAATTTTTGAAAAAGAATGCATATATACCCGTAACAGAATCACTTTGCTGTACGACAGTAGTTAACATGACATTGTAAATCAAATATACTTCAAATTAAAAAAAAAAAAAAAAGAAATATGTTCCCACCACGACTGGAAAGCAAAAGAAAGCCAAAAACATGGATGACTACAGTCCTGAGGTTAGGAATCGCCATCGGAGGCCCAGGAACTGGTGAAGGGAAGGCAGGTGAGCCCCACTGTGCTGCTCTGGGGATGTCACCAGCCCAACAACCACCCAGGCCGGGCTGCGCCCAGTGCCCACTGGGGACCCAAGGGTCAGGACAGAGTCTAGGAAGAGCGGGGCATGGAGAGGCGCAGACAGAGAGGGGCTGACCTGTGCGGCTGCTGCCGTCTCGCTGCCCTGCCGCGGCCTTCTGCAGGAAGAAGGGGAAGTTGGGAACCTTTGTGCTGCGGGCAGGCGGCCTCTGCTCGTTCACCCCACTCCAGCACAGCACATGCTCCCTGCACTTCTTCTTTCACTAGAAGAAGCCCGTTTGTTTCATCCGAGCTGATAGCCACGCCCAGCTCACCCTTTGATAGCAAACCCCCTGAGCACTTCCTGGAGGCAGCTGCACATTTGCAGAGATACTGGGCGTCAGTGGAGCGAGAGGGAGGAGGCCAATGTCGGGGGCACTCGCAGGGTTCAAGACCCACTCGGCTCTGAACCCTCGGGCCAGAGATGAGGGTTCCCTGGGTCTCGGTTTCCCCAGGAGTAGGAAAAGGAGAATGATCCCTGCCTGAGCCAAGGATGGATGAGGCAGATGATGGTGAAGACCTCAGGCAGGCACGGGGTCACGCTGCCTGGGTTCCAACCCCAGGCCCACCATTTCCTGGCTGAGTAACTTGCCGCAAGTGATGGAAACTCTCTGGGCCTCAGTTTCCCCTCTGCACAATGGAGACAGTGACAGTACCACTTCGTGGGGTCATGTGGGGCTTATCAAGGGTAGTGCTGCAGAGTCCCTGGAAGTGTTCGGGAAGCCCTCTGGTTTCACAGAGGAGGGGTGCCTGGGACCTGGGGGTGCAGGGGGGGGGACAAAGACCTGACCCAGAGTTACCCAGTCCAGAGCCCTCTGGAGAAAGGCCTCACTGAGAGTACAGATCAGAAGATGTGGCCAGAACTGGGGGGCTGGAAGGTGGCCAGCTGCTCCTTGAGCCAGGGGTCTGGACAAGCCTGTCCGACATCTGCCGCTTCCTCCGCAGAACCCTGAGCAACAGGAAGAAGTGTCAGTGTGTGTCAGAAAGAAGACAGGGTGATCTCTCTTGCCAGGGGCCCAGCCGGACTCCCTGGGAAAATTCTGACTCAGGAACGAGCTTTTCTACCCCCAGGGATGAGATAGGGATGCAGCAAGAGAGAAACAGGCAGGTCCCAACACGGTCTCCCTCCTCTCTACCCTCACGCTGGGGCCCCTGCAGCCTCTGCCAAGCACAGCTCACAGGTAGTTCAGGTGGCCTTGGTGGGAGGAAGAAAGGGAGCTGCTCCTTGCAGGACAGGGAGACTTCAAGGAGGCGCAGGCCCTCGTGCAGGCTCCCACCCCAGCTGCAGTGCAGTGATTTGCAGGGGCACCTGTATGCTTGACCCCTTGGCCGCATTCCTGCTGGGTGACTCGGACAAATTCTCACCCTCCTCCGCACTTTGGTTTTCCGTGGCCATGACCCAGCCCTTGACCTCTAGGCTCTTCCTTCCTTTCTGAGTCCTGGCCACCTCTGGGGTTGCGTCACCAGCAGCTGCTCTCAGGGCCCAGGAGAAAGCCCTGTTCACTCCAAAAGCCCCCTTTATTTTTCATTTTGGATCTGGGCCTGCCTCACTATGCCCTGCCTTTTGGGGGTGCTGGTTACATAGCCCTGCACTCCAGATTCTGGAACTCACTGCCAAGACACACCCGCAGCTTAAGGAGCCGGCAGTGGCTCCCATTGCCTTCGTTGTCTAGCCCCATCCAGTTACTACTTCCACCCAGGTCAGGGTGTGTTTGCCATTGTTTAATCACTCAGTCGTGTCCGACTCTTTGCAACCCCACGGACTGCAGCACACCAGGTTTCCCCGTCCTTGCCATCTCCTGGAGTTTGCTCGAACCCGTGTCCAGTAAGTCGGTGATGGTATCCAACCATCTCATCCTCTGTTGCCTGCTTCTCCTCCTGCTCTCAACCCTTCCCAGCATCAGGGTCTTCTCCAGTGCGTTGGCTCTTCGTATCAGGGGGCCAAAGTGCTGGAGCTTCAGCTTACTCATCCCAGTCTCCCTGCTCTTATCCTGCTATGACACACACATACCTGGGCACACCAGCTCCTCTCCCTCCATTAGGGCCCATCTCAAGTCCTGCCTACTCTAGGAAGCCTTCCCTGCTTCCGGTTCCCCTATGGAACATTCCAGATGCTTCTACTTTGGGAGGCATGCCTGTTCTTTGTTCAGTCTCCCAGGCAGGGAGGAAGGCAAGCCACCTCCCACTCCCTACCCTGAGAGAGCCATCCCCAGCCCTAGTGATGTCTCTCACCATGGGGGATGCTCCCCCTGGTGATCTGCAAGAGGGCAGTAAGTGGTAGCCCTGACAGGACATTAGATAAACTGAGTCACACCAGGAAAAAGTAATTTACTTTTTAGTCTCTCTCAATCCCAGTGACATCCAGGAGAAGTGTCTATTTAGAACTAATTTATCTCTAACCCCTTTCTACCACCGCCTTTGGTCCTTTTGATTTTCATTCTTCAAACTTATATTGGACATAGAAAACAGGATATCTGATTTTTAGTGATTCTTTTATTGTGGCAAAAAAATACATGAAATTTACCATATTAGCCATTTTTAAGAGTACAGTTCAGTAGCATTCAGTACATTTATACTGCTACCATCACCACCCTCAAAGCTTTTTGGTCTCTGGAAACTGAAACTTTGCACCCATGAAACACTAATTCCCCATTCCCCACCCCTTACAGCCCGGAGTAACCACCAGTCTACTTTCAGTCTCTGTCTGACTACTCTAGGAACCTCCTCTCAGTGGAATCATACAATATGTTTCCTTTTGTGTGTAGCTTGTTAACGTAACATGATGTCTTTATGGTCAATCTATGCTATTAAACATATGTCAGAATTTCCTTTAGCCTTCTCTCAAGGCTGAATAATCGAATGTATAGACCATATTGTTTATCCATTCATCAACCAACAGACACTTAGGTTGCTTCTATCTTTTGGGTATTGTGAATATGCTGCTACGAACGTGGTTGTACAAGTTGTATTCCTTTCTTAACAAAGTGAAGGTTTCTAGCTTGATTGAGGATGTTGCTTATTTATAAGACATTTATGACTTTCTTCTATTTACAGCAACTGATAACATTTCCTATTTAGCCTAAAACATACATCTGTTCTAAAAAAAAAAAAAGTGAAATGGTTTAAGGAAAAATGCCAAGTAAATAATAGCACAAGAGTTATGTGTTGATGGCAATAAGTGGTGGCAGAGACACAGGACAGAGAACTGCTGATGTGTGGGAAATACTAACACAAGCCTCAATGGAAAACCCTCAGTTGGGGAAAGAAACCCCTGGCGGGGGCACTGGGAAACTAACACCAGATTAGTGCTGCATCCAGTAGGCTGCCAGGAGGTGCGGTTTTAGCAACAGGAATGAAATGGTAAAGTTGAAAGTCAGATCTGGGCTTTAAGATCTCCCGGCGTGTGACTGGAGTCTGTCACTGGGCTTCTAATCCCCACTTTTCTCACTATGAGATGATGGTAACACCACCATTTCATAGGATGGCTATGTGTGCAGCCTCGCTGTCAGTCCTGTGCTACTCTTTGCAACCCCATGGACTGTAGCGTATCAGGCTCCCTTGTCCATTGAATTTTCCAGGCAAGAATACTGGAGTGGGTTGTCACTTCCTACTCTAGGCAATCTTCCCGACCCAGGGGTCGAACCCACATCTCTTGCCTCCCCTGCATTGGCAGGTGGATTCTTTGCCACTAGCATCACCTGGGAAGCCCAGGATGGCTATAACACTGAGCTAATTCATGTGAACTCCCAAGCCTATGGTCAGGACACAGCTTGGTTCTATGAGTGGGTAGCTCTCCCTCTCTCAACCCCTGCAACAGACACGCCTGGGACAATATTTTTGGTTCTTCTCTTTGAGACAGAGCTCTATCATGATGATTTTATAACTGGAGTTTAGGGGACTTCGCTGGTGGTCCAGTGGTTAAGACTCCAGGCTCCCAAATGCAGGGGGCACGGCTTCAAACCCTTGTCGGTGTACTAAGATCCCCTATACCACATGATGTGGCCAATAATAATAATAATAATAATAATAAAATAAGCTGTAAAATAACAATTGGAGGTTAGGTTCACCATCAACTCAGCCTCCTCCATCTTCTTAATGCATATCCCCACCTTCAGAAACTCTAGGAAAGAACTCTGGGATCTTGGTCCACAACTGTCCTTACTGGTTGTGAAACTCTGGGTAAGTCTCGGCCAAGAGCCTCAGTGAGCATTTCCCCAAGTTTAAAATCGGGGTGTTCCAGCTGTCTGAGTACTCAATATCTGAATCCCACAGGTCCAAAGTACACAGTAAGCAAAGGTCAGCCACTGCAATATTCACAGGTCAGTTCCCTCTCAAATCCCACATAGTGCCAGCAAAATCTGTCCCAAGCTGATTGTCAGATGCTATCAACATTCAACCACGCCAAGACAAAGCACGTGGTTATGAGTGAAACTACAAATACTGCAAAAAAAGGGTGAGATTTCATGAAGTGGGTGTAAGTGATGCTGTGGAAAAGGAGCAGCCACTGACCACAGAGGAAGAGAGCTTCTGTAAAAGGACGGATCAAGAACTTGCAGAGAGAACTGTTTGACTATCACAGTATTCAGAGTGAACCCAGGTGTGAAACTCTCAAATACGTTTACAAAAATGATCCACTTGGTGCAAAGAGCCAATTCTTCACTGATGCTACTGCATGCGTGATAGCAACCACAATCTAAATACAGGTTCTTTACCATCTGAGCCACCAGGGAAGCCCCCAAATACAGGCATACCCCAGAGATATTTCCAGTTCAGTTCCAAGCCACCACAGTAAATCAAAGCTCACAATGTATTGAGTTACACGAATTTTTTTGGTTTCCCAGGGCAGGTGAAGGTTATGTTTACACTATATTAGTATAGTAAGTGTGCCAACAGCATACGTCTTTCAAGAAGTACATAAACCTTAATTTAAACATCTTTATTGTTAAAAGGGGGCTTCCCAGGTAGTGCTAGAGGTAAAGAACCTCCTGCTGATGCAGGAGGCAGAAGAGATGCAGTTTGGGACAGAAGAGATGGGCTTTGATCCCTGGGTGGGGAAGATCCCCTGGAAGAGGGCATGGCAACCCACTTCAGTATCCTTGCCTGGAGAATCCCATGGACAGAGGAGTCTGGCAGGCTACAGTTCATTGGGTTCCAAAGAGTTGGACATGACTGAAGTGACTTAACACACATGCACATTGCTAAAAAAATGTTATCACTTGCATTTTCAGCAACTGGTAATCTTCTTGCTAGTGGAAGGTCTGAAATATTTTTAGGGTTATCAAAATGTGACACTGAGACACAAAGTGGGCAAACGCTGTTGGTGGCAACAGACTCGCTTTCCACATGAGAGTTGTACAAACCTTCAATTTGTACAAAACAAAAACAGAAACACAGCATCTTGCGAAGGGCAATAAAAAGACATATGCCTCTACTGTTAATTATCAATTCAAACTAATTTATTTTTAGTTTCTTCTTCCACGTAAAGACTCAATACAGCAAGATTCCCTCCACCGCAACTCTGAACTTCTGGTCCTCCTTTAACACGGATTCACCTCATGGCCTTCCAGGGGACGGGATGTGGTAAGAGGGCTGTACAGCGACCGCTTCCCCCTCTCTCGAAGTAACCACAGACACCCACTCTCAAGGCAGGAAGCCCCAAAGTGGCAAGGCGCACGCAAGTACCCCTCAAGGTAAGTGCTCGGGCCCGCCCCACCCCTCCCCTAGCCAGTCGAGGCCGGCGCTGCGCGGGAAGCACCCTGGCCCATCCGAGAAAACCTCCGCTACCGCGCTTCTCAACATGCGCGAGGCTACTGTGGTAAATCCTTCTGCTGTGCCAAGGGGAAGCTGAGGCCCGATGAGGTGCAGGGACTTGCTGCTCCGCATCCACTCTGTGGCAGAGCTAGCACTGCGAAGAATGTAGGTAACGAAAGTATATAAGCTTGGTATACAAGCTGCACGTGCTGAGCCCGGGACAGACGGTGCCCACTTAGGCTGCTGGGCACCTAGTACGTCATTGCCGCTCAGGGAAACACGAGGCGGGAAAGCCGACCCCGCGGGGCCCCCAGACCCGCCTTCCTTCCCCCTCGGCCTAGGCCCGACGCCGGGGTGGGGCTTCCGTCGGGGTCTGGCCCGTTTGGTGGCGATCCCGTCAACTCAGCCCGCGCCCCTCTCCCCAAGGTTAGGCGCGCGTCCCCCACCCAACCAACTCCTCGGGCCAGGGTCAGAG
>SJYV01038510.1:266112-361522 GCA_006410875.1 Neotragus pygmaeus | reverse complement strand
CCTCCCCCAGTCCCCCCACCCCTCTGAGCATGGGTGCCTGGAAGCCATTAGGGGCCTGGGTGGCGCCCGCCCTGGCCCTGCACGACAGGCTTGGGATTCCTGGAAGGAGCGGGCCACCCCTCCCCGCCAAGCCCCATTCAGGCCTGGCAGCTCCCAGAGGCAGAGAGGATGTGGTAGCAGCCCCCTCCCTGCCGCCCTCTTGGTTTAGGGGCTGCAGGAAGGGCCCAGAAGATAGGGGCCTGGCCCCAGGGACCCCCGCCTCACCACCCCCCATTCCCAGCACAGCTCTGGCCTCCGGGGAGGCCACCGGACTGGCACTCAGATTTCCTGCCTCCTTCCCCTCCCCCGCAGGCTCTCACATTGTTTTTCTTTTCCAAGAGCTTCTCCATGTGGAGCTGGGCCAGGAGACTGGGGCGAGGACGGCTGCGAGTGTCTGTATATGCATTCGTGTGTTTGTGTATATATGTGTGTGTGCATTTGCCTGTCTCAGGTCTGGGTATGTATCTTTATGTGTCTCTGTGTGTATCCGTGTGGGCATATGTATGTCTTCAGGTGTGTCTGTGACTCTGTATCTACAAGGAAGCATATCTCTGAACATATATATAGTTGTTGTGTGTGCTTATGGGGCCACCTCTGTGTATGTGTGTGCCTGCCCATTTCTTTATATTTACGTGTATGGGATTGCTTGTGTGTCTGGGTGTGCACATGTCTGTGAATGCACATGGGATCTAGGCCAGTCACTTCATTGCACAGGTGGAAAGACAGAGTCAGAGTGGGTACTCAGCCTTCCAGGGATCCCTTGGGGAGTCAGGTGTACAGGGAAATGGAACCTAAGTCCAGAGGGCTGTGTCTGGAGGTGTAACCTAGTCTGTGCAGGTGTTGGGGTTGAGATAGACATGTTTGTACATATGGAACTATGGGTGGTGACACGGCATCACCAGTTACTCAAAATATCCCACACTTGGATGGTTAAAATGCAGATCCCTGGTCCCACACCTACTGAACAGGATTCTCTGAGGAGTGAGGTCCAGGAACTGCATTTTAAGCCAATGTCCAGGTGAATCTAAAGGACTTCTTGCTCTGGAAGCACTGGCCTCCCTCACCCCTCACTGCAGTTCCACCAGGGGGGAAACTGAGGCCCCGTATGGGGCAGTGCTTTACATGAGGTTGATGACAGAGCAGGGACTAGAGCTGGTGCCTGGTGAAGGAAGACAGGCGATAAACTAAGGGCAAATGCACTGGAGAAATATATTGGAATGGCCAAAAGTTTTGTTCTGGTTTTTCCATAATATCTTAGGGGAAAATACTGAAATAAACTTTTTGGCCAGTCCAATAGTAGGATCACTGAGCCGTCCAAAGAACTGTGACTGCAATAGTCATTAATTTAAATGAACACTGGTCCACAGTGGTGGAAAACCTGTGATGCCTGGATGGGTGAAGGCAAGAGCAGGCAGAGCAGTGGAAACAATCAGAGACAGCACTGCCTGGAGAGACAAGAATGAGTGAGGCAGCTGGAACACTGAGGGCATTTGGGAGGAGAGAAGGGACAGGTTGGGCAGTGGGGACAGTGAACAAGTTGGGGAATCGATGCGTTTTTGGTGTTGGAGCCTTTGAGAGAGTGTTTGGAATTGACTGTAGGAGGGGAGGGGTCACAGCTACTGGTAATGACAAAGGTGATGGCCACTGGCACAATCCGGTTTGTGTTTTTAAAAACTCACTCTGGCTGCTGCTCTTGAGGATGGATTTGAAGGAGGCAAGAGGGGACAGGGGGATGGGACAGGGAGAGTGGTGGCTGCAGTCTCCCCAGTGGGAAATGATGGTGGTGGCCTTGACAGGTTAGTGGTTGAGGACGAAGGTAGGTGGATTCCTGTGATGTGTGGCAGACAGACTGACAGGACTTGGAGGTGGAGAGAAAGCCAATTCCAGGATATTCCCCACAATGTGAAGCAGTAAAGAAGCACTCTTCTCCCAGAGAGGGCATCCAGAAGAAGGCTCCAGTTGTGGGGAGAATGGAGACAGGGAGTCCCATTCGACCAAGCTGAGTCTGTGTTGTCTGAGGGACATGTGAGTGGTTCTGGAGAGCAGCTCAGGCTGGGAGAGAGACTGGGGGTTACTGCGGACGTGGAAAGATGGCTCAGGCAGGGGCAGCCAGAAAGGAGAAGTGATGCCAGCACTGCAGGGATGAGCCCAGGTTGCCAACCAGGGAGGCTAATGGGGGACTGCTGGAGAACAGGAGGAAAACCAGAGAACATCCTGGGAAGGAGAGGTGCAAGAAAGGAGGGCTGGAAGGTGCCCAGAGCTAGAGAGGGCATACCTGCAAGAGTTGAGACATGCCCAGAGGGTAGGGCAGGGGGGCTGGAGGCCAGGCTGGTAAGGCTTGATGAGAGAGGGTGAAGGAGGTGCATGGGGGGGAGACACCAAGTGTGGCCCACTCTGGATGGGCCTGGAAAGGGAGGAGACAGAGAAGGGAGGTGAAAGTGCCAGGAGAGACTTCAGCAGGGAGCAGGCTCCTTGGAGGGAGATCATTGGTTGGGGTGGGAAAAGCTGGATGGGGGGGCCTTTGACCCACGGAGGGAGAGCGCCCCCCATCCTCTTCACGGCAGAGAGGAGGGGGCTGTGGGGCTAACGGCAGGACAAGGAGGGAGTGCCAGCCTGACAGCTCCTCTTTTTACTGTGACATTAGATGTGCTGCCAAGTGGGGGGCTTAGAGGCTAGAAAAGGGTGATGAATGGACACAGCCAGACAGTATTGGGATACTCTTCCAGGATGCTGAGAGTCCCACCAGCAGTGCCCTGAAGGGTCACTCAGAAAAGGAAGGAATAACATCAGGGCAGGTCTCAGGGGCTGCAGTGAGGCTCTGAGGGTCAGGCCCAGCTGAATGGGGAAGTATGAGATAGCCCAAGGAGCTGTCGGTGGTCGGCATGAAGCCACTCTGAGGGAGAGTGTGGCAGGCTGGGGACAGAGCGGGGCATGTGTCTCACTTATTTTAAAAGGGATGTGGCCAATGAACAGCAGAGCTCAGTGGTCGGCATGGAGGGGACACCTGACCACACTTCATGCCCCCCTCATCTAGACCCCAGCTTACTTCCACCATACAGCGCGTGCATGTATTCCCCAGACCCATGCCAGTGTTTGGACTTGTGGATGGTATATCGGGATCAACTCCAGGGCTTACTTTTGCTGAGTCTCCCTTTCCTCTTCAGTAAATGTCTATAGTTGCCCCCGAGTCTGCTGAGAGGATAGCTCACATA
Source organism: Neotragus pygmaeus (assembly GCA_006410875.1). Taxonomy (NCBI): domain Eukaryota; kingdom Metazoa; phylum Chordata; class Mammalia; order Artiodactyla; family Bovidae; genus Neotragus; species Neotragus pygmaeus. The sequence continues at coordinate 358,271 of SJYV01038510.1, read as the reverse complement.
GGCATGGTGTCTGGCCTGTAGTTGGCCCTCCATAAATGTCATTATTATTGTAATCGTGCTGGGACAAAGACCAAGAGCCAGCCATCCCCTGCCCTCAGCAAACTCACAGCCTGGGGTAAAGATGGGGTGCTCACAGGGACACAGAAAAACAGTACAGTGAGGCTGGCTGGTGGAGACCTGGGCAGGGGCTGAGCAACCACCTGGCCTGAAGGGTCCTGGAAAACCTCTTGGAGAAGACGCTATTTCAGGTAAGTTTTAAGGATGGGAAGAGTCAGCCCAGCACAGGAAGAGGCTGGGAGAGGACTTCTGGCAGCAGGGCATTCCGGGTGTAAGAGCAGTATAAGCCATTCAATGTGTGAGATGGGACCTGGAGGTCAGGACGGCAGATCAAGGTTTCAGATCAGCGGTGGCTGCCCCAGGGTGAAGGGACTCAAAGGGGGTTATCTGGAGGCCAGTGAGGAAGCGGCTGCAGGCCCTGGCTCACCATTCCAGCCTCCCTGGGGCTCCTGGACGCAACCAGTTGCACTCCTTCCACCTTCGCCCATGCTGTTCCTTCTACCGGTCAGGTCGTTCCCTTTGCTTCCCATGGCTGAGCTTAAGGATATGGGCGGTTGGTGGCCACCTCCAAATAATGGTTGTGTTCTCCCACAGGTCGGAGGGAGCGTCCCTCTCCCCGTAGCCCGGAGAGCACCCAGTAGCAGTGGCCATCATGCACAGTGGTATCACGTCTGCCACGCATCCCCCGCGCCGCCTCTGAGTCCGGGACTTCCACTCCAGCGCCCACGAGCCCGCCCGCCCCCGCGGCCACGCCATGAGCCACGGGCCGAGCCCCCGGCTGGCCGAGTCCCCGCAGCTGTCCAAGGGCAGCCTCCTGACCATCCTGGGCAGCCCGTCGCCCGAGCGCATGGGGCCAGCCGACTCGCTTCCACCCACGCCTCCCAGCGGCACGCCCTCGCCAGGGCCGCCGCCGGCGCTGCCGCTGCCGCCGGCGCCCGCGCTGCTGGCCGACGGGGACTGGGAGAGCCGCGAGGAGCTGCGGCTGCGGGAGCTGGAGGAGGCGCGCGCGCGGGCGGCGCAGATGGAGAAGACCATGCGCTGGTGGTCGGACTGCACCGCCAACTGGCGCGAGAAGTGGAGCAAGGTGCGCGCCGAGCGTAACCGCGCGCGTGAGGAGGTGCGCCAGCTGCGCCAGCGCCTCGACGCGCTCACCAAGGAGCTGGCGGGCGCTCGGCGCGAGCGCCAAGAAGCGCAGGGCGAGTGCGAGGCGCGAGGCCGCGAGCTGGCGCGGCTGCGGGGCGCCCGGGGGGCCGCGGACAGGACGCCCGATGGGCCCGAGACGGAGCTAGAAAGGGAACAGGAGCCGGTGCCTGTGCGCGACGTCGGATCCGGATGCGAGAGACCGCAGGGCAGCCAGGTGCGCGGCGAGGGGCGGGGCCCTCGCGCTGGGGTCCGGAAGCGGGAGGGGCTGATTGACCCGGGCAGGAGCGGTAGCTGTAGGGCTCAGAAAGGGAAGTAAGGGCCTGGTACGAGGGTAGGAAGCACACCTTCTGGGATTCAGGCTCTGCCCTGCAGGGCCCCAGGTTACCTTCCTCCCACAGACCCCAAGCGCAGAGTGTCCCTGATTATGGTGGTCCCGCCGCTCCCATACCTGTCGCTGCTGCTAAGTCACTTCAGTCGTGTCCGACTCTGTGCGACCCCATAGACAGCAGCCCACCAGGCTCCCCAGTCCCTGGGATTCTCCAGGCAAGAACACTGGAGTGGGCTGCCATTTCCTTCTCCAATGCATGAAAGTGAAGTCGCGCAGTTGTGTCCGACTTTTAGCGACCCGATGGACTGCAACCTACCAGGCTCCTCCGTCCATGGGATTTTCCAGGCAAGAGTACTGGAGTGGGGTGCCATTGTCTTCTCTGTCCCATACTTGAGTAATCAACAAAACCAAGAAATCATCCTTTCTGAGCAGGAGCAAGTTGTAAGAACTTACCTCAAAGGCATCCATTAGTCCCAGAGCTGAATCTGTTCATTTATTCAATTTAGGGAAAGGAGTAAACATTTTAACAGGTGTCTATCAAAGCTGAGGGAGGGGAGGGTGTCAGGGCAATGGAAGCACAGAAGGAGGTCCCTGAGCCAGGTTCTGAGGAGGGAGCTTCACCGGAGCTTTTCTAGAAGTGGTCCTATTTAAACTGAGATAGGGGAAATTGATGGTGAAGAGTGCAGGAATGCATTACAGGTGATGGAAATTTTGTGCAAATAGCGAGAGGCTGGGAGTGCTTGGTAAACCTGGGCAAAGCCTCCGTTGTTCCATGGGCACCCTTACAAAATGCTAGGCTCTGCATACACACTACCTAGTTAATTCTCAGGGCAACCCAGGAAATACTGGCTTTATAAATGAAAACACTGAGGTGCTGAAAGGTTAATTACCAGTGGCTCCCAGCTGGTGACTGGAGTTGCTGGGAGTTGACCCCAGATGAACTTCTCAGCCCATGGTGATAATAAATAGGCTATCTGGAACAGTAATCATATGTGAGGAGGGCAGCCTCCTCTGAACAAGCGAGACTCACCTGAAGGCCGTCTAGGGACCGAATCCAGGCTCAGGTTGCTCCCAGCTCCATCCCCAGTCACGCCAGCTCCTAAGATTCTTCGCTGCCCTCTCCCCTCCTGCCTGTGGACTAGAGTGGGCACTGCTGCCTCCTGGTGGCTGAAGCCCTCTTCCCCGGGGCCTGACTGGTGCTTGCAGGTGACATTTCTTGCTCTTCTTTGGGGCAGAGGATGAGCCTCTGTATATCAGCCAGCCTTGGACACTGTTCCTGTCCTCTCCGTGTTCGGTTATGAGTCACCCCAGGAGGTGGCAGTTACCGAAACAGGAACTCGGAGGATGCAGCCTGAGTTTGTTCTCCAGCCCAGCCATGTCTGTGCTCTGTGACCCTCCAGCAATTCCCTTCTTCCCTCCCTGGTTCCTCAGTTGGGAATTGGAGCTTTGGACCAGATGGCCTCAGAGGCCCCCACTCAGACGGTCTGAGATCTAAGAGGAGTAGAATTTCACTCCTCAGGCCCACTGTCCTGGTCTGGATAGGGAAACTGAAGGTCAGTCGAGGAAGGGACCAGCCCAAACTCATCTGGAATGACTGGGAGAAGCCAGGCTGGGACAGAGGCCATGGGCATCTTGGGTCTGTGGTCAGAGGCAGGCCAGGGGGCAGACAAGGGCAGAGGGGGAGAGGAGCCTGGCAGCGAGGAAGAGGGCTCAGGGTTGAGTTAATCAACCCTCACCGCTTTTTGTCTGGGAGCTGGTTCTGCTCCAGAGGCCGCCTTCCTGCACATCTTGTATTATTGTGGTTTAGTCGCTCAGTGATGTCTGACTTTTGTGACCCCATGAACTGTAGCCCGTAGGCTCCTTGTCCGTGGGATTTCCTAGGCAAGAATACTGGAGTGGGTTGCCATTGCCTTTTCCAGGGGATCTTCCCAATCCAGAGATTGAACCTGAGTCTCCTGCACTGGCAGGCAGATTCTTTACCATTGAGCCACCAGGGAAGTCCATGCATCTTTTTCCATGTCACTTATGTTTCAGGTGATCCCGCTTTTCAGTGGGATCTTTGAGCAGGAATCCCTTTTGAGGGAATCTAGTCCTTATTCCTTGTAGGAATCCCTGCTTCTGCATTCATCAGTGTCCCACCAAATATTTGCATACTTCCAGCAGCAGAGAGCTTACCACCTCTTCTGGGGGATCTTCCGGGATTCAGAGAATCTGAGTGGCTGACTCTGTGCAATTCTAAGCAGCGAAGGGGGAGGGTGTGGCCCTCCCTCTCCAGGGGTGGAGAGGCAGGCAGCAGAAGAGGAAACGGGGGTCCAGAGGACTGTGTGACTTGCCCACGGTTACCCACCAAGCTGATGCCAGACCCTGGACCTGGGAGAGGCTATGATGAGGGTGAGGGCTCAGCGATCATTAGTCCGACCTCTTCCTGGGTCCCCACAGGAGCTGGAGTTGGTGGAGAGCCTGCTGAAGAGCAGACCAGAGGAGCCCGAGGGCTGCTGGGAGGTGCGCAGCGCGGGGGCTGGGGCCCCACGGGGCAGCTCAGGCCGCCAGGAGCGCAGCCGCCTGCCTTGGGAGGACACCACCGTCGAGGAGGATGCCTCCAAGCTGACTGCCCTGCGGCTGCGGCTGGATGAGTCCCAGAAAGTGCTGCTCAAGGAACGAGAGTGAGTCCCTGGAGGCAGGCAGGGGCTAGGGGGCGGGCCAGGCCATACCAGGGCCTCCTCAGAATCACAGAATGAAAGTCCCTATCACAGAAGGTGAGACTCAATGTAAGGGAATGGGACTTCCCCTTTGAGTCCCACTGATTCTTGGGACTTGAGAACAGTGGTACTGTACCCAAGGACCCAACATGAGGGCTTTTTAAAATTAATTCAATTAATATGTGTCAGGGATCTGGGTCAGGCACTGTGCTCGGTGGGGATACAGTTATCTATGAGACCAGCAATCCCTGCCTTCATGCAGGGAGAGTGCCATGGGCAAAAATCAAAGCAGGAAAGGAGGGATATGGGGACTGAGGGGTGGAAGCTGGGAGTTTGGTTTTGGACGTGTTGAGCTTGATTCAGCAGGAAGGCATTTGGGGACGTGAATGAGTCTATAGAGTTCACAAGACAGGTCTGGGCTGGAGGTAGAAATTCAGGAGTCATCAGCGAATAGATGATGCTGAAAACCATGAGCTGGGGTGAGAGTGGATAGGGCAGAGGTCAAAGAATGGGGCCCTGAAGCCAACCAGCTATAGAATCAGAGGAAGAGGGAGGCAGCAAAGGATCCAGGAGAAGGGAGCCAGTGAGGGGAAAGAGGAAGCAGGAGGAGCCGTTTCATGGATGAGGGAGCAGTCAGCTGGTCAAGTCGGAAGAGGACTGAGCTCTGACCAGTGGATTTAGGACTCGGAGGTCACCAGTGACCTTGATTGGTCATTTTTGCCTGATCATGGTGAATATTTAGTAACATCCCCTTTTCCATCCAGAAATTAAACACAAAGATGGCATAAGATAACTACACACAGAAACCTTTTAAAAATCAACACAGTGCCCTTGTGAAGGTAGAAGCAGAGATCACGGCCATGCTCCTGCAAGCCGAGGAGTGCCAGATACTGCCACCAGAAGCCAGGGAAGAGGTATAGAGCAGATGCCCTCTCACAACCCTCCTGTGGAATTAACACCTTGGTCTTGGACTTGGAGCCTCCAGAACTGGGACACTGCATTTCTGTTTAAGCACAGTGAACAAAAATCAACCTGTTGTACTAACTGAAATGTAAAGTAATACTAAACTCTCAGAATGGGAAGCCAGCGTGGTGTGGCGGTTGGTCATGAAACACTGCATATGGCCAAATAGCCACAGCACCTCCTGCACATTCAGGGCAGGGTGAAGGGTGAGGGGCGTGAGAGCAGTTTATGGGGCTCCCACCCAGTGATGGTGGGACAAGAAGGGACTCCTCCTTCAGAGAGTCACTGAAAAGTGCTTTCCAGCTTTTCCGACTGCAGAGCTGTGTGTTCACACCAAGTCAGCATAAAACAGATAGGGGGGGCTGGGGGTATTATTTGATGGATGAGCCCAGGGCCCGGTGCCCTGGAGAACCAGACACTCCCCACAGCAGGGGCTGGACTCCCGCAGTTGTGTGGAGGGTGCAGCTCCAGGAGATTGCACAACCAGGTTGCCTGCCAGAGTCAGGTGCCAAGGCCTGGGGTATGCAGTAAACCACCGGAAGCGAGGGGAGAGGGGTGCCAAGGCCTGGGGTACACAAACCACTGGAAGCCAGGCAAGCGGCATAGAACAGATTACCTCTCACGACACCTTGGTCTTGGACTTGGAAGGGACTGGAGGACAGGACTCAGCAGAGGGCCCCAGTGGGCTCACCCCCACATCTCCCCTTCCCAGGGATAAAATGGCACTGAGCAGGAACATCGAGAAGCTGGAGGGAGAGGTCAGCCAGTGGAAGATCAAGTACGAGGAACTGAGCAAGACCAAGCAGGAGATGCTCAAGCAAGTGAGTCTCGGAGACCAGGGTGGGCTTCCTAGAGGAAGCAGTACTGTGTCATTGAATTTCAGCAGTGGGAATGGGAGAAAGAGGGGAATTCAATCATGGATCGTCAAGCACCAGCCCTGTGCCATGAGGTGATCTGTGGACTGGGGCAGGAGGTGGAAGAGGGGTTGTGGGGAGAACACCAACAGTAACCAGGTAGATAAATTCAGAAACTGTGAAATTCAAAACACAATCAGAGAGATGAGGTGGTGGGTCATAGAAAGGTCTCTCTAAGAGGGTTACATTCAAGGCAAGACCTAAAGTGATTAGAAGAAGCCACCATCGAGAAGAGATGGGGGCAGAGTTCCTGGCAGAGGACACAGCAAATCCAAAGGTCCTGAGGCCGGGACAAGCCTAGTGGGTTCAAGAAATAGAGGCCAGTGTGGCTGGAGGGTAGTCAGTGAGAGATGAGATTGCAAGGGGATCCCATGGGGCTTGTAGACCAAGACAAAGGGAAGGAGTCTGGATGTTCACTGGGCACATAGTGGGTATGAGATCTTGCTAGAGCCTCACAGCAGTCAAGGCAACACACTTGGTGTCCCCATCTTACAGATGAGGAAACTGAGACTCTAGCTGGCAGAGAGGAAATTCCACCCCTGTAGTTTGGGAACTCCTGCATGCTGGGGTCCAGAGAAGGCAATGGCACCCCACTCCAGTACTCTTGCCTGGAAAATCCCATGGATGGAGGAGCCTGGTGGGCTATACAGTCCATGGGGTCGCTAAGAGTCGGACACGACTGAGCAACTTCCCTTTCACTTTTCACTTTCATGCATTGGAGAAGGAAATGGCAACCCACTCCAGTGTTCTTGCCTGGAGAATCCCAGGGACAGAGGAGCGTGGTGGGCTGCCGTCTATGGGGTCGCACAGAGTTGGACACGAGTGAAGCGACTTTGCAGCAGCAGCAGCATGCTGGGGTCAGACTGGGCTTACTGCTTCCCTGTGCAGACCCTGATGGCCACCAGGGGGCGCGGCCACCCTGCTTTTCCAAAAGGTGGGCAGCTCACAGACCCCAGAGCCTGAAACTGCCCTGGAAGATTGGTCTTCAGGTAGAATCTCTTTAAGGAATCTGCTAAAATAAAGCTTCCCAGACCCTGCCCTCACTCTCTTGAATTGGCATCTTTGGGGCTTAGGTCCAGGAATCTTTTTAATCTTTTCAAATTGTGTAATCATTTGAAGAAATGTGAGACCCAACTGTGCAATTTTACAGATACATAACTATAAAGATTCTCATTTGTATCTGGGTTTTTTTTTTCCATCAACATTGCATATTTAAGGTTCATCATGCCATTGCAATGAGCATTCCTCTGACAATTTTCCCTGCTCTACAACAGGGACTCTGTACTATTTCAAATCACCCCAGGCAATTCTGATGTGACCAGCCCCACACTCACAGGCAGACCTGCATTCAGATCCCCTGGGTGTGTTCAGCCAGTGTTCACTGAGGGTGCCCAGGCCATACATGGATACGAAGGCGGGCAGACAGACATACTGTCTCCCAGGCTCACGTTCTTGGGAGGTGGGGAGATGGAGAAGCATCCCTTCTAGGCAGGGAGGACAGGAGAGGCCTCCCTGGGGAGAGGGCATTTAGGCCAAGACCTGAGAGTGAGAAAAGTCAGCCCTTCGAGATACCTCGGAAAGAGGGCAGTGAGCGGAGGGAAGCACAAGTGTGAAGCCTGCAGTGGACAGGAACTTGCGTATTTGAGGACTAGAGAGGAGGCTCAGAGAGCTCTGGGGAGGGGGGATGGGCAATGCGGTTGAGCGGAGATGGCTTTGTCGGACCATAGGGAAAGGTCGGTTCTTAGGGAACCTGGGGTTGGGATATGATTGGCTGTGTCTTTTTTTAATTAATCAGTTTATTTTTTGGCTGCACAGAGTGGCTTACTTATAGGGTCTTAGTTCCCCAATCAGGGATGTAACATGTGTCCCCTGCCGTGGAAGCTCAGTGGAAGCTGCCACTGCACCACCAGGGAATTCCCCTGGGTTTATCTTTTTTTTTTTAAGATTAAAAAAAAAGGCTACTGTTGCGGAAAATGGGTTGACGAGAGAAGGTCAGGGGGCAGGAGGAGGGCACCCAAGAATGGACACTGGGAGGCTGGATGATAATCAGGGAGAAGGTGAGAGATGTCAGAGGAGGCAGATGCGTTCAGATTCAGGGTCTGTTCTGAATACCCCGTGGCCCATTTGGGCACCACGTGAGGCTCCTTGCTGAGCCCTCCGGCACCAGCGCCCACCCCTCCCTGGAGCTGGTGGTCCTCACGTAACCAGCCTGTGCTGTATCACACAGCTCAGCATACTGAAGGAGGCCCACCAGGATGAACTGGGCCGTATGTCCGAAGACTTGGAGGATGAGCTGGGTGCGCGTTCCAGCATGGACAGGAAGATGGCAGAGCTGAGGGGCGAGGTGAGGCCATCGGCTGGGCCCGGGGTCTGGGGGTGCCCAGGGGGCCCTGCCTCCATCAGTCACTCACTCACAGGAGGACAGGAACCAGTCACAGCCCTGGGTGCTCCAGTCTGCAAGGGGTGGGCCGCTGTGGCTCACACCCTGTGCGTGTGAAATAAGCCCGGGTTAATTATAGCTGCTGCAGCTGGACTTGCTTCCTGGAGCCAGAACAACTGCTGGAGGAGGTGGGGAGGGGGAACCTCCCGCTCGGCAGTGCTGGGCCCCTCCCTGTGGACCCCTCCCGCTGTCTTGCCCTGTTGCAGATGGAGCGGCTGCAGGCAGAGAACGCAGCTGAGTGGGGTCGCCGGGAGCGGCTGGAGACAGAGAAACTGGGCCTGGAGCGGGAGAACAAGAAGCTGCGGGCGCAGGTTGGGGACCTGGAGGAGGCGCTGGCCCGGCGACGACGGCAGACGGCCAGCGCACTAGACTGTGACCTGCGGGCCAGCCAGGCCGCGCTCTTCGAGAAGAACAAGGTGGGGTAGTGAGGGGGCCGCAGCCAGGGTCGGGGCAGACCACCTCCTGGGTGTCCAGGTCCAGACCGCAGGGGGCCAGAGACCCTTGAAGTAACGACTACAGGCCGAGGAGGTGACTGCCTGGCAGTGGCTCCTCCTGGGCACCCGCCATGGGCCAGGCTCGGTGATACCACCATCATAGCTGGGTGTGTGGGGCACCGCTGTGGGCCAGGCTCCATGCTGGTGCTTTTTGCCCGAGCTATGGAGAATACTTGGTGACGTAGTGGTAAAGAATCCACTTGCCAACCAGGAGACGCAGGTTCAATCCTTGGGTCAGGAAGATCCCCTGGAAAAAGGAAAGGCAACCCACTCCCGTACTCTTGCCTGGGAAATCCCGTGGATAGAGGAGGCTAACGGTACAGTCCGTGAGATCACAAAGAGTCAGACACAACTGAGCAACTAAACACAACAACATCACTTAATCCTTTCAACAGCCCTTTCATTGGTCCAACAAATGTTTATTGAGCTCCAGCTGTGTGTAGGCCTTGTTCTAGGTGGTGGGGACACAGCCGTGAACAGACAGGAGGGATGTGGCCTCCCCTCGTGGAGCTGATAGCTGAGGGGGATATAGACGTTGCTCCCTCCGTCACACGCTTACGCTGGTCACACAGCTCCGTGGCTCTGGCAGGGAGAGAGAAGAGGGGATGCCTGGGGACCTGGCTGAGGCCCAGGTCCTAGGGAGGCTTTCCTGAGGCAGTGGCGTTTAAGCCCAGGTCTCCAGGGAGAGCAGACATTGACAATGGGCTGATTCCAGAGGAGATTTGGAAAATAATGTGAATGAATGTCCCATGGTGACAGGGACCTGGAGCTTTGGAGGAAAAGGGGAGGCTGGTGTGGCTGGGGGGGAGCAGGCAAGAGGGATGTGGTAGGTGAGGCAGGAGGCCTGAGCCACCTCTGAAAAGTGAGAGGTAGGTGCGAGCAAGTTGTGGCCCTGAGCGCTCACTGGCTGCTGGGTAGAAGACGGATGAGAAGGCAAGCGGATGGGGAGTCTGGGCCATTTCCTGGGGGCAGCAGGAGATGATAGAGGCCAGGACCAGGCTGAGGTTGGTGGAAATGGAACAAAAATTAGATTCAAGAGGCCGTTTCACAGATGTGAAGACTGAGGACTCAGAGAGCTCCCAGAGCTCAGGTGTGGACAGCTCCTCTCCTGGCTGCTCATCTTCTTCCCAGCCACTCTGGCTTCAGATCTCTGCTTCTGAAACACACTCCTCAGCTGACCCAGAGCCTTAATGCCATTTATACGTCAAAGAGCCCTGACTTTGTCCCTCCCCAGAAAACGAGACTCAGCTCAAGTAGCCTACTGCACACCTCATGTCATCTCCAGCAGGCACCCCAGAGTTCCTTCCATGTGCAGAACACAGCCAGCACTTCACCCACCTCCCCCCTCATCACCCTCAGGCCTTCTCACCTCACTAGATGGCACCTCTAGTCTCCAGCTCCTCCTCCAACTCTAGTGCTGGCATTTCAGAGCGGTTCCAGGGAGAAGGGACCCCCAGAACTACCTGACCTCGTGGACTTCCCGGCATGAGCCCTCCTCCGTCTCCTGCAGGAGCTGGCCGACCTGAAGCATGTGCACGGCAAACTGAAGAAGCAGTTCCAGGAGAAGGTGGCGGAGCTGGCCCACGCCAACCGGCGGGTGGAGCAGCACGAGGCCGAGGTGAGGAAGCTGCGGCTGCGGGTGGAAGAGCTCAAGAAGGAGCTGGCCCAGGCTGAGGACGAGGTGAGCACCTGCAGGGCCCAGCGTGCAGCCTGCAGACCTCGGCTGGGGTCGGTGGGGGTGGAGCTGCAGGGCCCTTCTGTGTTGCTCCGTGCCAGGTCCCCAGTGCCTGGTACAAGCCTGACTCTCGGGAGGCACTCAGGAGAGAGTGGGTGGGGACAGGTGGTGTGTGGTAGGAAGATGGGAAGAGAAATAGACAGATAACGTAGATGTGTGGTTGAGTAGCTTAATGAATGGATGAGTGGGTGGATGTGGCGTTGGTTAAACAGACAGAGGGATAACTCCATGGATGGATGAGCAGATGGATGAGGGGATAGATGGACGATGGTTGGGAGAGAGGAGAGATGGATGGGATGTAACAACAGATGTCTGATAGGTGGTTGGATGGATGAATGAAGGGGTAGGTAGATAGATGGGTGGATGAATGGATATGTGGAAAGATGGATGACTGAGTGGATAGTGGAAAGGTGGACAGACAGCTGACTGTCAGTGGGTGGAAGAGTGAACGGACCGAAGGAAAGAAGGGCAGAAGGATCGGTAGATGGGAAGACGGGTTTGGAAGAGTGGAAGGACACAAGGGTAGTATGAATGGGTGGCTGAATAGATCAATGGATGGTAAGTGGGTCGGTGGGTGTCTCCATAGGCAGATGGATATTCCCATGGATGAATGATCAGATGGACAGATTCATGGGAATATATGGGTAAGTGGGTTGATGGATGGATCAGTAGCTTGGGGCATTGGAGGATGGGTAGATTTGGAAGGGAGAGGCAACAGGATGCCTCTTCTTTTGCCACAAGAAGAAGCAAAAAGGGGATGTTCTCCTGGAGGAGCTGGGCCTCAGATGATAGCATTTGAAAGGCCTGAAAGGAGAGACAGGAATTGCTTTCGAGGAGGATCATTCTCACAGAGGAATGGCTGGAATGGCAGGAGCGGCTGGTCCTCAGCAGACGGCAGGGCAGGCTGGCCCAACCCAAGGTGACTCCTATGCTCTCGGCCCCGTTCACCCCCACAGTTGGACGAGGCCCATAACCAGGCGCGGAAGCTGCAGCGGTCGCTGGACGAGCAGACGGAGCAGAGTGAGAACCTGCAAGTGCAGCTGGAACATGTGCAGTCCAGGTGGGCCCAGCGTGCCGCCCCAGGGGCGAGGACTCCCGGCCGGGGCGCACAAACAGGGCAGGGGTGCTCCCAGCCCAGGGAGGCCCAGGGTCGGGGTCGGGGTTCCAGCTGAAGGGGCCGACAGGGGATGATGGGGAAGGAAGAGATCCGGATGTCCTGGGGCCAGAATGCTGTCCCCCCCAAGCAGGAAGGGCCAGGGCTCGGAAACCAGGGAAGGGAGTGCAGGAAGTAAGACCAGCTGGGAGCTTTGGAGTTGTGTCCTGCAGCCAGCGGATATAGAGGGAGCAGCCAAAGAGGTCAGGCCCAACGCGGGGCAGGTGGGAGGATCTGGCAGAGGGCGGGTGGATCTGGGCCGTCTCTGATGAGGACAAGCAGCCCGCAAGGTCCACAGGCTAGGGTGACTCTGGACCAGATGGGGTCTGTGAGATCCCGGCCCTGATGGCAGCCTGGACCCCTCAGCTGCAGACAGGACCCATCTGCCTCAGTGAGGGAGGACCAGGAGGTCTGGGGGCCCACGCAGCACACTCTGCCTCCTACCCCATCCCAACACCCCGAAAGTGGCTCTCTCCCCCGGACTCCCCTTAGAGCTGGGGTATGTCAGAGAACATCCAGTCCAAGCCCTGCCCCATTTCACAAGCTTCCACCTGAGACTGATTTCCTGTGCTAGTCCAGGCCCTTATTTCCATCTTCTTATTTCATGGAATAGACAGCGCCCAGTCTCTGCTGCCAAGACTGCCTGGGTGGTGGGAACTCTGGCTCTGCACTAAATAGCTGTGTTATTTTGGGCCACTTACTTAACCTTTTTTTTTTTTTCAGAGTTTCCTCATCTGTAAAATGGGATTGATAACAGTTTTTATTGCTTCTTGATTGTGGGAATTAAATGAGCCGATCTGTGCTTATAAAAGGACCAGGCCCGTGATAAATGCTAAATAGTAGTGGAGCTTTAGTATTGGGGTCAGATATCGTGCCATGGTTGTATAGCATCACCAACTCAATGGACATGAGTTTGAGCAAACTCCGATAGAGAGTGAAGGACAGGGAAAGCTGGCGTGCTGCAGTCCACGGGGTCGCAAAGAGTCAGAAACGACTTAGTGACTGATCGACAACATTGTGCTTTAAGAACCAAGCTCCTAGGAGAGACAGGAAGGAAAATTTTTTTTCTACCCCCAGGGGGCTGGCAAACGAGGAAACTAAGGCACAAGAGGGTTAAGGCCTTTCACCGNCTTGCTCTCACCGCCCTGTTGCTCCAGGATAAAGTCCTGACAGGCCCTTTTCAGCCCCCACTGGCTTCCACAGCATCCTCTCCATACTTGCCCCACGGCCGGAGTGCCGATGGCGCTGTCAGACAAGTTGACAGCTCCTCCGTGACTGCAGCGGTCTGCTCGTACTGAGACCTGAAGCTCTGAAGGCTGGGGCCCCGCCTGTGGAAATCTGCATCTCCCACCCGCCGCCCCCAGGAAAGTAGGGTGAGTATCATTCAAAGCACAAGCATCACCTCCAGAAGTAGGTAATGGCAAGATGAGGAAATCGAGACCCAGAGAAGGAAGGAACCAGCCAGTAAATCGCAGAGCCAGGATTCAAATCCAGGTAGCTCCAAAGACCAGGTATTCTCGGCTAACAGCCCTCAGCCCAGATCTGGGCCCAGTTCAAAGCAGAGGCTCTGTGCATGTTCAGGGGGCAGAGGTGGGGGGGGGGGTGTAGTGTAGGATAATAATGGTGTGACCACTGTCACCAAGCCCTCTTCCCTTTCCATCACTCAAGACTCNCCTGTCTCTTATACACATCTCATGTTCAGGGGGGCAGAGGTGGGGGGGGGGTGTAGTGTAGGATAATAATGGTGTGACCACTGTCACCAAGCCCTCTTCCCTTTCCATCACTCAAGACTCTTTCTCCTCCAGCACCTGATTTGATGACTTGATGCTCTAACTTAAGCCAGTCAGATTTGGGGACCTCTTTACACAGTTGGAGAAGGAAATGGCAACCCACTCCAGTATTCTTGGCTGGAGAATCCCATGGACGGAGGAGCTTGGTGGGCTACGGTCCATGGGTTGCAAAGAGTCGGACACGACTGAGCGACTTCACTTTACGCAGATGAGTTAAACTGAGGTCCAGAGAGCCAAGTGGTGTATGCAAGGACACCCAGCAACTGTATCCTGGGAATCTCCAGGTTATTGTGATAGGGTCATAGTCCTTCCCTGGTGGCTCAGCTGGTGAAGAATCCGCCTGCAATGTCGGAAACCTAGGTTCAATCCCTGAGTTGGGAAGATCCCCTGGAGAAGGGAAAGGCTACCCACTCCAGTATNCACGACTGAGCGACTTCACTTTACGCAGATGAGTTAAACTGAGGTCCAGAGAGCCAAGTGGTGTATGCAAGGACACCCAGCAACTGTATCCTGGGAATCTCCAGGTTATTGTGATAGGGTCATAGTCCTTCCCTGGTGGCTCAGCTGGTGAAGAATCCGCCTGCAATGTCGGAAACCTAGGTTCAATCCCTGAGTTGGGAAGATCCCCTGGAGAAGGGAAAGGCTACCCACTCCAGTATGCTGGCCTGGAGAATTCCATGGACTATACAGTCCACAGGGTTGCAAAGAGTCTGACGCGACTGAGTGACTTTCACACATTAACCTCTGTTATAATAAGAAAGCGGTCACGGAGCTTCCTTGGTGGCTCAGTGGCTTGGTGGCTTGAATCCACCTGCTGATGTAGAAGACACGGGTTCGGTCCCTGGTCTGGGAAGATCCCACATGTGGGGCAACTAAGCCTGTGCGTCGCAACTACTGAGCCCTCGCATCTAGAGCCTGTGTTCCAGAAGAGAAGCTACCGCAGTGAGAAGCCCGAGCACCACAACAGAGAAGCCCTTACTCCCAGCAGATACAGAAGAGGCCACGCAGCAACGAAGACCCAGCACAGCCAAAGATGAACAAATAAAATGATTTTTTTAAAAGAGAAAGCGGGCAGTGAGATGTGGATTCACCTACACCGCTAACTACCTAAGCCTCAGTTTCCATGTGTGTCATACAGGGTGCTGTAGGGGTTAGAAAGGACACTTGTCAAGCCCCAGCATGGGCTTTGGGATCCAGCAGTATTGCTGTTTGTCCACCTTTGTCCAGGGACTCCCACCACCATATCTGTGTGGGAGACCAGTTGTCCGGGCAGGAAGAGTGAGCACATTTGTGCACACTGAGGTGGGAATCTCTGTCTAAGACCCATCCCTGCCTTTCTGCACCACCCCACCCAGCCACACTCTGCTGTCTCTGCTCTCCATCACATCTCAGAAACCTCCACCTGATCACACACCCAGGTGCTCTGTTGCCCAAGGTATCTTAATCCCAGGATGGAATGGGTTTTGAGCAGTAGTGCTGAGAGAACAAAGGCACCTTGTCTGCTCTTGGACCACCACCCACTCCCCACCAACCCACTCCCTGGGTTGATAAGCTGGAGTTAGGAGTGTAACAAAATTCCTTGGGAATTTGTCTGGTGGGAGTCCCTTATTAGATAAAATTAATCTGATTGCCCAGTCCCCAAGGGGTAAACTGAGGAAGCTATCAAGCTAAGGGGAAGAGTTAGAAAAAAGAGAAGCCACACCAGGCATTCTGCCTCTATTACTTCTTTCGATGCTCATGACAGCCCAGTGATGGGACCACCAGTATCATCCCGCCTTACAGGTGAGAAAACCGAGGTTGAGACCCCTGGCAGCTTCCTGAATCCAGGCCACCACTGCCTAGCAAGGAGGCCACTTACCACTGTGCCAGCGGCTCCTGGTGTACTTTAAATATAGGTCAGGCCCCTTCCCTGGCTTCCAGGGCCTCTGCAAGTCAGGATGGTATCTGTCTGCCCAGCTTCCTCTACCACCCTCTCCCCCTCACTCGCCATCTCAGCCCACAACAGCCTCCTTTCTACCCCTCCAAAACCCCAAGTTCGTGCCTGCCCCGGGGCCTCCAGGCGTGCTCTTCCTTCCTCCTTTACATCCTCCCCTGGCTTCACCAGCTACACAGATAATCCCTCTCCTGTGCCCATTGACCTCCTTCTCAGTCCCATGACACTGATTTTTCCAGATGGCTTCTCCTTCTGTAATTACCGATTTACTCACCTGGCTGGTGCTGACTTGCTAGCCTGTGAGTTCCCTAAGGGCTAGGATCTGGTTCTTATGAGTCACTTTGGTTCCCCCCAGCACCTATGCCTGCCACAGAGCAGGAGCTCACTGAGCCTTTGGTGAATGAATGAATGAATGAATGGGTGAACAAATGAATGAATGACCATCCATGCTCCCTCCCAGGCCCCTGCTCTGGGCTCCCCAAGGCCAGTCCCAGAGGGTCAGGTCAGTCAAAAGCAGAAAAGAGATGAAGTTATAAACCAGGGCTGGCAAATGAGCTGTGCAAAGTTTTTTTAGAGGAAACTCAGAGATGCAGTGCTATTAAAAATTGATATTTCAGTGAGATAATCCCTCTCTTAGGCTTTTAATTGATTGTCTAAAAAGCCTTCCTCTGTTGTTGTGCTTCTTTATTTGCAGGGATCATTAATTTTTTTATGGACGATCAAACCCGGATACAGTGGAAGGGCCACCACACGGCTGATTCAGAAACAGTAACCAAGGTACCAGGGACACACATCTGGAGGTCAACCAGGAGAGGCAACGTGGCCGTGGAGCTGGCCTTGGTTCTGGATTTGTGGT
This sequence comes from Neotragus pygmaeus, assembly GCA_006410875.1. Lineage (NCBI taxonomy): Eukaryota > Metazoa > Chordata > Mammalia > Artiodactyla > Bovidae > Neotragus > Neotragus pygmaeus. Next base: position 341,766 of record SJYV01038510.1, on the reverse strand, counting down.
GGGGTAGGGGGGAGAGGAAGCTCCTGGGACACAGAAACACACACACACACACACACACACACACACCTGCCCAGGTCCCCAGGCCCAGTAGACAGGCTAAGTGGAGGGAGCTGGAACCGGAGATGAGGACCTGAAGGGCAGAGGCAATGGCTATGAGGAGAAGCCTTGCTCTGGGAGTTGGGACCCTTAGTGGGTGGCGAGTTCCCCACCATTCCAGGCCTCTGTTCCCCCATCTGTCCCTTCCAGGACAAGAGTCGGTGAGTGGAAGTTGGAACTTCTCACTTGTGCTGCTTAATGTCTCTGGGCCTCTGTTTCCTTATCTGTCCAGTACAGGGGTTGCTGGCACCTGGTTTGAGGTAGGGACACTGAGGAAGGGCCGCTGGTGTTCACACTGTTGCTAATATCTCTCTCTTAAATTTTTTTTTAAAATTATTTTTATTATGCCAGGTCTTAGTTGCCACACACAGTCTTTAGTTGCAGCATGTGGGATCTAGTTCCCTGACCAGGAATCAAACCTGGGACACCTGCGTTGGGAGCACAGAGTTTTAGCCGCTGGTCCACCAGGGAAGTCCCTGTTAATCTCAGCATCCTTCTCCTGGCCCTCAAATCCGTGCCTTTCATACCTGAAGGTGACCTTGCCCACCTCCTTCCTCCTCCCCCTGGGATGGCTTTGAATCAGCCTCCCTGCTCTGCTGCAAGGCTTGAGGCTGCAGAGGTGTTCTGTGCACGCCTGTCTACCAGGCCTCTGGCCGCTTCTGCTTCTCTCCGGACCCCATCCATCCACTCCCTCAGCCTGACAGGCAACCTCAATGAGGTCCCAGGGGATCCCCGGCTGGAGCGGCCACAAGCCAAAGCTGGGCTGGGCTGGGCAGGGCTGGCCCCTGGCCCTTTCTTAACTGCCCTGCCCACAAGACGGCCTCCCTCACTTCCTCTCTGCTGCTCCATTCCCCTGGCACCTCTTCTGGAAAAGAGAGGCTGGCCACATAGGGTCAGATTCCTGGGCATGTGGTCTGTGCAGTCACACAGGGCTTCGCACGTTGAAGGACCCCATGTTTGGTTTAATGCTTTGTTGTCACTGTCTTGAAATTACTCATAATTTTGCAAGGAGTCCCGCATTTTCATTTTGCACCAGGCCCCAAAGTTATGTAGCCAGCTGTCAAGGCTCAGATCTGCTTCAGGAAATAGCCAGAGGGTGGGTCCTCAGGGACCCTAGAGGCTCTGCCTCTAGCCATCCCCAGCACCCCCACATCTTCCCCTCCCCACTTTCCCTAGATCCTCCAGCTCAGTGGCTCCCATCTCCTCACTGCAGGGGTTCTGAGTAGGGAATGACTTCTTCAGCCATCTCTCTGGGAGAGGGTTCTTGGGAGGGGTCTTGGCAGAAAGCAAAGTCTTCCTCAAATCCTTATGTCCCCCCACCCCCAGCCATACAGGTACCACTTTTAAGTGGAAACGCAGAGGCCACAGGACAGATGAGACACAAATTCATTTCAACGATCTGTGGAATTCGTAATAGCCTTCACTCAATATGGTCTTCTTTTTTTTCCCCAGGCAGCGGATATTAAAGGTACAACTGCTTTGACCTTCTAGGCGTCGGTGAGGTTTCCTCCAGCAATGTGCATCCTCAAATGGTCAAAGGGTAGAAATCCCCACAGAGCAAATGCTGGCCAAATGCTGCTAAAACAAAGACAGGTCATTTTTTAGAAACCTCGCCTAAGGAAGGCTGTAAGTATGTGTAATATAGAGAAGCATGGGTACAAATATTTAGCCACAGAACACTCGTTGTGGCATTGTTTACAAAAGCAAAAATAGAGACAAGTGAACAGCCGGATGGTCAGGGGCTGGGGAAGTAAATGATAGTCCTTTTTTCCAGGGGCATACTAGACAGTCAGCAAGGTGAAGCTTATTAAAGAAGAGGGAGTGAGTAAAAAATCAGATTTGAAGACCCTGATGCTGGGAAAGATTGAGGGCAGGAGAAGAGGGCGACAGAGGTTGAGCTGGTTAGGTAGCATCATGGACTCAATGGGCATGAATCTGAGCAGACTCCGGGAGATGATGAAGGACAGGAAAGCCTGGCGTGCTGCAGTGCATGGGGTCGGAAAGAGCTGGACACGACTGAGCGACTGAAAAGAACAAGAGCAAAATACACTGCGGTCTTGGTTTTCTGTCTGTTTGTGTAGAAGAAGAATCAAACCCACAACGTTAGTGCTGTTGATTCTCCTGGCTCCTGGTGGCCAGTCACCAAGGAACCAGATTATCCCGACTTTCTGAGGGTGTCTTGGGTTGGTCCCTTGCCACCACTTCCCTTACTCCCCAAGCTAGACCACCTTTATCCTGCACAACTTGCCTTCACTTTCTGTCCTGCTCTCACAATTCCTTTGACTCGCCTCCATGGCTTCTCTATAGGGCAATCAGGACTTTTCCAAAATGCAAATTGGATCCGATCCTGTTCTGTGTTTAAAACTTTTGACTATCTCCTCATTACTGTTATTTTTGAGGAACCTCAATACTGTTTTCCAGATGTGTGTGTACTAAGTCACTTCAGTGTGCCTAACTCTTTTCAACCCCATGGACTATAGCCTGCCAGGCACCTCTGTCCATGGAATTTTCCAGGCAAGAGTACTGGAGAGGGTTACCATGCCCTCCTTCAGGGGATCTTCCCAACCCAGGGATCAAACCCAGGTCTCCTGCACTGCGAGCAGATTCTCTACCACTAGCACCACCTGGGAAGCCCCATTTTCCATAGTAACTATATCATCTTACACTCCTGCCAATGACATACAAGGGCTTTTTTTCCCTTCACATTCTTGCCGACACTTGTTTTCTTTTGACTTTTAACAACGGTTGTATTTTTTTGAAAACTAATTTCTGACCACACCATATAGTGTGCGGGACCTTAGTTCTCCCACCAGGGATCGAACACACACCCCTGGCATTGAAAGGCAGAGTCTTAACCACTGGACCATCAGGGAAGTCTTTCCCTGCTACTCTTAAAATGGAGACCAAATCCTTGAACTGGCTATCAAGGCTCTGCACATAGTCAGCCTCATTGAGCAGCATGTGTCCCCATCTCCCTGGGCATTCCAGCCACCCGGGCATCCTCCCTCACACCTAAACAGGGAAGGCTGTCTTCTGCCACAGGGCCTTTGCACATGCCATTCCCCCAGCTCAGAACACTCTGCCATCCCTCTCCATCTAGAGAACTCACCCTTTTGCTTTCACCTTAAGAATCGCTTGATCTGTTAAAAGCCTCCCCAGGCAGGTCAGGAGCTCACCATAGATTTTCCAGCACACTATAGTCCCATTCTCTCCCACTCTCTCCTCATAACTTGCATCTGCAACTGTAGAATTCTTAGATCAATGCCTACCACTTAAAAAAAAAATCAATTCATTTGGTTGCACTTGGTCTCAGTTGTGACATGCGGGATTCTTTAGTTGCAGCACATAACTCTTGGTTGCAGAGTGCAAGCTCTAGTTCCCCAAGCAGGGATTGCACTCAGGCCTCCTGCATTGCGAGTGCAGAGTCTTAGCCACTGGACCACCAAGGATGTCCCAGCTCCTGTCACTTTTCCTAGACTATGAACTCCTCAGAGGCAGGCTGTTCTTGTTGACTGCGGTGTCCCCGTTGCCCAGTGCCTGGCACAGAGTTAAGTGCTCAGATGTTTGTTGAATGAATCAGTGAATCAGTGAGGGAGGGGAAGCTGGGCTGAACCTGCAGTCTCCTTTTACTGCTGGCTGGCATGCCTGTCCGGGGTATAGCACGTCAGTCATGATAGTAGCATATGACCTGTGTGCTCAGGAAGGCAGCCTAGAGAGAGAGCTGTCTTGGAGAGGGCCTTGCATTGGGAGGTGGGGCTGGAATGTCATCTTCCTAAAAGCGGATCTCCGCATCCATCGGAAATGGCCCCTGGCGCAGTCTCCTTGGGAGGAAGCAGAGGGAACAGGGGGGCCCCATCTCCTTCCTCTCCACCCCTCCTGGCTTGTCCCCTTTGATGTGAGGTTCCTGGAGAGGCTGGTTTGTGTCACTGACCAGCGGGGGCAGGGAGACTATTCAGAGAGACCATTCAGGGCCTTGTCTTGAGTGGTGAACTGGCCAGACCTCAGTGTTCCAGCCAGCGGAGGGGCCCGGGACTCTTACAAATGCCAGCCACTCACTAACAACATCTGAAAAGAACTCACCAATCTGATGGCTGCCATGAGGTTGCCTGAGGTTCTGGGGCCTCCTCCCAGCTCCAGATTCCTTCTCCTCTGGCTCTCCTTTGGCTCTGTCAAACCCGCCCTTTTCCCAGGAGCAGAACTGGGGGTGTGGGAGGAGTGAAGACTTTGCTAGAGGTTCCCCAGGAAACCAGCATGGACAAGGATCCCCATCCTTCTAGGTTATGTCAAGGCCCCAAGACACAGAGATTACATGGTCTCTCTTTCAAGTCCTGCCACGGCCATGTCATCTTAGACAAATTCATTCGGGTCTCAGTTTTTCTACCTGTGAAATGGGGACTGTGATATCTACTCAGGACTGTTAGAGTGAGGTTCAACAAGCTCCTGGTGTGGACTCACACCACCGTGGCAAGTAGAATGATGGCAATGACACCCCACAAAACACCCCTAACCACCCTGGGATCATGCTACACAGAAACGATTCTCAGTTCTTTTTTTTTTATCCTCTGCCAGTTTCAAGAAGGTCTCAGACAGGTGGTAGCATGGGTTAGCACTTCTCTCACACTTGCTAAACTCCTTTAACAAAAGCCTTGGAGCTAGCTTTCCAGGCAGGTGAGGTTAGCCAGCACACATTGAATGCATTTGTTTTATTTTCCGGATATTTCATTTATGTACTTTGCTCTTGAAGCAAAGAGAAAATTGTGAGGTGATTGAAAGGAAGGCATTGAGCAAATAATAGCACAGGAGACACTTGAATCTGGGAAAAATCACAAAGTGGCTGGAGTGGCTAGGGTTTGGGAAATACTGTTCTAGCAGGGTGAAAGCACTTTAGGTGAAAATGCTTCAAAAACTCTAAAGTGATATACAAACAAGGGGTGTGGGCGAGGGACCAGAGGAGTCAACACCAGAGAAGGGCTTTGAGTTTCCCAGGAATCAGGCCTGAGTATATTATTACTGATTCAGAAACAGGAGTGTGTGGCCCTCTTCCACTCTGTACACCAAGCACTGAGGAAGATGTTTCCACTGATATAATTTTATCTAGCTCTCATTATTCCCATTTCCGGGGAAGGAAATTGAGGCTCCAAATCATGAAGGGTCTTGCAGCACAGCTAGGAGCTCCCATGCTTCCCAATCTCTGTCCTGAGTGAGGATTTTCAAGTACTGGCTCCCAGCGGCATGCTTGGGTGAGGTCCTGAAGTCTGGGCTGCACCCAGGAAGCAATATATACCTGGGGTGTGTTTAGTCATATCCCACTCTTTCGCAGGTCCATGGACTGTAGCCCACCAGACTCCTCTGTCCATGGGGTTCTCCAGGCAAGAATACTGGAATGGGTTTCCATTTCCTGCTCAGGGTATCCTCTCAACCTGGGGATCTAACTGCATCTCCTGTGTGGTTGTCCCGAGGCAGCCTGAGGGTGCCAGGCCGTGCCCTTGCTGTCCTCTTTCCTGGGGAAGCGGGCCCCCGCCCCTGGCCCAGCTGGCCAGCTCTCCCTGGCTGCTCTCTGCCGGCTGCAGCGAGCCCCTGGGGCAGAGGACGATGCGCCCTCCCCGTGCACTGTCTCTGTTTCTGAGCCTCACCTGCTCCTCCTGCTTCACTCTTGATTCAGTGAGTGGCCTGCATGCCTGGCCCTCATTCCCACTCCTGTGTGTGTCCAGTGTGGGGTCACATGGCTTTGGATCGACCTCTTGGGGCTTCAAATAACCTTCTTCTCTTCAAATGTTGGGAGATTCAGGGAAATGCAAAATTCAGTCTATGGCTCAAAATAGGGCTTCCCTGTGGCCAAAAATTTGGGCCCTATAGAAAATTTAGGAAAAAATTTCTACCCCTGTAGAAAATTTAGGAAACAGGCAAAAAGAAAGAAAGAAATGCTGTGGATTACTAACTAGCCCGTTTGGGGTACACCCCACAGGCAGGGTCCTCTTCCAGGAACTCCGAATATATTTCCTCACAGCTCATCGCCCCCACTTTACAGATGACAAAACAGAGGCACAGAGAGGCTGGGTAAGTTGCCCAACTGGTGAAACCAGGGCTTGAACCAGGTGGTTTGGTTTTAGAGCCTACGTGCTTAAGGCACTGCTCTTGTCTGCCTGGAGCTCTCCTGTCATTAGGAGGACAGCCTCTCGGATGGGCCAGAGGGAAGTGGAGGAACAAAGCTGAATTCACACAGCGGACTCCTTGTCCCTTATTCATGGTCTCAGTTTGTTCAGACACCACATCCTTACTGGAGGTACTGACTGCCAGTCTCCGTCACTCACCCATTCCCTCCCAGCTGAGACATCTCGGAGGGAGCTGGGGCAGGGGTGTGGGGGTGGGGTGTGTTAAGAAGGCAAGGGAATGCTGGTGCTTGTGCTTGGACCCTGGGGACATAGGTGTTGCTATCACAGCTCTTGGACTTAACCATTTACTGCCCAGAGAATGCCCAACTTTTACTCCATCACACTCCATTGCCACTGTTGGGGATCACATCCCTCCCCTGAGACAAATCAGTCAAGAGCCTGTGCCCAGAGCAACTGAAAGCCTGGAGTGTGCTCAAGTGAGAAGCAAAGCCAGTCTACCCACCTACAAAGTGTGTTGGCTATAGAAAGAAAATGTAAGAAAATAAAAGTGGGTCTGAGTGGCGCCACTGCTCAGCAGGCTTGAGCCTCAAGGACTTGATAAAGCAAATGTAGCCGGAGACCGGGAGATTCCCCCAACCCCATCTTGGGCCTCTTGGGCCCAGCATCAATGTTGGACTAAAACTGGGGCTGGGAACCCGGGCCATGAGCTGGAGAGCCAAACCCACTTGGCACCATCCTCATTTAACCTCCAATGGCACCCCACTCCAGTACTCTTGTCTGGAAAATCCCATGGACGGAGGAGCCTGGAAGGCTGCCGTCAATGGGGTCGCACAGAGTTGGACACGACTGAGGGGACTTAGCAGCAGCAGCCAGGGCTGGAAGATGGAGGGGCCATTCACCTATAAACTGGGGGGCATTCCTTGTCCCACCCATGATTTTAAAAGGAGAGTGGTGGGATTTTTCTGGTGGTCCAGTGGCTAAGACTCTGTGCTCCCAATGCAGGGGGCCCAGGTTCAATCCCCCATAGGGGAACTAGATCCAACATGCTGCAACTAAGACCTGGTGCAGCCAAATAGATAAAATGAGGGTGCTGAGGTTCTGGGAGGGAAAATAATTTGCCGGTGGCCTCACAGACAGACATCTCCAGGCTCCACTGAAGGTTTTGCTGGTCATCCACAGCACCTTAACTTCCCCTGTGCTGTGCTGTGCTTAGTCGCTCAGTTGTGTCTGACTCTATGCAGCCCTGTGGACTGCAGCCCACCAGGCTCCTCTATCCATGGGGTTCTCCAGGCAAGAATACTGGAGTGGGTTGCCATGCCCTCCTCCAGGGGATCTTCCCAACCCAGAGATCAAGCCCAGGTCTCCCAAATTGCAAGTGGATTCTTTCCCATCTGAGCCACAAGGAAAGCCCAAGAATACTAGAGTAGGGAGCCTACCCCTTCTCCAGAGGAGCTTCCTGACCCAGGAATCGAACCAGAGTCTCCTGTATTGCAGGTGAATTCTGTGCCAGCTGAGCTACCAGGAAAGCCCCAACTTCCCCTATCGCCAGTTATACCCGGGAGTTGAATGAAGACATACTGTGGGCAACCTCTGAGTTCAAATTTGGAAACTGGCTCTTAGGAAGACTTTCAGAGTAGTGTTTTATGCATACTTGATTTTTGGTAGCACATGAATGAAATAGTTCCATGCTTTAAGATATAGTGTATATGTTTGTATAAAATATGTTATATTGTGGGGGGAGTGTATGTGTATGAAATCACATAATATGTACTCTTTAATTCTGGTTTCATTTATTTTCACTCGGTGTAATTATTTTGCAATTCATCCATGTTGTTGCACATAGAATATTTCTTTGTTTTAATTGTTGTATTTCACTGTATGTATTTATCTGTACAATTAGTAAAAAATGCAAACTAATATATAGTAAAAGAAATCAAAGCAATGATTGTCCATGGACTGACATGGTCGGGGAGGGTGTAAAAGAGACATGAGAGGGAAGGAGGAAACTATGGAAGGATGTGGATGTTCACTATCAGGGTTGTACTGGTAGGTGTAGCTTTGTCACACTGTATACTGTACACTAATGGTATTATTTATTTATTTTGGGCTGTGCTGGGTCTTCTTTGCTGCACGGGCTTTTCTCTCCTTGTGGCAAGCAGGCCTACTATCTAGTTGTCATATGTGGGCTTTTTACCGCGGCAGCTTCTCTTGTTGCAGAGCATGGGCTCGAGGCCACAGGCTCAGTAGTTGTGGTACAAAGGTTAAGTTGCTCCGTGTGGCATGTGGGATCTTCCCCAACCAGGAATCTAAGCTGTGTCTCCTGCATTGGGAGGCAGACTCCTATCCACTGAACCACCAAGGAAGCCCCACACTCTACATTTTAAATACGGATTGGAAGACTCAACATAGTAAAAATGTCGGTTCTTCCCAAACTGATCAAGTTTGAAGGTAATTTCTATCAGAGTCCTAGCAAGATTTTCTGTAGCTATAGACACGATTGAGCTTCCCCAGTGGCTCAGATAGTAAAGAATTTGCCTGCCAGTGCAGGAGACCCAGGTTCAATCTCTGAGTCAGGAAGATTCCCTGGAGAAGGGAATAACTACCCACTCCGGTATTCTTGCCTGGGAAATCCCATGAACAGAGGAGCCTACGAGTCTTCAGTCCATGGGGTCACAAAGAGTCGGACATGACTGAGCATCTAACGCTTTCACTTTCATAGATAAGATTATTCTAAAATATATATATACGTAAAGGCAAAGGAGATAAAATAGCTAAAACAGTTTTCAAAAAGAATAAAGTGAGAGGACTCAGTTTACCTGATTCTCAAGACGTATTGTGTAGCTTCAGTAATCAAGCCTGTGTGCTATTAGCCAAGAAATAGACACATAAATCAACAGAACAGAACAGAGAACCCACGATGGGTCCAACTGATTTTTTTATAAAGTTGTAAAAAGAATTCAATGGCATAAAGAGAAGGAGATTTTCAACAAATGGTACTGGAACAACTGGACATCCACGGGTCAAAGAGGGTGGGGAAACACCACATCAACCCAAGTCTCATATGTTCTACAAAATTTAACTCAAAATGGGTCACAGACTTAAAGGTCAAACATAAAATGATCTAACTTTTAGAGTAAAACATAGGAAAAAGTCTTTATGATCAAGGGCTAAGTGAAAAGTTCTTAGACTTGGCACTGAAAGCACAATTTGTAAAAGGAAAAACTGATAATTTGGACATCATTGAAATTAAATTTTACTTTGTGAAAGACTATTTTAAGTGGATGAAAAGTCAAGCTACAGACTGGGAGAAAATACTTGTAGACCACATATTTACAAATATGTGGACAAGGACTAGTATCTAGAATACATCAAGAACTCTCAGAACTCAACATTAAAAAAGCAAATCTTCAAATTAGAACATAGGCGAAAGACATGAAGGAAGATTTCACTGAAGAAGATACACAGATGGCAAATAAGCACATAAAAATATTTCCAACATTAGTCAGTAGAGAAATGCACATTAAAACCACAACAAGATATCCCTCTACACTTACCAGAATGACTTGAAGAGAAAAAAAGTGATAACAACAAATGTTGGCAAGGATGTGAAGAGATGAGGTCATCAAATTATACATTGCTAGTGGGGATGCAAAATGGTATAGCCGCTCTGTAAAATAGCGTAGCAATTTAAACTAAATATTCAATTGCCATGAGACCCAGAAGTTGCACTCCTAGGCATTTGTCCCAGAGCAGTAAAGATTTATATTCACACAAAAACCTATACACGAATGATTATAGCAGCTTTATTCATCACAGTCAAAAACTGGACCAGACATCCTTCAATGGGTGTTCAAACAAACGAACTGCAACACATCCATGCCATGGAATATTATTTGGCAATGAAAAAGACAAAGTATTAATACAGGAAACAGCTTGGATGGTTCCCTAAAGAATTACACTGAGTTAAAAAAATAAAAAAGCCAGTCCCCAAAGATGACATACTTACAATTCTGATTTTACAACATTCTGGAAAGGACCAAAGTATAGAAACAAAGAACAGATTAGTGGTTGCCAGGGTAAGGTAAAGGCGGTAAGGTGGGAAGGGAAGTGGGTTTGGTTGTAAAAGCCCAACAGAGGGGGGATCTTGTGTGATGGAAACATTCTGTACCTTGAACATGCTAGTTGTGACACTGTTCTCAGTTTTGCAAGATATCATGAAACTAGGTAAATGCACATAGATTCTCTCCATAACTTATAGCTGCATGTGAATCTTCAAATATCTCAAAATAAAAAAGTTTAATGAAAAAAAATTAGGTGACAGTACTGCAGACAGAGAGTGCATTGGGAAAAAATTAAGAGAATGAGAGAAGGGAGAAGTTTGAGAATACCCTACTCTAGAAAAGATGCTTTTTTATTATGAAAACTCTCTTGGTGGTTATTGTTGGCCAAAACTCCTCCAGAGGTTTTTTGTTGTTTAGTCGCTCAGTTGTGTTTGACTCTTGTGACCCCATGGACTCCTCTAGTCTCCTCTATCCATGGGATTTCCCAGGCAAGAATACTGGAGTGGGTTGCCATTTTCTTCTCCAGGGGATCTTCCCAACCCAGGGGTCAAACCCACATCTCTTGCACTGGCAGGTTCTTAACCACTGAGCCACCAGGGAGGGCCCCTTCAAAGGTTGCTGCTGCTGCTGCTGCTGCTAAGTCACTTCAGTCATGTCTGACTCTGTGCGTTACTGGTGGTAAAAAGAGTTTGCTGTGATGAATCAAGTGCTGGAAGCTTTACGAGCTGTGGTTTGAAGCAAAGCAGGTGCGGTCAAGTTTGAAAGATGCATAGGGAGGTCAGGAGGTCGAGACCCAGGCCAGCTTAGCCAGCAAGGACAAGATGAGTGTGGTCCCCTCCTCCCCCTGGCAGCGTCGGACTGGTTAGCTCAGAACCAGGGTGGAGGCTGCTAGAAGCCCTTGGGGCTCCCTTGGTGGCCACTGGCATGAGAGTGACCACCCTAGGAAGTATTCAGGGGAAGGGAAGCAGCCCCCTAAGAAGTCCCGTGAGCCAGATTTAGACTGAGGCCCAGTGATTAGAAGGCAGGGGCATGGGATCCATGAGTGAGTGCTGTGGTCCTTGGACCCTCAGTGCCTTGGGCTCTTGGCTCAGAGAAAACCTGGTCAAGGGTTAGACTGGGAAGCATTTTCATGTTTAAGGATTTCAGCTGTTTGGGTGTGGCCTCTTGTTTTGTTTTGTGTACTTGGTGTGAAGCAGTGTTTAACGTGCATCAGAGTCACCTAGGGACTTGTTAAAACGCAGATTTTTGGGCACTAAGCCTAGAGATCCTGATTTCACAGGTCTGAGCTGGAGTAGGGAATTTGCTTTTCTAACAAGTTTCAAAGTGATGCTGATGCTGACCCTTCACTCTGCAAACCACTGGTGTTAAAGGGTGCAGACCAGAAAACCAGAGGGGTGACAGAGTCCCACCCGTGGGGAGGCCCTAGGCGACTTCCGCATGCTTGCCTGGTACAGCTTATGGAGGCCTGCGGTTTGTGACTCAAACAGGGCAGTGATAAGACTGATGAGCTGTGAGGTGAGTGCTGGGGGGTGAAGGTGGGCCATGGGATTTAGAAAAGTCTCGGGGGATGCAGGATGGGAGTACTGGGTGATTTGAGGGTGGTGAGGAGGCTGGGGAGGAAGGAGAGGCTGGCCGATTGCTAGGGGAGCTGACACTCTGGGAGAGAGGCGCTAATGCAGCTACTCGATTGTGCGGGGTGCGGTGCGGGTGCTGGAGGGCGGCGATAGGGGGTCCCTGGGGTGGGGGTCCTCCGGAAGGCTAGACTGAGAAGGGCCCAAGGAGTCCTCTAGGGGATAGGGGAGCAAGGGATGTGTGTATGACTCCTATAGACATGGAGAGAGGGTGGTAGAGATTTGGGGACTGGGAGCTGATTTGCAGTTCAGATTTCAGGGGCTGAGAGGCGATGTGAGACTGCGACTGGGGGCCCAGGAAGGGAAGGTGAGGCTGAGCCGGGGGTGAGGAGGGCCACCTGATGGGGCCCGCGGAGGCAAGCAGGGAATGGCGGCGGGGGTGGCGGTGAGAGGAGGCGGGGAGGGGAGGGAACTGAGAAAAAGGAGAGTAACTGCTAACAGGCACAGGGTTTCCTTCTGAAGTGATGAAAATGTCCTGGAGATAGACAGTGGTGATGGTTGCATAACATTGTGAATTTACTAAAAAACACATTCAAAATGGTGAATTTTATGATATATGAATTATTATTATATCTCCATTTTTCAAAAATGTGTGTGTGTGTGTGGGGGGGTGGGAATACAAGCTCTGCCCTCTAGTAATTGAACTGAAGGAGTCAGGGCCAGAGCTGCTTAAGGATGCAGAGGTTCAGAGTTATGTGACAAGTAATATTATGCAAGTTTGGGGAAGAAGGAAACATTAAAAAAAAATCTAAAGGTAATGCCAGAACCATAGTTTTTAGCAGTGACCTTTTCAGGAGTACAAAGTAATGATTAACAGCATGGGCTCTAGAGTCTGGCAGGCTTGGGTTTCAATCTAGGCTCTTATATTTACTGTGTGAGTCTGGTTAAGTTACCTAACCAGTAGGCTGAATGCTGGTCTCCTAAAAGATAGCTACATCCTAATTCCTAGAACCTGTGAATGTTACCTTATATGGCAAAAAAGTACGTCACAGCTGTGATTAGATTAAGGGTCTTCAGATGGGAAGATCCGTCTGGATTACCCAGGTGGGCCTAATTGCAATCACATCACCTTTATGAGAGAGAGGAAGTAGGTGCTTAAACCCAGGCAGAAGAGAAGAATGCAACGTGACCACAGAGGCAGAGATCAGAGTGAAGTGGCCACAAGCCACGGAGTGCCAGCAGTTACCAAAGAGCTGAAAGGGGCAAAGAAGAGATTCTTCCCCTGAGCACAGCCTACTGAAAATGATCTCTAGCCTCCAGAACTATGAGAGAACAAAGCTCTACTGTTTTAAGCNATTCTATCCCCTTTTCTCGCGTGACAGCCCTTATATATTCAAGTATGTATTCAGCCCTTATATATTCAGTTCCCTGTTCTTCCTGCTCCCTCCCTCCCACCCTCCACACACATACTCTCTGCACATCATAAATGAGTTCCCAGGCCCCTCACAACCCAGTACAGCTTCCATGCCCGCAGTTTACTTGCTGTGTGGGCGGCTTGGGTGCAATGATCAACCCTGGGTAGGATGGTGGACGCCTTCTGACACGCAGGGGTGAACTGCTGCCGTGGCCCGTGACCACATCAGCTGTTCATCAGCAGAGACCACGACTGTGTCATTCATGGCCTCCAACGCTCTCCAGGATCTCATCGACTCAGATGAACTGCTGGATGCGGAAGATCTGAAGAAGCCAGACCCAGCTTCCTTGCGGGCCCCTTCCTGTGGGGAAGGGAAAAAGAGGAAAGCCTGCAAGAACTGGTAAGCCTTGGGGTGTGCCGGGGCTACCTCGCTGCTGCCAGCCGCTTCTGACTCTCAAAGAGTCACTGTATTTTACAACTACTAAAACATATCTTATTGGAAAGTGTGTCAGATGTATAGAAGGATGTACTAAACAGGTACATTTTAAAGAATACTAAAATGAACACCCAGGTACTCACCACCCAGGTTAAGAATTGGGAACCTTAGACGTTGCCTCCGCTGGCTTCCTCAGCCGCATCTCCCTCCATCTCCTCCCAAGAGGCTACATTCTCCCAAGTTTGGGCTCCTTCTTCCTGACTTTTTTCATAGATTACTATCTCTGTGTGAATCTCCAAACAATGCCTTATTGAGTTGTGGATAAATCTGATGAGGCCAGGAAAGGTCCATGTTTGGATCTGTAAAGCCTCAAGGGGAAAGGAGGTCTGTCAAAGATTTGGGTGGCAGAAATCTCACTCATCAGCTCCTGACTTCCCCTAGCACCTGTGGCCTTGCAGAAGAACTGGAAAAAGAGAAGTCGAGGGACCAGATAAGCTCCCAGCCCAAGTCGGCCTGTGGAAATGTGAGTATCTGGATGGTTACTCAGTATTCACAAAGGACTAAAGCATACACAGATGAACTCCAGCTTTACAGAAGCTACTGCCCAAGTATTGTAACGATAGGGGGACATGCGAGACTGTCTCCAGGGAGTAGTGGGAAGACGGGTTATCGCCTGAGAGTGCATAGCACGCTCAGGCCCATAGGGAGGCAGGCGCCTGTCATTTCTTACTTCTGGCCCCTTTCTTTCTGCTTCACACGGGGCCCGAAGCTACCTAACCATTTGGTACGTGTGGCTATGATTTGAACTGCTGAGAATCCAGAAGTATGTCCAGCTAAGGAACTTTCTCTAGACCTTTGTCTTTCATGAAATCAGAGCTCTTAAAGACTCTCAGTCTGTGGTCTCAGCTGGACCTACAGATACTCCCGCCCATTCTTTTCAGGCTGCTGTGGCCATATTACGATCCTGTCTTCCAGCCCGTATCTCCGGGAGAGCTGACACTCAGCTTCTCGCTAATGGGGCGCTTCTTTCCACAGTGCTACCTGGGCGATGCTTTCCGCTGTGCCAGCTGCCCCTACCTCGGGATGCCAGCCTTCAAACCTGGGGAGAAGGTGCTCCTGAGTGACAGCAACCTCCACGACGCCTAGGAGGGCCTGGCCTGGGGCACACCTGCTCCTCCGCCAGCTCCCGCCCCTCACATCCCACCACATGGTTCCCCCCATCTCCTCTGACTTAGGTCCCTGGCGGGGAGGGTGATCAGGGGACAGAGTGGAGCTGGCCAGGGCGCAGTGGTGTGGAGTGCTGCCACAGGGCAAGATCAAGGTATCCTGGGGCCCTGCCACCTGAGTGGGGACCTCCTTCACCCAGTGTTAGGCGAACGGTGCTCATCTCCAATAGGCCCCTCTCCCTACATCAGAGTGCTGACTGTGACACTCGGATCCCGCCGCCCTTGAGTACTGACACTGACAGGGAGGGCCCTGTCTCATTCTAAGCTCTGCAGCGGCGCCCACAGCGTGCCTCCCAGAGTTGGTGGTTTATTCACTACGCAGTTTTCGGTGACGTGAGGTGAGGGTCTCGTGACCTCAGAGCACCAAGGGAGTCACTCGTGGGTTGCCGTGATCATGTCCAGTGTCCTGCTCCCTCCACTCCTCTCCCCCCATCCATGTGTTAATGTGTTCCATCTGTGTCCTAGTTCATTTCTGTTCAGCAGCAAGTATTAAAATTTATGTACTTAACGCATATTTGCTGTGAAGAGGGTCTCTGTGTGTCTGTCTGTGATGTCTGACACAGCCACCTAAGCTCACCTGGGACCACAGCCATTTTTGGAGAGACTGAGTCTCTCCACCCCACAGGGAACCATTCCTGCATGTAGAGATGAGGACCGACCTCCATCGCCTTTAGAAGAGTCCGTGCTGGTGAGCATCTAGAGAGAAGCAGGACAGAAGCAGAACCAACAGCAAATCTCTGAGCAGGAGCTCCCCTGTTCTTGTTCCCCGCGTACACAAACATGAAGTTAATCTTGCCAGATAGCAAGAGGGATGGTGTGGATATAAGAGACCCAGGCTTTTCTGTTTCAACAATAAAGAAAAGTGCCCATTGGTGTTCGTCCATTCTGATGGATTCTAGCTATGGCTTGACTCTGAAGCCCCAGTGGTAGACTGAGCAGGACCTGTGAGTATGACAGGAGATCCCTGCTGTGATTAGGTTATATTGTGGATGGATGTGAGAGGATTTGCAGATAAAGTCCCTCACGGAACCCTCATACACCGTTGGTGGGAATGTACAACATTGGTGCAGCCACTGTGAAAAAGAGTATGGAGGTTTCTCAAAAAACTAAAACTAGAACTGCCATACGATCCAGCAAATCTACTGGATTTATATCCAAAAAACCCAAAAGCTAATTTGAAAAGATATATGCACCCCAGTGTTCATAGCAGTACTATTTACAGTTGCCAAGAATGGAAGCAACCTAATGTCCATCAACAGATGAATAACAAACAACATTGAAGATGGTATATACATACAATGGAATGCTACTCGGCCATAAAAAATGAAATTTTGCCATTTGCAACAACATGGATGGACTTGGAGGGCATTAGGCTAAGTGACATGAGAAATGATATCAGTTATATATGAAATCTAAAAAATACAACAAACTAGTGAATATAACAAAAAAGCAGAAGTCAAGAGATACAGAGAACAAACTAGTTATGAGTTCAGCAGGTGGGGGCCAATATAGGAGCAGGGGAGTAAGCGGTGTAAACTATTAGGTATAAAATAACTGCATAGATAGACTTGTACGACATGGGGACTATAACCAATATTTTATAATAACAATGGAGTATAACCTTGAAAAATCATGGATCACTATACTGTACACCTATAACATATACAGCAACTATACTTCAATAAAAATAACAATAATCAGGAGAAAACATCCTCCATGGACCTTCAGCCTTTTAAGAGGGCGATTATCCTTCATGGGCCTGACCTAGTCAGTTGATGCTTTATAAGAACTGGAGGACAAGTTTCTCTCGCTGGCCTTGAGTTGCCGTGTTATGGGGGATCCACAGGCAAGGGACCACAAGCCACTCTGGGACCAGGAAGCAGGACCCAATGACTGTCAAAGAGAAAACAGGCCCTCAGCCCTGCAATCCCACCTGAGAACAGAAACCTGAACTGAATAATCAGGAGAGTTCAGAAGACCCAGGTTTCAGGTGAGACCCAGCTGGTGGGACTCTACATGGGAGCCCAACCTCGTGGTGCCTGGACTTCCAAGCCACAGGATCTGAGATGACAAATGTGTGTGGTGTTAATCCACTAGATTTGGGGTGGTTCATTATACACCCACGGTAGCCACTGCAGCCCCCAACTAGGCTTAAAGTGAACAGATATTTGTCAAGTCAAGCCCCAGGGCAGGATGCTGTTAGCAGCTCCCACTGCGGTTGCCAAAGTAAAGGAGGAAAATCTCTACCTGCAGATTGAAGAGAGAAGATCCTGAGTCAAAGAGCTGGGCTGGGTTTAGCAGGACTCCAGGCAAGTGCCACCAGTTCTTGCTGACTTGATTCTTGTCCTGTGTCCCCGCCACTGCTGGCAAAGTGGGTGATGCTACCTCCTGTCTGGCAGTTAAAGAGTCGCAGGCCAGCGCTGCTGGGTCGCTCCACATGAGGGCTCAGAGTTGGGGCCAACACGCTGCTGAGTGGCCTGGCTGGCCGGCAGTGCACATGTGGCCTCGGTGCCCAGCTGCCACTCAGCTCAGTGAGTTCATGGAAGGTACACGGGTCCTCACACCTGCAGACTTTGGAAGACAGCAGCTCTGAGGGAAGGTTTTGGAGCCAAAACAGTCTCAGATATCATTGAAAACCACAATTTACATTTGGAGACTGGGTGAGACCCAGAGAATGAGCTATGACCATCACCTGATGACCTTTAAGGCACAGGTGACCCAGGTCCTTGGACATTTTGTCAGTGCGCCTGGGTGGGGCTGAGGAATCATTTTTCAGTGAACTCTTTCTAAGGTCATCTCCAAAATCTGACAGCAATCAGTCGGGACGTTCCCCTTTTCTTTGAAGTCACTTTAAAGCACCTAGTGGTGTGGGCAGCCGAGCAAACCACACCTTCCCTGGGGTTAAGACACAGACAAAACAGAACCACAAGAGGAACCACAAGAGAGCTGGAAGGGTGCTGAAAGCAGGGCCTTTGGAGCTGGAGAGTGGGAGGAAGAGAGCAAGTGAGAGCCCAGACCTGAGCGGGCACTTGAGTTACAACATCAAGCAGGGGGTTCCGTGTGCAGGCAAGCATCCCACGGAGCAACCCTGGCCGGCTCCGGTTGTTGGCAGGAGATCAGAGACCTAGATTTTCGATCCACCTACAGCCACCTGCTTCCTGTGTGGGGGAGGGGAAGCTACACATGGATCCACTACCAAGTATGGGTGAGGGCTCGGCCAGGTGGGAACTTCTCACCAAGGGTGCTGGAGTTGGTTTAGGCCATTACCCCTAGAGTGTCAATTTCAAGGTGTGTAC
Organism: Neotragus pygmaeus; assembly: GCA_006410875.1. Lineage (NCBI taxonomy): Eukaryota > Metazoa > Chordata > Mammalia > Artiodactyla > Bovidae > Neotragus > Neotragus pygmaeus. The sequence continues at coordinate 323,553 of SJYV01038510.1, read as the reverse complement.
TCAGTTGCTCAGTCGTGACCAACTCTTTGCGACCCCGTGGACTATAGCCCTCCAGGCTCCTATTTCCTATTCCAGGGGATCTTCCTGACCCAGGGATTGAACCAGTCTCTCATGTCTCCCGCACTGGCAGGTGGATTCTTTACCACCTGCGCCACCTAGGAAGCCCTATTAGTTTTAATAATGGCCATATATTAGAATCACCTGGATAGCTTTTCACCTCCAAAAAACAACAAAAACACCATTGCCTGGAATCCTCCCTTTCCAAAGACTAATTAAGTCAGTTTTTCGGAATAGGACTGCAGGCGCTCCATTTTGGCCAAGCTTTCCCAGGTAAGTGTCCCCCAGAACCACTGCCCCAGAGAAATTCTCTGATACCTGTACCAGAAGACAAGCCAAAAAATGTTTAAAGCAGTACTATTTGTAATAGCAAGAACCTGGGAATAATCCAACTGGTGGCCAAGCGGATGGGTGAAGGGTTGGTCATCATGCGGGAGAAAAAGATGAGTCACAGCTGTCCATGCACATCAGTGGGAAAAGAACATGGAGCCACAAAAGCTCCATGGGCAAGTCACAGAGGAGCTCGTGTATGAGAGGTGTTCCATTTACATAAAGCTCAGAAGTTGAAAAACATACATGATACATCAATATATCATTAGGAAAACACATGTGCACGTGTATTATGTATACACACACATGTGACAAAGGAAACAAAATTAAGAATAAACACTAAACTCAGGAACAAACATGTCTCTGGAGGCTGATAGGAGGATGGGCATATATCTGGTTAAAACTATAAATTCAAAAAGATACATGCACCCCTACGTTTATAGCAGCATTATTCACAAAAGCCAAGACATGGAAGGAACCTAAATGTCCATCAACAGAGGAATGAACAAAGATTATAAATATACACTGGAATGTTACTCAGCCATAAAAAAGAAGAAAATAATGCCATTTGCAGCAACATGGATGCAATTAGCGATGACCATACTAAGTGAAGTCAGAGAAAGACAAAGTATGATATCACTTACATGTAGAATCTAAAATAGGACACAAATAAACCTGTGAAGCAGAAACGCACAGACAACAGACTTGTGATTGCCAAGGAGAAGAGGTGGGAAAGGCCTGGGCTGGGAGTTTGGGGATCAGTTCAGCTCAGTCGTTCAGTCGTGTCCAACTCTTTGCGACTCCATGAATCGCAGCACGCCAGGCCTCCCTGTCCATCACCAACTNATTGCCAAGGAGAAGAGGTGGGAAAGGCCTGGGCTGGGAGTTTGGGGATCAGTTCAGCTCAGTCTTTCAGTCGTGTCCAACTCTTTGCGACTCCATGAATCGCAGCACGCCAGGCCTCCCTGTCCATCACCAACTCCTGGAGTTCACTCAGATTTGTAGATGCAAATTGTTACAAATGAAATAGATGGATAACAGGGTCCTACTGTGCAGCACAGGGAGCTATATTCATTGTCCTGGAATAAACCATTATGTAAAAGAATAGAATAAAAAAGAATGTATGTGTATATAATATATATATACACACATGTATAAATAACAGTCACTTTACTGAACACTGGAAATCAACATTATAAATCAACTATACTTCAATAAAAATAAATAAATATGTACTCATGGGATTTAAATGTATGTAGGTGACTCGATGCCGTTATTACTTACCTTTCCCAAGAGGAGGGGCCATGCCAGCCCACACAGGGCAGAAGGAGAAGCACGGGGAATGCCAAGACCACAACCCTTATCGGGTTTCCATGGAAAAAGCAGGGCAGGGGTGGGGCACCGATTGAGGGCCGGCCAGTGGGAGTCTTGATAGCGGGCTTTGGAGTGCGGGCGCCATCCCTCATTGTCTGGTACCCAGCGCTTGGTGATTTGGGGAAATACTGGTTTGGGAAGTGAGTTATATAAAGAGATGGCAGGTTGCCGGGTGGTGGTGGTGGGGGGGGCTCATTTTGGTTGAAGAGTTTGCAGTATGATTTTTGCGTCCCTTCGAGAGCCAGATCACAGGGGAGGTGTAACTTGTGACAAATGTATGCCAAATAGACAAATTCAGAATCTAAAACACAAGGTGAAAGAGCCCCTAGCTCAGTGCTCTCAGCACTGCCTACGCTACATCTGGAATTAGTGGCCCTGCAATTCCTAGCAGTGGTTTTCCTTCTTCCTCTTCTCCTGTTAACCCCTGGCAGTGTTTCCCTGCCCAGCTCCCTCAGGAGAAGAGCTGGCCAGCCACAGACACGCTGACNTCCTTCCCAAGTTTTCTGTTATGCTTATTCCTTGTTTCAACTGTTACTCCTTGTCACCATGTACTATGGATAAAACTAGTGCTTTTACATGCTTTTGGAAGATGCCACCAGAAATCCAACCCTGCTCTGGGAACATTCATCATTAGGCAAAATACCAACAAGTTCATGTACCTGTTTCTCATGAAACATCAAGCAGTTCCAAATGGACACACAGTTCCTTAAGAATAAGGTCCATATTGCTCACTCTGACACTAGCAACCTTCACCATTACCTCATGGCCACTCCCAGTGTAGACTGGTGGATGGTGGGTAATCAATCTAAAATGCTACATTACTCTTGCTTCATCATACCTTTTCCTGATTGTTGTAAAATTTTAACTAGAGTCTAGAGTTCTGTAAAAGTTAATCTGATAATTTTTGCAGGCACATTAGTTGCTTTTGTGGTTAGATGGAATCTTGGAGTTTCCTACTCTATCAATTTTCAGAAGACATTTTTTAAAACCACTATATATTTTCTATATTGGAGCATTCCTTTTCTTCCTCCAAAAGATGATGCCAGTTTTTACTTTTGTCCATAAGAAAACAAAAGTGTATAAAATTAAGTTCCAGCTACATAAAAAAAAAAAATAGAAAACTGTGTCAAATGTATGAAATATCTGTTTTCAGTTACTGGACAGTGGGCAACAAAAGATTATTTTCTTTGAGAAGAGAAAAAAGGACATAGTTGAGGCTTACAGGTACCTGAATTTCTGTCTGGAGAAAATTTCTGGACCACAGAGCAGGGAGGATAAACTCAAACAGGTGTTGGTGTTCTTGCTGAATTAAGTAAAGTGATATATGAGTTTTAAGAGGCTGAGACAACTAGAATTTGAGGGGCAGAATACTGAAAAAAGGGAGCTATATAGAAAAATAAATACAGTAATCTGCATGAGTGACTGAAAGTCCATTTGTATACTTATAAAATGAAAGACCCATCTGTCTGTCAGAGTACAATTTTCTGAGGAAAAAAAAAAACGATTACAGAATCTGTAAGTCATACCACCCCAAAGATCATGCAGGGCAAGGGATTATTTGACTCCCCAAAAGCCAGAATGAAGATACCTCATTGACTATTCAGAGAATTCAGTATAGACCCTAGAAGGATTATGCCTTAGCAGTGGGGCTAAATTAGTCCCAGTATAAAGGCTAAACCTCACCACAGCAAAGCTATGGAACAAGCATAGGAAGGAACAAGGTTACTGTAAGTAATTGAAATGCTTGTTATATACTTAATATGTCTAAATATTAAAAGAAAAATATGAGAGAACAGCAAATTATAAAAAGAAAAATCTACCAGTGAAGATTCAATATTGGATATTAATACTTTACTAAATAAGATTAACAGCAAATTAGACACTGGGAAAAAATATATCTATGAACTTGAAGATCTAACAATAGATATTATCCAACAGCAAACACAGTAAGAAAAAAGACTTACAAGGCAAGGCAACATTAATAAAAAATCACACAATATCAAATATTCTAAAAGACACATAATTTGATTGCCAGAAACAGTGGGGTAGAAATATATTTGAAGAAATAATGGCTGAAATTTTTCCAAATTTTTGAGAAATAGAAACTCACAAATCTACCAGGATCAATAAGCAGCTGCCAAGAAGATTAAACATAAACAAAACCAGTCAAACATACATCATGGTCAAATTGCTGAAAACCAGTGTTAAAGAGAAAATCTTATAATCAACCAGAGGCACTAAGCATGTTTCATACAGAGAAAAATGATCAAACTTTGAACATGCTTCTTTTTATTATTTTTTATTTTTTTTTACTTTACAATACTGTATTGGTTTTGCCATACATTAACATGAATCCCCCACAGGTGTGCATGAGGTGAACATACTTCTTTTTAGAAATTCTGCAAGACAATAGAATCATACCTTTTAAATGCTGTGAGGGGAAAAAAAGCTATCTAAAATTCTATATACAAAGAAAAGTGAAGGTCACTCAGTCATGTCCAACTCTTTGTGACTCCATGGATTCTAGAGTCCATGAAATTCTCCAGGCCAGAATACTGGAGTGGGTAATCTTTCCCTTCTTCAGGGCATCTTCCCAACCCAAGGATCAAACCCAGGTCTCCTGCATTGCAGGCGGATTCTTTACCAGCTGAGCCACAAGGGAAGCCAAAGAATCCTGAAAATATAGTTCAAATGTGAAATAAAAACACAAGTGAGGCAAATTTGGCCTCAGTGGACTGGTAGTATAAGATATACTAAAGGAAGTTTTACACACAGAAGGAAAATATTACCAGCTGAATATACAGAAGAAAAGCACAGATATACAGAAGAAAATGAAAAGCATAAAAAAGAAGTATGTGAGTAAATATGATAGACATTTACTTTTTATTTTTAACTTCCTTGAGAAGTATTTCCTTCAAAATAATAATAATACATTGAAAGGTTTATCACAATATAGAAATGAGATGTATGACAGCTATAGCACATTAGTACAAAGGAAGCGAGATCACTTCCTCTACTTTTGAAAGGCTCTTATATTTGACATGAAGTAACATACTTTTAAAATTAATCTGTTTATTTTAATTGGAGGTTAATTACTTTACAATATTGTAGTGGTTTTGCCATACATTGACATGAATCAGCCATGGGTATACATGTGTCCCCTATCCTGAAGTTCCCCCCCCTAGTAATATACTGTTGTTTGAAGTTAGACAATGATAAGGGAAAGGTGTACACTGTAAATCTTAGTACAAGGACTAAAAAAGTAAAACACAAAAGGTTAGTTAATAAGCTAAATGTGGAGATTAATAGAATCCTAAGTAAGTTAGTTATTCCAAACAAAGCATGGAAATAAAAAAGGGAATAAAGAAATGAACCAAAAGCAAAGTTGGAAGACTTACACTACCTAATTTCAACATTTACTAAAAGTTACAGCAATGATACTGGCATAAAAATAGAAATATAGATAAATGCANCTTCTCCTCCCCCAAGGCCACTTTGGGAGGCTGGACTGCTTTAGTTCCTGGTTGGCAGAGTCCTCCCCTCCATGACAGAACCACCCTGTCAGCAGGATCTTCTATCATGGCTTTGCTGTGTGACCTCAGGAAGCTCACAGACCCTCTCTGGGCCTCAGTTTCATTACCTGCAGAGAGATTCAGGGGCCCCACCAAGATTGTAGATCTGAGAAAGATGGGATCTACCCTTAGAGAAGCTCACATGAGAATCTCTCTGCTTCTGAGAGTCACATCACATGTCAGAGACCCCCTAGCCCCACCCATTCCTCAAGCCACAGCCCAGGAGGGTTCTCTCTGGCCCCAGTCTCTCCCGCTGGCCATCCTCCTATCCCCAGGGCAAACTTTGGCCTGGAGACAGAGCCTGGAGCCCAGAGGAAACACAAAAGCCCAGGGTTGCCTGGGGAGGGCCTGCATCCTAGGAGGAGGCAGAGGGAGCATGTCTGCTGATGCAGACCCTCCTGGGGGGAAATCTCTAGACCCAGCACGCCCTCTACCCAGTGGCATCTGCCCCCCGTCTCATGGCTGCCCCACCTCCCAATGAGGCCCCCATGCTCTTCTCCGCTGGACAACAGGGAACTGTTAGCATGATTATTAGCAGTTTGTTAATCATGAGGCTGCCCCAGCCCCCACAGATGGGGAAACTCCCTGAGTGGGTTTCGAGTCTCCTTTGATTTTGCCACTGACTCAGAACTCTTCTCTGGAACAAGCTGAGTTCCCCTGACCCTTCCAAGGAACAGGTTACAAGAGAAGGCGAAAAGGATTCTGGACCAACTCCAGGCAGGAGCATCTTGCCTCGCTGGTGATGGGGAGCAGAGCAACCAAGGTGCCCGGGAGCCCCTGCCAGGTGCCCGGTGCTGTGCTGGGGTCATGGATGGGCAGAGTTCAGAGGCCAGCCCTGACCCCGGGGGAGTTCGCGGGAGATGAGGATGGCGAGACGAGGCCCGGCCCCACAGGGGAGCATGCAGGTGAGACGAGGGGCCAAGGGGCCTGCAGTGGGGAGATGTTGCTTTTGGCCACCTTGGATGCCACAAGGAGGCTGCAGCCAGTGAGCTGGGCCGGGTGGGTGGCAGGATTCATACCAAGGGGAGGAGGGGTGGGCATTTCCCACCAGGGAAGCACTGAGCACAGATAAACGGGGGAAACAGCATGGGATGCCGCTGGAGCAAACGGTCTGGGTGTGACACTGAGACAGTCACCTCCGTGGGGACGGGAGCGTGTCTGCTTTGCTTACCACCACGCGTGTCCCCAGTGCCAAGCATGGCGCCTGCCACCCAGCGGGCTCCACAGTGAGGCTCGGCTGAGTAAGCACAGGCTGGAAAGGGAAGTTGATGACATGGAGCAGAAACGGGAGAAGTCCGAGTGCATCTTTTAGCCTTCCTTGGGAGGCAGAGGAGACCAGGGACATTTTTGAGGTGGTTTCCTCACCGGGGATTAACCCATTTATTCCTCTTTGGTTCTCCCAGCTGTGAGACAAACTCCGAGGGACCTTCCAGATGAGTGTCCTGGAGTGTGGGCTTGTGATCAGGGTCTCAAAAGACCTTTGAAATGCTATGAGGACTCTGGGGCTCCAAGGTCTCTCGGGGTGGTGTGGGGGAAACCAGGAATGCTCTCTGGAGGAAGTGACAGGGAGGGGCTGCTGAAGAGGGGGTGCAAGGGAAGGGGTGTAGGGGAGAGGTGCTGCAGCTGGAGGAAAGGATGGGTACAGGAGGGAAGCAGGCCAGGTGCAGGCCTGTTGGAAGAAGAGCATCAAGTGGGAATTGGATCTGAAGGGGAGGAAGCAGCGATGTGGACTGTCTTAACACCTCTGACTCAAGCTGGCCAGACACCTGCCTGTTCACCTACCGGCCCTCCTGCCCTAACACTGCTGCCACGGGGAGTGCCTTGAGGATTAAACCAGCTGGAAGGCTCAACATCCCCCCAGCTTTAGCCAAAGGGGTCAGACTGGCCTGATTCTGGGTCCTCCACTTAAAAGGTAGCGGGGGAGGGGTGCTGCCCCACCTCTGGCTCTACCACAGGCTGAGCAGGGACGATAGATGCAGCTGTCACACATCCTGGAACTTAGCCCCAAGCCACAGAGCAGGGACCAGGCTGCTGGGGTGTGGAAGCTCTTTATCACCTTCAAACTGCACGTGACAACTGTCACTTGGTTGGCAGAGCTGTCACGTGGGTTACTCGTGTCAGTTGAGGCTTCAGGAGGTGTGACGACTTGTCTTCTGCAGGAGATGTATGTAGCATTGTACACACTTCGCTCCATCCTCTGGCAGTGGAAGCGAGGTTCACCCTGCCCCGGCTAAGGTGCTCAGGTCCCCAAATTTATCTCCATCTTCCAGTCCCAAGACGTGTCCCACTCCCCTGTCCTGAAAATCTGACCTGCTCACTGATGGATCAATTGTTCCTGAGAGGTTATGGGTCTGCTTGATTCCTCGGGTCAGAAACGCAAGGGCCGTCCCTGGCCAGGGTCTCCCTCCTCTCACTTATTGAGTCAGCCACCCAGACATGACTTGAAGCCATCTCCTTTTCACCATCCACATGGCCAGTGCTCCATTTCTCTGCCAGACCACGGTCCCACAGCCATCTCCCAGCTCCCAGCCTTGGCCTCCAAGTCCATCCTCACTAAAGCCCAGTCATCTTCCACAAACACAAATCTCAGCAAGGCTCTCCCCTCCCAAAATCCTTCAATGCTCCCTCCTTACCTTCAGGATGGAGTCTAGATTCCCACCGACTTTTCAACTTTTGCCCCCAGTTCTGCCACCTACCACATCACTTTGTTCCAGCCACATCAACTTTCTTTCAGTTTCTTGAAAAAGGCCAGGCTCTCACTGATACTCCTCAAGCCTTTGGACAAGCCTGCCCTACCCCTGCTTCCTGTCTAGAACACTCTCTTGCTCCCCACACCCCACCTTTGTTCATTCCTACGCTCCTTCACATCACAGCTTAAACCTTCACTTCCTTCCTTCAGCCCCAACCTTCCTCTGTGTCCTCAGAGGTCACTGACTTCCCCATTCTGCTGTCTTTTCATTGCATTGTTATAGCTGGCTTATTGTTGTGAACTCCTTGAAAACAGGAACTCTTTTGTCTTTCAACGTGTACCTCCAGGACTTCGCACCCAGCTGATATGCCATAAAATATGTTTATTGTATGGATGAAGGGTTGGGTGGTTGGGTGGACGGGTGAACAGATGAGTGACTGGACGATGGATGATGGATGGATGTGTGGCTGGGTAACTGGCTTCATGGATGGATGGACGGATGGATGGACACTCACACAGTTCTGAAGTACAGCTTGGACTCAGCTTCTGTTCTATCCCCGGGGCTTCTTCACCCCAGAACAAGTGATTTTTGGTTTAGTGTATGTGTCCCCTCAGCTCATGAGATACACTTGAATCCTCTGTTACGAATGAGGTGGAGGAAACCAAGGAAGGCACATTTTAACTTTTTTTCCACCTAGTTCACAGCTTCCCTGTGGGTTGTGGCCATTTCTTGCTTCCTGCCAAACCTAAATTGTTTCACCCATGGCTTTGATCTCATTCGTTCTTCATCCTAGAAGGGTCTTCCTCCCTCCACATGCTCCCACCCCCTGGCTTCTCACACTATCCCACCCCGAGGTCCCCTTCCCCTCTGCCGACACCGTGATCCCTTTTGCCTGCTGCCATAAAACCTCTGTTTGACCCCAACTCCCCTCTCCCCTAGCCTCCAGCATGCTTTCCACCTATTTCCCCTTTTATTTTTTCCCTTTTATGAATATGACCAAATTTCTCCGATGTGTGGTCTACACCTCCCACTACCAATTTCCTCTCTGCCCACATGTGACTGAATTCTTAGAACGTGGTTTCTGGTGCTGACACTCCAGGGATGTAACTCTCTCTGGGCAGCTCAGCCCCGGCACCCTGAACTTCTCATCCTTTCCCAGAGGACAGTGTGGGGCAGTGGTTACCACCAGATGCTCTGGGAGCAGTGTCTACAGCCCTGGGCCCTGGTCCATCATCCACCTGTTCCTGGTTGTGTGATCCCATGAACAAGACTAGGAACCTCACTGTCCTTGTCTGTAAAATGGGCATGTGGGTAAGATTCTGCCTCATGGTATTGCTGGGAAAATCAACTGAGATGGTGAAGGTAAAGTTCTCAGGCTCCAGCTGGCTGGATGAGTCCCCTTGTCATCACAGAGCACCCGTTTCCCGTCCTGACATTCCTCCCTGTGGGACTCGGGGCATGCTTTTCTCTCACCTGAGCTCTTTGTGGGCTCCTCTCCTGAGTAACGGGCTTCCCAGGTAATGCTATTGATAAATAACACACCCAGGAGAGAGAGAAGGAGAGAGAAGAGACCTGGGATGCAGGAGCGAGAAGAGACCTGGGTTCCATCCCTGGGGTGGGAAGATCCCCTGGAGGAGGGCATGGCAACCCACTCCAGTGTTCTTGCCTGGAGACTCCCACGGACAGAGGAGCCTGNGGAGAGAGAAGAGACCTGGGATGCAGGAGCGAGAAGAGACCTGGGTTCCATCCCTGGGGTGGGAAGATCCCCTGGAGGAGGGCATGGCAACCCACTCCAGTGTTCTTGCCTGGAGACTCCCACGGACAGAGGAGCCTGGCGGGCTAGAGTCCATGGGGCCCCAAAGAGTCGGACATGGCTGAAGCAATTTAGAATGCAGGCACTCACACTCCTCAGTAATGTGTCTGAGCTCTCACCGCAGGCGGGGCAGGGTTCTCAGCAGTTACGTTGATTAGTTTCCTTTGTCCTCACAACAGCCCTAGAAGGTAAGAACTATTTTTTATCTACATTTTACGGATGAGGAAACTGGGGACTGACTGCAGTGGTTGAGAAACTGGTCCAAGGGCACAGAGCTAGCTCGTGGTACAAGTGTGCTTGGGACTCTGTCCTAGGATGTGTTTTCCCCTGAAGCAACCCTTTCTCCTGCCAAGATGTCTCCACTCAGACCTTTGATCTTAGCACGAATGCCTCTTAAGTCTCTGTCCGTGGCATGACAGATCTGACACACAGCCCAGGACGCCGCTGTCTCCGCTGGCGTGCTCTTGCCTGCACTATCGGATGCCCTAGCTCTCTGCCTTGCCGTCTAGCTGGTTCTGTGTCAGTCTGTCACTCACACTGGACTGGGGGCTCCAGAGAGGCAGAAAACCATCCCCTCGTGGTTCTCGCAGCCTCAGGAGCCAGAAAGGCAGAACCGAGTTCCCTCTCAGCCGACTTCCCTTTTTTTCTGTGTAAGTTAGCCTCATTCCCTACCTCCCCATATGTCTCACTGGTCTGAAACTTTGCCCTTGACTCATTCCTCGCCTCCAGCCCCCACATTGCATCAGGCACAGACTCCACTCAGCAATGTCTTCAGGCAGCTTTCAGCTTTCTCACTTCCTCCTCATTCCCACTGGCTCAACTCACATCCTTCACACCCAGACAGTATACCAACACTCCCAGGATATTTTCTCCTCTCTGGTCCTGCAGACACCACCCACCTGCCTGCTTGTGTCTGGTGGGTCTTTCTCAAGCGCTGCTCTGACTTCATACTGCCCACCCTCAAGAACCATCACTGGCTCCCTGCTTCCTTCCACCTCCACTGGAATCTCTTCAGGCCAGTCTCTGAGCCCTGCCATCAGTCTGCTCCCTCCCGCCCTGGTCAGTCTCATCTCGAGTTTCCCCAGGGTTCAATTTCTACTCTGTGCCTGGGTTTGCAGCTCCTGTCCTCTCTTTTTCTGGATTTACCCACCTCCTATCCTCAAACCAAATTCTATGCATTTCTTATCTATATGTGTAGTAGTCACTAGTCATGTCCAACTCTCGGTGACCCCATAGACTGTAGCCCACCAGGCTCCTCTGTTCATGGAATTCTCCAGGCAAGAACACTGGAGTGGGTTGCCATTTCCTCCCCCAGGGGATATTCCTGACTTATGGATCAAACCCAGTCTCCTGCACTGCAGGCAGATTCTTTACCATTTCTTATATATGGCATGCCATAAAAGATTAAGCAAGAGGGTTACTGTGGAGCTCAGATAACCCAGGTTTAAATTCAGCTCTGCCATCAGCAAGCTGGGGGACTTTCAAGAAGTCACTCCTCTCTGAGCCTAGGTTTCACATCTTTAAAATGAAAATAATAATAGTAACTGCATTAGAAGGTTTGGGTTTGCTTCAGCTGCCTTAGCACTATATCTGGCAAATAGTATGTGTTCCTGACTTTAAATATCATCTATATGCCACTGACTCCCAAATTCCTCCCGCCAACTCCAGACTTGTATATCAGCTGCCTACTCAACATGTCAAACAGACGTCTCAAACCACCAAGTCTGAAGCTGCATTCTCCATTCCCATTCACCCCCATACCTGCTCCTCTCCTGTTCTCTGCCAACCCCTCCATCCTGTTACTCGGGCCAGAAACCTGGATGCCATCCTCTACACCTCTTTCTCTCACCCTCTACTTCCCATCTGTCTGGTGATCGCCCAGCTCTGCCTTCAGAATCCAGCCAGAGCCCAGCACCTCTCTCCTGGATCCCTATGCCGCCTTCCCCATCATCTCCCACCTCTCTCCTCACCTCCTACAATCTACTGTCAGCACGGTTGTCAAAGGGAATGAGAGTGTCCTCTGATCAGAGCATCTCCGTGGTATTCCATCTGACTCAGAGGAAAAACCAAGGATCCCACCGCAGCCAGAAGGTCCTGTGTGCTCTGCCTGCCTCCTGACCCTGCTAACTCTGGCATTTTCTTCCCTGGATACTTGTGTGATTCATTGCTCCACCTCCTTCAAATTTTATTTAAATGTCACTTTTCAGTGAGGTCTACCCTCTTTAAAATTACAACCCACCCCACCTTTTCCTCTGCTCAATTTTTTTCTTTTGCTTTTTGCTGTATATTTAATACTTACTGCCCTTGAATGCACTATATACCATTGGCTTACTTATTCTGCCTGCTGCTGTTTGCCTGTCTCCCGCTCATATCTCCCTACTCCCATCCCCACTGGAATGTGAATTCCCAGGGACAAAGGCCTTTCAATGAAGCATATCCCCTGGCACATGAAGGGCCTGCCATACATCCTGGTAGAATCCAGTGAGAGGATGAATAATGGCTGGTAGTGTTCCGGGAGCAGAGTACAGAAGCACTTCTCGTGGTGTCTCACTCTTCTCTGTGATGAGTGAGGGGAATCTCACTCTTGCCTGGGCTTTATCACTTCATCTGGGCTCCCACTCCAGCCCTGTAAATCAGTTCCTTTTATTCACTGCTAGAATCCAACTCTCTCTCTCAAGGGAGCACTTATCTCAGTTTCCAAGTATTTTCACAGGTAGGTGTTTGGTCTCCTGAAGGCACTGGGATCATTCTAGCCTGGGATGCCAGTCCAAGGCACTCAGTCCTCAGGAGCAATGGCAGACCTTTCATTTGGATGTCAGAAGTGTGCGGCAGCCTGCCCTGAGCCTGGCAGCATGCCCGGCAGGGTCCTTCTTATCCGATCTGACGCTTGTGCTCCCAAGGTTTGTTCAGCACCAGGGTCAGCTCTCAGAGCCCAGCATCCTGGAAGGAGAACATGGCACCCTGTCTAAGGAGCCTGGTGAACCTGGACTCTTTGAAAGGCTAGGGGTTTCCCCACATTCCTGACCGGTCTCAGCCACTGCAGACAAGCCAGCAGGGACAGGCCAGTGGCACTGGGCTCTATGACACGTGGCCTAGACCTACGTGGCTTATGGCTCTCCCAGTGGGGGCAGAGGGTTCATAGCAGCTGTGGCCACTTCCGAGCAGGACCCAGACCTGGGAAGTACGGGAGCCAGAAGAGGGGGCCCTGTTCCTTTTCTAGAGAGAAGCCAGCACTCCGCAGCACTCCAGGCCTGGCCAGGTGGGTTGTGGCTTGTCCTGCCACACACGGGGCTTTCCCCTCAATCCCACTTGTCTCAGCATGCCTCCTCCTTCCTGCCTTGTCTCCATTCCTTCAACACTCCAGTCTCAATTTTTTTAAACTAAAACTATCCACCCAACTCCAAAAATAATTTGGCATTTTTATTGGGATCACACTGAAAGTATAGATGTCCTTAGAGAGCTGGGCGTCTGTCCCACTCACTCCCCATCCACTCCCTGAAGCCTCTCTCAGCCTGTCTAACCTCTCCTCCTCCAGCCAGTCCCTCCTCATCCCTGCCCTCCCCATGGGCTGCAGGCTGGGGAGTGGGGTGAATGGCTCTCTTCACTGTCTGAGGTTGGGCTCACTAAGGATGTGTTTCCGGGGTAGATGGAGCATGGGAATGAGGGCAGGAAAGGGACAGAAGCCCAGAGAAGGTGTGACTCCTCCAGGGAGCTTCTTCTTGGCCCCAGAGAGGCTCTACAGTGAGAGTTAGAAGTGAAAGTAGTCAGTGAGTGGGGCTCTGGGTGGGACACCACACAGTTAACCATTTCCAAGTGCCCATCACCAGGTAAGAGTCAATCTTTCTGCTCAGGGAAGCCCCGTGCATCTCTCCTAATCTGTTCCTCTGTGGACTAGAGGACCCTGGATGGGGCACCCGCTGGTCCCATGCATTTCTCCCTATCTTACTAATATGTGTGTGTCCCTAAATCATATATATCACTGCTGATGCATGCTTTGATGCTTCATATTAATACTGCCATATGGTATCTGTGCTTTCACATTTTGCAGGGTTGAACTTGAGAGTCATGTATGTGGACAGGTGCCAATGTATTTCTCTGCGTTTACCGTTGTATGCTATTCTGTACGGTGACTACGCTACAGCTGACAGAAAGAAGAGTAGGATCTTTGAAGGTGGACTGTCTGCCAGGTTGGTCAAGGTAACTGCCCTCAATCAGTCTAGGCCACTACCATCCCGAAAATGGGACTTCTATGGACCTCCTCTTAGAGCTGGGACAGGGGTTAAATGAGAAAATTCATTCAAAGACTCACAGTGGTGTGTGACAAGGGTGGTGAACCTCCCAGTGAGGAGGCCAGTGTCTTACTCATCGGTGTCTTCAGCGATAAATGAACTCCTCCCCTTTCCCATGCTCCCCACCCTATCCGGGGGCCCCGCTGCTTCTAATCCTGACGCCCTGGAAAGACAGCCTGGGCTGCCTACTGGGCATCTCAGTGTTCATGCGGATGGAACTCCAACTCTGTCAGGCTAAGGGTAGTCATGATGATTTATAAAACCAGGAAACAGGCTGCACAGGTACAGTGAGAGCCAGGGGTAGGGAGGAGAAGGGAAGACCCAGGCAAACGTCCAGGCAGGCAGAAGCCTCCACAATGAGCCACCTGAGATCCCAGGGCTGCTGTATTCCCTGCTCACTCCTCTGTGGGTCTGTGTGACAATCAGAGCCTTGACCCAGTCCAGGCTTCCTGGGGGTCCTTGTTGGGCCTGAGGAGCAATTTATTGATGAGGGTGTGGTGGAGGAGGCTCAGACGGCTTTTGGGGTGATCACATCTTCACAGAAGGCTACTTTCCATCTCTGACATCACTTGGAGACAATTAAATATTTTCATCAGGAAAGGCCTTGAAATGTACCTCCCCCCGCCATGGATGGGCGGGCCTACATAAATCAGAAGGGGCGTGGCACAGGTATCAGGTCAGAGAGTGCCAGTGGACACGATGGCTGTGGGCCCTGGCTCCGCCCCTCTTTCTCTCCTTCCAGGACCTGTGGTGGGTGGTGGTCACTGTAGCACAGACCAACACACACAAATGCCTGCTTTCACGGATCTTACAGAAATTAGCCAGGTCACGTGAGGGTTATAATGAGGGTGGGGGAATCAACACCAAGGGAAATGAACTGGAGCTAGCAGGACAGGTGAAATGCTCCAGGAAAACAAAAACACCGAAACGAACTTGTCAGTCCCTAGAACTGTGCCAGATTTCTGTGCCAAGAGGCCAGGGTTACCCTGGTTGGACTTCTTGATTTTGGAGCTATGTTAGAGATTGCTTAGTCTAGATCATCTGGCAAACAGCTGGTGCTCAATCATTTTAATATTCTTCTCCACATTTACTTCCTTGTCTGCTGCAAGGGATCAGCAGCATATCTGAGTCGTTAGAACTCATCAGCATCAGTGTATTTCAGAGGAACTACAAAACCCTTCTTCTTTCCACCTCCACTCAGTAAGAATTCCAGATTAAATCCATTAATAGCTGGCAGGCTAAGGGTGGCCTTCATCTTGTCTGCAAACAGAGCAAGGAGAGAGGGGTAAGTGTGATCTTGGAAAGCCTGTTTACCCCAGTTAAGGGAATGGTTCAAGTTTTCAACAGTATCATGCAGGTAACTGACAAGTCACTCCTGCTAAGTCCAAGTAATATATTTCTTCTTCCTGACTGCCGCATCAATCAGGATAGGCTAGGTTACGCTGCAATGACAAATAGCCTCAAACTCGTAGTGGTTTAAAACTGCAAAGCTTTGTTTCTTTCACATGGAGCTGCTGGGGCTCTTTCTCTGGCTGGAGATTCTGAGTCACCCTCACTCTGGGAACCAGGGTAATGGACCAGTCAGTCATCCTCTGGAATATTGCCAAGTTCTGGGCTCCAGGAACTAAAAGTTCTCAAGGGTTTTTCACCAATAATTAAATGTTTGAATCTGGTTTGACAAACTTTACTCCCACTGCCAGCTCAGAACTGATTGTTTGGCACCTCACCAACCCCAAGGGAGCAAGAAGAGTGGCTCTCTTGAGTGCTTAGGGGCAGCAAGCCAGAAATGCTCGGAGAAATTGATGCTGAAACTAACTTTCCTTTCCGTCCAAGTCTCAGATTCAGACATCTTGCTAGTCTGGTTCTAATTAGTTAAGATGCCAGTGTTTTGACCTTGCCAAGTTCAAAAGCAATTTAGAAGGAAAAAAGTCCCATCAACTTGAACAGCATCCATTAGCTTAGGGAAAAAATTATGCAAGTCATAAATTATTTTTATCTGCTTGCTGACACTGTATCATGTCTTTATCTTCCTTTACTGAAAACCAAGAAGACTGATATATATATATATATCCTATAATTCCATAGTCTTATTTGGGTAACCAATAACAAAACTGAGTAGAAAAAGGACGTTTCAAACTCTTTGATCATGAATTCTGCTTTACCAAAGTAGAACCAAAAGCCTGGGAAGATTAAGCAACTTTCCTAAAGTCACATAGCCAAAGATCACCACGTTACATTCCACTTCTGTATTGCTAAATAGCAAGATGCTCATTAGAAATAATTCTATTCTGTCCCCTGGGGACAAAAGATCCCTTGAAGGTAAGAGAGAGGCATCTCTCCCCACAGGTGCCCTGCTCTGGAATCCTCCTAGATTCAGAGGTACCAGTACTTCCAGCCAATTTGGTGAGGTTGATGAGACCCTGCGTGGGTCTGGCAGCTGAAGTTTGCGGTCATCTGGGGAAAGGCAGCCTGGCACTAGATCTCTTCTTTAATCCCAGTATGCAAGAGCAGCAGGGCATGTGTACACACACACACACTTCATGGCTCCCAGGCGCTTACTATTCAGCTCACACTGGAAATTCCCAACCATTCATTTGTGTTTTTCTGCCTGGCCTCACCCTTTTGGGGAATGTACAGAGGACACAGGAGAGGCAAAGGGGAATAACAGCAAAGGGCAGAGGGTGAGAGGGCTGTCAGTAGCTGTCGCCCAAAGGACCCTGCAAGCGTAGGTGTGGTGGAGGCAGGCTGGGTCTAAAACTCTGGCTAGGTGCCAAATCCCCTGGTTTGGAAGGCAGGGGAAGGCGAGGAGGGAAAGAGGGGAGAGGAAGGAGGGAGGAAAGAGGCAACAGCTTGAAAGTGCAGACTCTCAGCAGGGCTGAAGTGGGGCTCCGGAGTCTCTACTTTTGACAATCTGTGGCTCACAATTTTAGAAACGGTGGTTAAGATTCAAGTCCTGGAGAAAGACTTCAGGTTCCAGTTCTGCTGCTTACAATCTGTTTGACCTTAAGCAGGTCCCGTGGACTTTGAAAATCTTACTCTCACCATCTGCAAGTAGAAGCCCTGGTACATAAAGAATTTAGTGTATTGCCTGGCATGTAGTAAACATTAAGTAAACAATGGCTATTTTAATAACAACAATAATATTACTATTATTATAATATGATATTATAATAATATTCATTAGAAGGACTGATGCTGAAGCTCTNTCTTACTCTCACCATCTGCAAGTAGAAGCCCTGGTACATAAAGAATTTAGTGTATTGCCTGGCATGTAGTAAACATTAAGTAAACAATGGCTATTTTAATAACAACAATAATATTACTATTATTATAATATGATATTATAATAATATTCATTAGAAGGACTGATGCTGAAGCTCTAGTACTTTGGCCACCTGATGTGAAGAGCCAACTCATTGGAAAAGACCCTGATGCTGGGAAAGATTGAGGGCAGGAGGAGAAAGGGATAACAGAGGATGAGATGGTTAGATAGCATCACAGACTCAGTGGACATGAATTTGAGCAAACTCCAGGAGGTAGAGGAGGACAGGAGGAGCCTGGCACGCTGCAGTCCATGAGGTTGCAAAGAATTAGACATGACTTATCGACTGAACAACAACAATGATAATAATATAAATAATAATATTATGTTATTAGTAATAGTATATTATATCTCAGAACCCTGATCACTCTACCAAAGCTTTCAGAGGCTTCAGGTGGCTCTGATGGTAAAGAATCTGCCTGCAAAGTGGGAGACCTGGGTTCGATCCCTGGGTTGTGAAGATCCCTGGAGAAGCGAATGGTTACCAACTCCAGTATTCTGGCCTCAAGAATTCCATGGATTATATAGTCCATGGGGTCACAAAGAGCCGGACACAACTGAGTGACTTTCACTTTCATTTCAGGTCTCCATCAGACTCTGCCCTAATTGTGGGGAATCACTTTAGCTAAAGTTGAGCTCCACAACTGAAAAAGAAAAATCAAACCCAAAATCCCTAGGGAGTTGATCTGGACTGAAGGAGAATAAAAATTTCTTTTGCTCTCCATTTTCTTCTGGAACATGAAGAGCTTAACCTTATCTGAGCATGTGATGAAAAATCAGGGACAAATATTTTCATTTCAAAGACACTGCTGGTGTTGCATGTTGCTGAAAGGGTGGTGTTCACGTGTTGAGGGGATATCACTTTGCCTCCAGCTCCTTCCTGGGTGTGGGAACGGGCAAAAGCAGGAAGGACTGGACTTGGAGTCGAACAGGAAAGCTATCGTGTGCTGCTCAGGGCAGGACTAGAATTTGCAGGGACTTCCCTGGTAGTCCAATAGTTAGGACTCTGGGCTCCCACTGCAGGGGGCATGGGTCCTATCCTGGGTCTGGGACGTAAGATCCCACAAGCTGAGTGGCGAGGCAGCAATCTCAGATTCTTGCAGAAACTTCAAACCCAAATGTCGATGGGGCTTGCCAGATGGTGAAATGTAAGAAAAATTAAGGGCCCACCATATGCCGTCTTTCCTGGTCCCCCTTTTTGATGAAGACTTGGGCTCAGAGAAAAATATCCTCTCTATGAGAGAAACAGGAGCAGGGTGATGATAAATGGCAGTTGACATGGCCATTGGAATCCGGAGCACCAAGAAGTGGAAGGGGTGGTAGAGAACTCAGGATTGTCAGCCTGGCCTGCTCCATCTCGAGGGGCAGCCACGGCTCAGGCCCTACCGACTCTCATCGTGGGGACGACAGCACACAGTGGGGCTGAGACCTTCCAAATCACTGAAGAGAACCTAGAAAAGGGGGCTGGTGTGTGTAATTTCCTGTTTCTTAAGTGTTGCCTCTAATTAAAAAAAAAAATTCCATCTAGACATCAAACCTAAAATGCCTCTAATGCAAAACATTCTGATATTTAATAAACTACTAGTAAAGAACAGAAGATCTGTCAATTAAACTGTGACAAGTCATTGACTATAAGACACATCTCGATTCCAAAGGTATTACAATGTGAAAAAAGAAATGTGTATCTAAGAATCCATGCAATTATTTGTTCATTCGCTCAGTCGTGTCCAAATCTTTGAGACCCCACGGACTGTAGCATGCCGGGCTTCCCTGTCCTTAACTGTCCCCTGGAGTTTGCCCAAACTCACGTCCACTGAGTGGGTGATGCCACCCAACCATCTTGTTCTCCTTCTCCTCCTGCCAGCATCAGGGTCTTTTCAAATGAGTCAGTTCTTCACATCAGGTGGCCAAAGTATTGGAGCTTCAACTTCAGCATCAGTCCTCCCCATGAATATTCAGGACTGATGCAATACTGTATAATAAGCTGGACTTGGCCTTTGGCACGTTGCACAGTTTCCAGTCTACACAACTGTACAGAGCAGCTCATGATGCCACCTTGGACACTGGCGGTTCACACTTGAGTCACACCTCTGAGTACCCAAGTCCCTTGAGAAGCAATCCCTCTTTGATCTTTATCTGGACCAGCAGTGAGTTGAGGCTGTAATGAGGAAAATGTGGCCCAGTTTGCTCCCATGGGTCACTAGATCCCTAATGGTGATACCAAGGCCCTCAAGATGGTGGTTTAGTAGGCCTGGGCAGTGGGAGGGGGCAGGGTGGGGGACTTCATAAGGGAATCTAATTCCTGTCAGGGATGGAAGCTGCTGGAAATCTCTCACCTGGTTTTTTAAAATCTTTAAAATTTTTTAAAATTTCTTATAGTGGAGTATAGTTATTAACAATGTTGTGTTAGTTTCAGGTGTAGAGTGAAGTCTCACCTGATTTTATGCACACCCAATGTCACATACCTGAGCAGAGCAGAACTAGGCTAGAGGCTCAGCCATCCTCACCCACGTTCCCAGGACCCCTTCTCCTGCTGCCCATCTGCCCCAGGGGTCTCCATTGCTTCCACAGAGTCTTTTGTTTATTTGGGCCACACCGCCCTGCAGCACGCAGGACCCCAGGGCCAGGGATTGAACCAGTGTTGTCTGCAGTGGAAGCACAGAGTCATATCCACTGGTGCACCGGAGAAGTCCCACTTCCCCAGAGAGTCTCAGCTCCTCCTTTGTTCCATCTTCCCAGAGGCCCCGGTTGCTGAGTCTGACCCAGGAAAAACAACTATATTGGACCCACAAAACTTTTCAATTTTATTAGTAAAATATAAAATGGCACAGACATTGGCGATAGGGTTGGAAAAGCAAGAGGATCAACCAACTCCTTCCAAAGCCCTCCCCAAATTGTCTTTGTCCCTGTCCTTCTCCAGAGGACCTCACAAAGACTGTGGAAGGGGGACCGTTGTCCCCAGCCGCATTATCACAGGTGGGAGCCCCATCCCTTGAAGGCTCCCCATCAAGAAGAACCCCAAAAGTGCATTCAGATCTGCTGCCCTCCTCTCTGAGTGGTCAGAGTGCACCCAACCCGAACCAGACCCTCACGGGCATGGAGGCGGGCCAGGCAGACAGAGAAAGCTGGCTTCCCTCTCTCTGGACCAGAGCCGCGTGTGCACTCTCCCAGCATCTGTCGGCAAAGGAGCATGCCACTTGTACACGGAAGATCCTGGCCCATGGGAGGCTCCTCTGGTTGGGTGCAAAGAACGCCTTCAGAGACAGTCAGAGGGAGGTGGGGAGCTGCCACTAGAGACCCTGAAGGTGGGACGTGCAGGTCCGGCTCTGATGGTGGGGTATTGGCCAGTCCAGAGAGCCTTCAGCCCTACCCAGGCCTGCCCAAGCCTTCAGCGCCTAAAAGGGAACCTCTGACGTCATACCCACAACTTCCCCTCCCCTGCCCATCTCTCCCCACAGGACAGAGTCCCTTTCAGAAGTAAACATGGGAACCTCAGGTTTCCATGGTGGATTCTGATCTCATGGAAAACATCATGGAAATTCCTGGCCCTGCCTGCGGTGGGGGTGAAGGGGAGGCAGGAAGAACTCAGAGTGCAGAGGACAGTGTTTTCAAGGAGTGAGAGGTGGAAGAGGAAATCAGGCCATGGAAAAGAAAGAGAAAACGCTGGACTTGGGTCCCTCGTGAAGAAGTGGAGGAGGAAAGGGTGTGGCTACTGCCTGCAGCTGCTCCCTGGCTCCTTTCTTGGAGCCTGCAGGCCTCAGCTCCTCCTACGCCTGTCATTTGTGACCTGGTAGGCTGTCACAAGTCGCAGAGGGGTGGGGTGGGGGCAGGACTTCCTGGTCACAGCACCCATGGATGTGCCTGTCTCATCGATGGTTGAGAGCATCTCTACTGCTGAAGGTTGAGAAGCTGTATCTATGGTCTGCAGAAAGGGGTCTCTGGATCAACTAGTGATGCCTGACAGGGATAGAGCTTATTGCCACATATCTGCCATCCCGCTTCCCTTTCACAGATGAGACACCAGAGGGATGAATGTCTTGATGGACTGGTGAGGGCCTGGGATTAAACTTCCAGCCTTCACATTCATAATCAGTGTTCCTTCACAGATGCGGAAGTCAGGGGTGAGGGTGGGGGTGGGGCTGGTGAGGGTGGAATCCAAGCCAGCAGATTACTTCATCTCTCATTCCCAAAATGCCTGCCCAAGGGCAGAACCTTCGCTGGGAGCAGTCCCAGGAAACGCCACACTAACCTCATGCAAGAAAAGACAGGTCCCGCCTGGGGCATGGGGTCTGTACAGGGGCCATGGAAAACTAGCACCGCAGGTGGGCGGGGTGGCTGGTGACCGCAGCGGGACCAAGAGACGCGATGAGGTCTGGGGGCGTGGGCAGGAGAGACCTGGCCTGAGGCTCATTTGCAAAATGGGATGCCCACGGTAACACAGGGGGAGTGGGTCAAAGGGGCCGGGCTTTCAGTAAATAATTATTCACGGGGGCTGGCACGGTATCTAAGGGACCCTCTAACCAGCCAACAGCAGGGGGTTGTTTTTTGTCTTGGGACATTGGAGTGAGCTGGGGAGGCCACCTGCTCTGTCCACAGTAGGTCACGAATGGTCAAGGGTGGCCTCCAGGAGCTGGGAGCAGACCCACCCAGATGATCTTGCCTCCTTGCTCCAATCATCCCAGCTTGGGCCAGGCCCTTGGGTGAGGGTGAGTGTGAGGATGGGGGACCCCGGGCCGCTGAGTTGAATGACTGGACGGACATAGGCAGGAGGGGAGCTCACACCGGCACCAAGATGTACGAGTTACTGCCACAGCTCCGGGGGACATAGCAGATCCCTTCCACCACATCCCCCACCGTCTTGCGAGGGCAGCTCTGCAGTCTCTGGTAGGCAAACATGCCCACACCCAGGCAGAAGAGGAGACCGAGGAAGGCCAACAGCCCTACGGCCTGCCTTCGCGTGGCCACCTGGGAATCGGGCATGGACGTCATAAGGATGCCCAGACTCCGGGGGCCTGCGGTGGTGAGAACGGGCTCCTTGGCCTTAGGGAGCTCCTCGGTCTTGGGGGCCCAGCTGCCCGAGGCCAGTGCATCCATGCTGGGAGTCCCTTCAGAGGCTATAGTGACCTTGAAGACGCTGGACATGGTGGCTGACCCCAGGAAGGCATCCGTGTGAGCTGAAGAGGGACTTGTTTCTTTGGACTCTAGAGAGTTCTTTGATGAGTCCTGTACCTTGATTCCCACAGTTAGGCTTCCAGGCCCACTGCTGTCCTCTAAGACAGCATGGGAAAGAGTCGGGGCCTGGGTGGAGGGGACCAGGGTGGAGGGGACCGGGGAGGGGAGGGNGGCCTCAGAGGCTTTCCCCTCAGTCCAGAGGCTTGCCTCAGGTTGGTCGGCAGCAGAACTCTGCCAAGACGTGGTGGTGGTGGTGATGGCAGCCTCGTTGAAAAGCTCAGTTTTCTGAGTCCCTCCATCTGGAGCTTTTGAAGTGGAGGAGGACCTGGTCCCTATGGAACCAGCCACTCCTGGTGAAGTCCCCAGGGCACTCTCTGCCCCCAGACCACTGCTTTCGCCCGCGAAGTTCACCTCTGAGGCAGCAGACCAGTACATCCCCCTGGCGCCCAGGGCGGTCCTGGGCTCACCCTCACCGATTTGCGCCTCGAACGTGCCGCTCTTCTGAGTCACAGCAGCCCTGAGGTCTAGCTGCTTCATGGCTTTCTGGACCCATTCCTCCTTTGGGTCAGCACAGAAGGATTTACCCTTCACAGTCTTCAGGCTGCACGGAAGGAAGACAAGGGAGCCAGTGATGCTTAGATGCCACGTGGAGTAGGAGCATCACACAAAATCTCTGCAAGTGAGCCGACCTGGCTGGAAATCAAGTCCCCACCACTTACTAGCTATGAGCTGTGAGCTTCTTAACCAAGGCAGCTCAGCTCACAGAACTTCTGTGTTCTCACTTGAGAACTGGAAAGAGTCCTATTTTCTGCAGGGTGACCAACCATCCCAGAAAAACTGGGACTGAAGGGGTCTTTTTGTGAAAATTCCGGCAAACCAGGACAAGTTGGTCACCTGCTTCTGTGTTACTGTAAAAAAATTTTTAAGATATAAAGCACCTGGTTCACAGTGCATGAATGAGAACTCAGTTGCTCAGCCATGTCCAGCTCTGTGCGACCCCATGGACTGATATGTNTTCCGGCAAACCAGGACAAGTTGGTCACCTGCTTCTGTGTTACTGTAAAAAAATTTTTAAGATATAAAGCACCTGGTTCACAGTGCATGAATGAGAACTCAGTTGCTCAGCCATGTCCAGCTCTGTGCGACCCCATGGACTGATATGTACCAGGCTCCTCTGTCCATGGAATTTTCCAGGCAAGCATACTGGAGTGGGTTGCCATTTCCTACTCCAAGGGATCTTCCTGACCAGAAAGATAATAAAATGTAAGTCATAATGTCATGAACGTGAAGATGGGGGCTCTTCGCTGTGAGTTTTCTGATTGGGAGATATCCCAGGTGTTCTCAGCCACAATGTGTGACTGGCAAGCTTGGTGGTGGAAAAGACTCAATGTCATAACCTCCTCTTCCTCTTCTCCTTCAGCTGAAGGCTGCCCTCTGGACCTCTCTCCTCTCCTAGAGTGTATCCTCAGGCTACAAGGGCCCCTAGGGTGCTACAACTTGCTATATGGTGGCCCTGATGGGACCCTCAAAGTAAAAAGTGAGTGAAAGTGTTAGTTGCTCAGTCATGTCTGACTCTTTGTGACCCCATGCACTGTAGCCTGCCAGGATCCTCTGTCCATGGAATTCTCCAGGGACGAATACTGGAGTGGGTTGCCATTCCTTTCTCCAGGGGATCTTCCCAACCCAGGGATCAAACCCAGGTCTCCTGGACTGCAGGCAGATTCTTTACCGTCTGAGCCATCAGGGATGCNNNTCTCCAGGGACGAATACTGGAGTGGGTTGCCATTCCTTTCTCCAGGGGATCTTCCCAACCCAGGGATCAAACCCAGGTCTCCTGGACTGCAGGCAGATTCTTTACCGTCTGAGCCATCAGGGATGCTCACAGAATACTGGAGTGGTGGCCATTCCTTTCTTCAGGACCCTGAGTTCCATCCAAATCTTGAGCTTCCTTTGAAGACTGCATGTGGCTTAGTACCAAGGCCACAGCTCAGAGCTGGCTGCTCCACCCCTGCTCCACACCCTGGCCTGTGCTCCACACCCGAGAAATTTTGTCTGGTTAAACTTCATACCCTTTCTGCAAAATGGCTACTATATACATCCCCATTTACAGATTAAAGAACTGAGGCTTAGAGGGGTAATATAAATGTGCCTGTCTCCAATATGTTAGGAAGCCAGAGAGGTCCGGAAAGCGAGCATGACCCTGAAGGACCCACAGGCACAGTGCTGCCCCTGTGCCATCATCCCCTCTCTGGAGCATCCCACTTTCCCTTCGCCTACAAAAGAGAACAAACATGTAGGGTAGCGTGGGGGAAGTGAGATTTGACAGGTGAGCAGAGGTCAGGCTGTAGTGCACTTGCCCTCTTAGTAATCAATGGGAGGAAGTGCAATTTTCTTTAGCTGGGCCCCTGCTTCGAACAGGCTGTTTCCTGTTGCCAGGAGTCAGGGTCTGGCTGAGACTGCTTTAGGACCCAAAGGTCAGTCCTGGGGAAAGGCCTGAGGGCTGGGCGACTGGGCAGTAGCCAAGGGACCCCAAATGAGCAAGTAGCCAAGATGGCCAGGAGTCCCAGCACCGGAGGGGAAGCCGGCTCGGCTTGACCCCTCCCAGAAGTCTGGGAGGGATTCTGTTTCCTTATCTGTTCAACGGAGATAATAATCTTGGCCTGTCCTATTGTCAGCAGCTTCCAGGCACACTGCCAAGAGCTTTAGTTTCACTATCTCCTTTCATTCTCCTCAAAGCGAAGTCGACTCTGTGATCCCGTGGATTGTAGCCCACCAGGCTCCTCCGTCCATGGGATTCTCCAGGCAAGAATACTGGAGTGGGNAGGCACACTGCCAAGAGCTTTAGTTTCACTATCTCCTTTCATTCTCCTCAAAGCGAAGTCGACTCTGTGATCCCGTGGATTGTAGCCCACCAGGCTCCTCCGTCCATGGGATTCTCCAGGCAAGAATACTGGAGTGGGTTGCCCTTTCCTTCTCCAGGGGATCTTCCTGATCCAGGGATCGAACTCAGATCTCCCGCATTGCGGGCAGACGCTTTAACCTCTGAGCCAAAACTACCCATTTTAACAGATAAGGAAATCAGAGCCCAGAGAGTAGATAAGATCACTGGGGCCACCCAGACTGTAAGTGGTAAAGGCAGTGTTCACACCAGATCTGCTGGCATCTAGAGCCTGCACTTTCAGAACACCATGCTTTTCCTCTCCCATGAAACCCAGCAGGTTCCAGTGCTGCATAAAACATGCTTTGGCCCAATAGGAATTACCACCCCGGGTGGCTTCTCCAGGCCATTCAGGAATGCCACGGCTCACGTTTGCTCAGGGCACGGATATTAAGGTCAGCGAGGAGGCCAGCAGGTCAGGAGCAAGAGGAACACTTGCTGAAAGCCCTTGGCCAGGAGCCCAGTTTGGGGTGACAGGATGTGGACATGGATTAGCAGAGACCAGGGGCCTGAAAGGAGTGCAGGGGCCGAGAGGGCAGTACCTACATGACAGCTCCATCATTGCAGGACTCCCGATTTCGTTGGTAGCCGACTAGACGAGACACGGGAATCTTCTGGGTCATTTTGTTGCAGGAGAAGTTACACTTGTTCACACCGTGTTGCTGTCCTGACCCCACAGAGGCCCCCAGTCAGCCGGACTGTCCGTGGACATCTGGCTTCCCAGCCCCACGCCAGCTTGTCCCAGACGCACCCTCCTAGCCAGAACCAATGCCCCACACCCTTGACCTCAGCCCCCTGTCCCCGGCCAAACCTCTCTAGGCCTCAGTTTCCTTACCTGTAAAATAGGGACAGCAATAGAATCTACCTCACAGGTTTGTTGTAAGGATGGAGGAAAATGAATTCTTATAAAGCTCTTATTGTCTGGCACATCTTGTTTAATTTTAAAATTCAGTTGCTGGAGTGGGTTCACCAGGGGAGAGGAGTGTGAAACTGACAAGCATCTACCTGAGGTTACACAGCCAGCAAGTGACGGAACAGGCTTTCCTGCCAGGCCTGGCTCCCGGCCCTTCTGGACTCATGACTGACCAGCTGCCATTCCCCCCAACATGCTCTTACTCTAGTAAGTCACCTGCTCAACTCTCACCCCCTCGCATTGGGATCCCTCCCTCCTTCTCAGCCTGATCCATTTCCACAGCCTCTGAGACACCCCTAGATCTCTGTCCATTCACATCCCAGGTGTATTCCCTGTATAGATCAAGGTCACCAGCAACTACCGTAAAGACACATATATATGCCCAGACCAAAAAAAAAAACCCCAAAAACACAACACATAAAGGCATACACGCCACCAGGCTGAAGTAGCAGATAAAAAAATTTGAATATACAACGATAACCACCTTCTAAGCAGTGTGCTGAGTAGACAATTCTTTGTTCTGCCGTTAAGAGTCAGGATGAGGGTTTCCCTGGTGGCTCAGTGGTAAAGAATCCACCTGCCAGTGCAGGAGTCACGGGTTCAATCCCTGATCTGGGAAGACCCTGGATACTGTGGAGCAACTAAGCCCGTGCAGTAAAACTACTGAGCCCATGCTCTATAGCCGGGGAGCCACAACCACTGAGTCTGAGTGCCCTCTGGCCTGTGCTCAGCAGCAAGAGAAGCCACCTAAGTGAGAAGCCTGCGCACCACAACGAGAGAGCAGCCCCCGATCGCCTCAACTAGAGGAAGCAGAGTGCAGCAAAGAAGACCCAGCACAGCCAAAAAGTGAATACAGAAATAAACACACTGTCTGTAAAAAGAACCAGGATGAACTGGGAAGCAACTCCAGAGAGGAACCAAATGGGCCGTTTGGATTCCCAAGACAAGCTGGGGGAGCAGGAGCAGGGAGGAGGGATAGAGACGGGGTTGTGCATGGGGTGGGGGCAGACTGGGATAGGCCGGACCTTACGATGGCTGGGTCCCAGGTGGAGCCAGACAGAAACCCCAGGACAGAATGACGGTGACTCAACAGACAGTTGAGAACCCAGATATTTTATATAAACATTCAAAGTGGTTTGCACTGCATCTCTACCTTCCCCTAAAATTTCCAGCAAAATTTACTCTGCTTGGTATAAGTTCAAGAGGGGCAGGCCAAAAAATGAAGAGCTTGAGT
Organism: Neotragus pygmaeus; assembly: GCA_006410875.1. Classification (NCBI taxonomy): domain Eukaryota; kingdom Metazoa; phylum Chordata; class Mammalia; order Artiodactyla; family Bovidae; genus Neotragus; species Neotragus pygmaeus. Next base: position 295,849 of record SJYV01038510.1, on the reverse strand, counting down.
TTCCAATTGGAGTCAAGGTCATTTGCAGCCAAAGCAAGATCTCAGAGGGTTTTGAAAAATCTAGAGGTTAGGACTTCCAGGGCAGTGGAGCCGAAAGAACAAACTTATTTTATTTCTGCAGAGCTTGGGAGGTCCCCAGTGATCCCCGGGGTTCCACCAGAACACACATCGCTCTTACACAAAAACTTAATGCATGTGGACACAGAAACCAAATAAGATCCACCTTCCCAAACACAGGTGTGCACGCACACCTTCTAACACCTGCTGCCCCTTCTCTCATCACGCCCCCTGCCTCAGCCCGCCCTGCCTTGTGGGGAGTAGGGGGAGTCAGGGCTTGCAAGGTCAGGGCCAGGCCATCGGGGGCATCACTAGTAGCCCCCAAGGGGGGCAGGGGGGCTCCCCGCAGCTGGTCCTTGAGTCACCGGCTGCCCTTTCTCTCCGAGGAATCAGGATGTGAAAGTTTCCTTGCTGCCTAGTCACCTTATTTTCCCCGCAGCGGGACCTCGGGATGACTCAGCAGCAGCCTCCCCGGGTCCTGCTGAGCAGAGTCAAGAGTCAGTCCTCCGGATTGGAGTGGCAGGTGACTGCCGGGGGGAATCCCCAGAAAAATGGTGCCCCTGAAGACCTGGAGCCAGGGGGAAGCGGTCCAGTGGCCAGGAGGGACAAACTAGGGAAGCTCAGTGCCCCTTTCTGACTCTGCACCCACTATGCCCACCTCTAGGGCTTAATGAGCCACAGAGGCAGCCTGTCTCACAGTCCCCACCCTCTGCCCCGGTGCCTGACGGCCTTGGCCGGGCTCTCTTCTCGCTTTTGCCTGGGAAGCTGGTGTAACTAACTGAGCCGGGTTTCCTTCCAGGAACTGAAGTTTCCTGTTCTGTAACTGGGGATAACGTCTCAACCAGCCAGTCGTCTGTAACTGTCGTGTGAACGCAGGGGCACAGGGACCTTGAATGTCTTGGTGTCACAGTGTTTCTCATCATCAAGCGTAAGGTGTATATAAATATTCATTGAATGAAATAAAGTGTCCGCCTACTTATCCCTCCACCCACCTCCCTACCCGTCTATCCATCCATCCATTTATCTGCCCTGTCTTGTCAATCTGCTACCCATTCCCTGCCACCCACCTGTCTACCTCCCACCCACCCCTACTCACTCCTGTCCCTCAATCTACCCGTGCCCCACTCACCTACCTACCTGTCTCTTATACACATCTAGATGTGNCTCCCTTCCATCACCCGCTCACCAGCTGTGAGCCCAGGGGAAACATGGCTGTCCCCCCTGGTAACCTGGGGCCTCTCGGGCGGTCCTGAACTCAGCGACAGGCCCTGAAAGATCCCTGCCCATCGTGAGGGCTCCGTTCTCCCATCTGTTCAAGGAGGGAGTTGGGTTGATCACTGAGGAGGGGGCATCCCAGCTCCGACTTCCCAGGCTCTCTCTCTGTCAGAGACCGTGACAAGAGGTACAGGCACGACTGGCCATCAGCTCCCACCAAACTGGTCTCAGAGCTTGCTGGTGTGAACGGGTGCTGCACAGCAGCTTTCGAGGCTGCCTTCCCCCTGTCTCTTATACACATCTAGATGTGTATAAGAGACAGACCTAAGCACCCTCCACCCCCTTCATGTACCCATCCCTCCATCTCTCTCCAGCCCACTCACACATGCTTCATCCATCCATCCACTCCCCGATTTGGCCAACATCTGTTTGAGTTACTTTGAGTATCTACAAAGACCCAGGGCCTCTTGTCCTTCACTCTGAACTCCTTCTCCCAGAGGTGCTGATGCTGAGCTCGGAGAGAGTACCTCAATCCCAATAAATGCTATCAGATCACCATGTTCACTCAGTCAGCCAACAAATGCTGACTTGCCTCTTGCCAGGCCCTGTGAGGAGTAGAGGGATGAAGAAGGCCTATCTCAGCCTCAGAAGTCTCTCAACCTGATGGACGGCTAAGACAGAACCACAGAGTATCAGAACTTTTCTTAGTAGACCACCTATGGTGGATTGGACCCTAGCTCAACCCACGCACATCCGCTGTCATTAATTCCTGCAAAAAGATTACTTTTATCCTCATTTTAAAGATGTGGAAGCTGATAATCAGAGAGGTTTAATGACTCGCCCAACGCCACACAGCTGCTTAGTGGCAGACCTGGTTTTCCTCCCAGTCCCTAAGACAATCCACTATTCTAGGCTGCCTTAAACGCCAAGAAAAAATACCATGTTCCAGAGCAGACCTCAGAGTAGCTGCGGTTTACATGAGGGAGAGACCACCTCCAACTACAAGTGATTAGAGGAGGTTTCTTGGAGGAAGTGTACATTAGGCTGGAGCTCAAGGACTGTGTGGAGGGTAATTGGCAGGAAAAGATGGGAATGTTCTGGGTCTCTGGGTTTTTGGGTGATAGAGAGCTTGAACCGTTGCTCAGCTGTGTGTCTCAGACGAGTCAGTCAGGTTCTCTGAGCCTCCCTACCATATAAAATAGACATGATAATAACTGCTTTATGGGATGGTTATGAGAATAAAGCTTTTACAATATCTGGACCCTTAGAGCAGAGTTTTCTCAACAGCAAAAACCACTGACATTTTGGACCACGTGGTTCTTTGTTGTGGAGGCTGTTCCATGAACTGTAGGATGTTTGTCATTACCCCTGGCCTTGATGCACTAGATGCCTGAGTACCTCCCAACCAAAATGTAACAACCAAAAATGCGGCCAGAAAATGCCACATGTCTCCTTGGGCGCCAACTCTGGCACCGAGGACCACTGCCCTAGAGATACCCACATGATTCTCTCCCCTGCCTCCCTCAATGCCCCCTTCTCCCCTGACTCCCTACATAAAATCTCAACATTTTCCACACCACCCTTAAATCCCTGTTTTTTTTAAATCAGCATTTTTTTTTCCTTCTAACAGACCAAATCCTTTACTAATTCATTTTGAGTATTATCTGTCTTTTCCAGTTGATATTCAGCAACCCCAAGGGCTGGGATCACTGGCAGTTTTATTCACTGTTGTGGTCTCAGCACCTAGAATTATACCTGGCACATAGTAGGTGCTTATCTACTAAATGAATCAACAAAATGGACAAGGAAGCCACTTTGTACATGTAAAATCCCAACCAACGGGAAATAGAGGAATTTTTAATTTAGATTCGACCCAGGCCTGGATCTGACACTCTCGATTTATCCTCCTCTGCCTTTCCCACCCACCTCTACTGCTAATCGGGGGGGCAGACGACAGCAGCTTAATTCAGTTTGGTTTTTTTTTTTCCCTCTTTCTTGTCAGAGCTTGAGTGGGAGTGAATGCGTCACTGCTCAGGGAGGAAAATTCTCTGTTCTGACTTGTATCTGCAGGTTTGTTATATAAAGCAGAGAAGCCTCCTGCTTGACACAGCCCCGCAAACCCACATTTGGGAACTGACGCAGCCACCCTGCACCAGCCAGGGCGGTAGCCACGAAGTCCGCAGCTCCCCCTCTCTCCTGGCCTCTCCAGCTTGTAGTCCAATCCCTAAGTCCTGTAGGGGCTCCCAGGGGGTCTCTCTGAGCCACACATGTCAGCGTGGCTAAGAATTTCCAAGATGAACCTGGCCAAATGCTCAGTTGTAAAGCAGGAGAGACGGAGTCTCAGAATAATGGGACTATCTCCCAGCAAAACCAGTGTCCAAGATTAGGGTGGGCACCTGATGGTTTTGAAGCCTCAGGCTCCTGGATAGAGCTTCCAGAGTGCCCCCCACCCAAGATCCCTCCTCCATCCTAGCAGAGAAGACCTCCCCTCAACCCAGCTTAGTAGAAGCGATCCTCCTCTTTCTCCCACTTGCCAAGTGTCCTCAGCCTCACCACGCACATATAGGCAATAGCTATATTTAAAGGTGCCGCAGCTGGGACCAAAGGAGGCAACACCGTGCTTAGGGTCACAGCTATGGCCGAGCTACCTCCACCTGACTCCTCACCTTCCAGTCCTCACAGTCCCCATACACCTCAGGGCTCAGGGGCTCAAGCCCAGGAAGCAGGAAGGCCGGCAGCGCTTGGCCTGCACCATCTCCACTCACCTGCTCTCTGCCCCACCGGTGGCTTTCCCCAAACAGAGGGACTCGGGGGACAGTGCACTCCATGGAGGTGTCCTTGAAGCCAGAGGCTGGTGCTCATTTTCCCAGACTGGCTGTGTGCCCTAAGGCAGCCTCCCGCCCTCTCTGAGCCTCAATCTGCCAGATGGCCTGGGTATTCCCAGAGGATAGGGCTGACTCAAACAGCTCTTGAAGGCAGTGAGACCCACAGACGCAGGCGCATGCATCCACGCTCCCTCCTGCACCCACTCTTACCCTCTCCTGTCCTACTTGCTGGCTGTGCATTTTCAGGTCAGTTTCTCAACCTCTTTGGGCCTCCATCTTACTCATGTTGGGTGGGATCGATACATCATGCCCTCCCAGGTCCCAGGCTCCAGAAAGCAAGTGACTGGAGGTGAAAACATTTTCTAAACTGTGCTTTGAAGGAGAAAGACAGTAACCTGAGGGGGGAGGGGGGTGGGGACAGACATGGGCAGAGGGATTGGGGGCTAGACCAGAGGCACAGTGATGAGCCCAATTCATGAGGTGCAATGACCTTGACCTCCAGTGGTCCTGGGTCCCTTCTCCTTGGGAGGCCTTGAAATTGTGCAGGAAAAAGTACCAACTGTGGCCTGGCCTGGGGCCAAGCCGAGACTACGGGAATCAGGACCGAGGGTTACATATTAACCCCAGAAAGGGAGATGAGCCCACGGTCTGCCAGGGCTCCATCCGAGAGCCCACCGAGAGCCTCCTCAGGCTTCCCACCACCCCCACTCTCCCGGCACCCCACACCTGGCATCGTCTGCTGCCCACACCACCTCCCTGCACTGCCAAGTGGTGGCCACCTCGCTCACTGGGCCAGGCAGGGACAGTCTCTGGTGAGAGTAAATTTTTCCAGCCGGAGGGCAGACCACACAACCAGAGAGGTGTCCAGCCGCATCCCCCCCACCCCCCGCACCCAGCTCTTACTTTCCCCCACCCNAGACTCGAAGGCCTGTCTCTTATACACATCTGGGGAGAGGAAGGGAGCGTGTGCAGCAACTGGATTCCTCAGGATGTTGCCAAGGAACCGAGCGAGCAGCTCCCTGGCTCTGGGTGAGCGCTCGTGGTGGGGGGACTGGGCCGGCTCCGCATATGGGGATCTGCCTGGGAGGCTGGACCCGGCCTGTTAGGGTTCAAAGGGCTTCCTCTCCTCCCATCTGCTGAGGCTGCCTTCCTACTGGGAGCTGGCACATGTCCTAGGGTCTGAGCTGGGGCCCTAGCTCGTAAGTGGGCCGAAAACCAAAGGACAGAGGACTGGAGAATGCCGGCGGCAGAAGGCAAGCCAGGAGGACTCGGGGTCCCGCCATCTGGGGTCTGATAAAGTTTCCCCTGGTCTGGGAGGGAGCTCTCTGATGCCAGGAAGGACCTCTAACCCTTAAGCTCCCAACGCCCCAGCACCCGGGGGACCTTGTTCATCAAGGTGTTCCCCGAGGCCAGCGTGGAAACTGGCAGACAGTAGGGGCTCAATACAGCAAAAGCCTGCGGAAAGGGCGAGCCAGCCCCACTTCACAGGGCAGATGGGGAAACTGAAGCCCTGAGAGGGGGCCAAGTCATTCACAGAGAGCATCAGAGAGGAGAACCCACCTCCCCCGCCACAGAGAAGAGCAGGCAGGCCCAGGGTGTGGGCGGTTCAGGACACGGTAAAGAGCTCCGGCCTCCCCACCTCCATGCCCACTACCTCTCCTTTCCTCTTTTGCGTTTTCCTCATCTCCTCCCTTCCATCACCCGCTCACCAGCTGTGAGCCCAGGGGAAACATGGCTGTCCCCCCTGGTAACCTGGGGCCTCTCGGGCGGTCCTGAACTCAGCGACAGGCCCTGAAAGATCCCTGCCCATCGTGAGGGCTCCGTTCTCCCATCTGTTCAAGGAGGGAGTTGGGTTGATCACTGAGGAGGGGGCTTCCCAGCTCCGACTTCCCAGGCTCTCTCTCTGTCAGAGACCGTGACAAGAGGTACAGGCACGACTGGCCATCAGCTCCCACCAAACTGGTCTCAGAGCTTGCTGGTGTGAACGGGTGCTGCACAGCAGCTTTCGAGGCTGCCTTCCCCACAGGCAGTGGCAATAGTCCCCAAGACTCCAGGAGACTAGCAGGAGCCCAGTCAGTCTGGGGCAGGAGTTAACCATGAACCCACTCCCATCGAGGTGACTCTGGGCTGCCAGCCAGAGCAAAGCCAGTCTGTCTGTGAGCTACGACTGCAGGCTATGGAGCCAGTTGGTCTAGGTGCGGCTGGGCAGAGGGGTCATAGCTCCCGGGGCACCTCTCTTTTACCCTAAAGCTGTCTGGGGTGTGGCGCTAGAAGGCTGGACCCTCCTTGACAGGGAGGGGCATCCCTGGCACTGGACAATGTCCACTCAAGCTCAGAGAATCCGTCCAGCCCACGCAGATGTGAAGTAGTAAACTTCACATCCCTCAGTGTATAGCTGGAAAATTGAGGCCCGAAGAGGGACAAGAAGTGATACAAACTGAGGTCCCAGGCTCTTTCTGTTCTGCCCATGATGAGAAGCAGGTGGGCAGGGGGAAGGGAGAGTTGTGCGGGAGGAAGGGGAGGAAGAACAGAACAGGGAACGGCCGGGGAAGGGGAGGAGGACATTGTTTAGTTGCTAAGTCCTCTCCCACTCTTTGCGACCCTATGGACTAGCCTGCCAGGTTCCTCTGCTCATGGGATTTCCCAGGCAAGAATACTGGAGTGGGTTGCCATTTCCTCCTCCAGGGGATCTTTCTGACCCAGGGACTGAACCCATGTCTCCTGGACTGAGCCACTGGGAAAACCCAGAAAGAGGAGGAGGGGGAGAGAAAGGAAGAGAGGAAGGGGAGAGAGGTGAGGGGAGAGGCAAGTCCTGGGAAACCCCACATTTCATAAAGGACAAGAACCAGGTCGGATCAAATATTTGGGGATAGAGACCCTTGTTCTCTTGGCCCCATACTATGCTCCAAAGAAGGATTTAGAAAGCAAGGACCTTGGGGTCAGATGACCCTGGTTCTGGCACTATCTCCNTCCCAGCTCCGACTTCCCAGGCTCTCTCTCTGTCAGAGACCGTGACAAGAGGTACAGGCACGACTGGCCATCAGCTCCCACCAAACTGGTCTCAGAGCTTGCTGGTGTGAACGGGTGCTGCACAGCAGCTTTCGAGGCTGCCTTCCCCACAGGCAGTGGCAATAGTCCCCAAGACTCCAGGAGACTAGCAGGAGCCCAGTCAGTCTGGGGCAGGAGTTAACCATGAACCCACTCCCATCGAGGTGACTCTGGGCTGCCAGCCAGAGCAAAGCCAGTCTGTCTGTGAGCTACGACTGCAGGCTATGGAGCCAGTTGGTCTAGGTGCGGCTGGGCAGAGGGGTCATAGCTCCCGGGGCACCTCTCTTTTACCCTAAAGCTGTCTGGGGTGTGGCGCTAGAAGGCTGGACCCTCCTTGACAGGGAGGGGCATCCCTGGCACTGGACAATGTCCACTCAAGCTCAGAGAATCCGTCCAGCCCACGCAGATGTGAAGTAGTAAACTTCACATCCCTCAGTGTATAGCTGGAAAATTGAGGCCCGAAGAGGGACAAGAAGTGATACAAACTGAGGTCCCAGGCTCTTTCTGTTCTGCCCATGATGAGAAGCAGGTGGGCAGGGGGAAGGGAGAGTTGTGCGGGAGGAAGGGGAGGAAGAACAGAACAGGGAACGGCCGGGGAAGGGGAGGAGGACATTGTTTAGTTGCTAAGTCCTCTCCCACTCTTTGCGACCCTATGGACTAGCCTGCCAGGTTCCTCTGCTCATGGGATTTCCCAGGCAAGAATACTGGAGTGGGTTGCCATTTCCTCCTCCAGGGGATCTTTCTGACCCAGGGACTGAACCCATGTCTCCTGGACTGAGCCACTGGGAAAACCCAGAAAGAGGAGGAGGGGGAGAGAAAGGAAGAGAGGAAGGGGAGAGAGGTGAGGGGAGAGGCAAGTCCTGGGAAACCCCACATTTCATAAAGGACAAGAACCAGGTCGGATCAAATATTTGGGGATAGAGACCCTTGTTCTCTTGGCCCCATACTATGCTCCAAAGAAGGATTTAGAAAGCAAGGACCTTGGGGTCAGATGACCCTGGTTCTGGCACTATCTCCATGCTATCTCGGACGCTACCCTGCCTCTCTGATTTCACACTCAGATAGGCAGTGTTTAAGTGCTTTGAATGACTAATTCAGCAAATTATGTCACCAAACCCAGATGTAAACAAGATGCCATTATCGTGGCCATTTTATGGATGGGGAAATTGAGGCATGCCAAAGTTAAGGAATTTTCTGAGTATCATCATCCCAGAAGTGGGAAGCCTGGATGTGCCCCAGCCAGCTAACTCTGGAGTCTGAGGTCCTGACTCCAGATTACACTTTTCTCTCCACCCCCACTGTGAGGACTGCTGTGGGAATTGAGTTTGTGCCCTTAAGGTACCGGTTCAGAGTCTGGCACGGAACAGGAACCAAAACACAGAGATAGCGTTGCTATTCTCTGTCCAGCCCTTGGCAGTGTCCCCTGTCCTCTTCTGGCCCAGCTTTTGCTCCCACAGAATAGGAATGGTCACCCCACCTGTCCCATCAGGGTGTTAAGAACTGAGTTTAGATTCAATTCAGACACAGTAGCCAGGCTTTTAGGTTGGTGGGCCCTGAGACAAACATGACTCAACCACTTATGAGGGGTATCATCTTGGGCAAGTGACTTAACTGCTCTGAGCCTCAGCTTCCCCATTTGTAAAATGGGATGCTAATAGCCCCCTCACCGAATCACTCACTCCCTGGGGGGTTCACAAATCTAAGGACTTTCGCGGTGCCTGACACATAGGAACCATTGGTGCTTGTTATTCAACCCTGATGCGTGCCTGGCACTGTGCTGGACAGGGACAGGGAGCGGGGGCAAGAGGGGAGGTAGGGAAATAAGTCAAAGTTTTTGCCCTCAGGAGCCCCAGTTCAGTAGTAAAAGAAGATGCAAGTCCTATCAGAGACTCGAAGGCTGCGGGTCTTAGGGAGAGAGAGAAGTCTTTATTCTTGTCTGGGAATCAACGAAGGTAGGAATGAAAGATGATATTTCAGCCACAAAGTGGGCAGAATTTTGCTTGTTTTTTTACATCATTGTTTTGAAAATTTTGTAAACAATAAAAAAGGGATGAAACAAAGAGATTTCCTGCATTTTCCCATATTTGATTCATCTTTCTCCTTTTTGCCAAGCCATCTCAAAATGGTTGCCTGATACTTTGCCTCTGAATTCTTCAGCATGTACCTCCACTGAATAAAGACCTTGTCTTAACATGAATAGGATAATATTATCGCACTTAGCAAAACTAACGATTCTTATATCCCTTATGACATTTAGTTAATATTCAAGTTTCTCCAATTGTCCCGAAATGTATTTTAAGTTTCTTCTCCTGTCTTCCCTCTTTCCTTCTTTCTTCCTTCCTATCTATCTATCAACTATTGAACCATGGTCCAATTTAGGTTCATGCATTGCTTATGGTTGTTTCTATTAATCCTACATTAGACTTCTTTTACATTTTTTATGACTGAATTCCTGAAGAGTCAAGACCATTGTCTCTCTCACTGTTTTTCTCACAGTGTGTTGTCTCTGAGGAAGGAATGGGCAGGAAGTCTGCTGTTAAACACTTTGAAGCTGGAGTGAGAAAAAAAGAATGCTATTCAGGGAAAAAAGGAAGCTGGGAATCTTCTGAGCTGAAGAATCACCAGAGCAGCACTGGGCAGCAGGAAAGAGGGGTTTTGCAGGGTCAGTGGGATGGTAGGGAGAGAGGTATTCTCACCTATATTCTGCAGACCCACTGGTGGCTGAGACCCTCTGTTTGTGCCCCAAAGAACAGGGAAGCTGCATCACTGTTGTGGAACATGGGGGATTCTCCCAGCATCGGAAGCAGGACAGAAACAAGTGGGGAATGGGGTGGGGAGCCTAGGGCATGCCTGTGGGACCCCAGGATGGTAGGAGGAATGTGGTGGCCAGTGAGATGTCTCTCCAGGTCCCCCTGGGGGCCGCACTCCTCATCCCAGCCAGTCTTACCTAGCTCACCTTTTCTGACCTCTAAAGAGGGCAACACACGTGCTCCAGACATTTCCCTCTATCTGTGCACATGCCTGGCCACCCCATCTTTTATTGTGGTAAAATAAACATCACTTTGCCAACAAAGGTCCATCTAGTCAAAGCTATGATTTTTTTCAGTAGTCATATACAGATGTGAGAGTTGAACCATAAAGAAGGCTGAGTTCTGAAGAATTGATACTTTCAAATTGGGGTTTAAAAAAAAAAAAAAAAAATTGTGGTTCTAGAGAAGACTCTTGAGAGTCCCTTGGACTACAAGAATATCAAACCAGTCAGTTCTAAAGGAAATCAACCCTGAATAGTCATTGGAAGGACTCATGCTGAAGCTCTAATACTTTGGCCACCTGATGCAAAGAGCCAACTCATCGAAAAAGACCCTGATTCTGGGAAGGACTGAGGGCAGGAAGTGAAGGGAATGAGATGAGATGGTTGGATGGCATTACTGACTCAATGGACATGAATCTGAGCAAACTCCAGGAGATGATGAAGGACAGGGAAGCCTGGCGTGCTGTAGTCCAGGGGGTTGCAAAGAATTGGATGGGACTTAGCGAACAACCACATACATCACTTAAAAAATTAACATTTTAACCATTCCTAAGTGTTCAGTTCAGTGGCATGAAGTACATTCACATTGCTGTGTACCTATCAGCACAATCCGTCTCCAGACTTTTCTCATCTTGCAGAACTGCAAGTTTGGACCCAGTGAACAATAACTCCCATTTCCTCCTGCCCACTGCTCCTGGCAACCACCAATCTGCTTTCTGTATCTAGGAGTCTGACTCCTCGAGGAATCAGACAGTACTTGTCTTTTTGTGACTGCCTTCTTTCGCTTTCAGAGTTCATCCATGTTGTAGCAGGTGTCAAAATTTCCTTCCTTTTAAGGCTGAATCATATTCCACTGTATGGTTAGATAACATTCTGCTTATGCATTCATCCATCGATGAGTGCTTGGGCTGTTTCCATCTTCTGGCTATTTCAGAAAATGCTGAAGTGAGTAATGGGTATACAAATATCTGTTCCTGTCCCTGCTTTCAATTCTTGTGTGTGGATGCCCAGACGTGGGATTTCTGGATCATACGGTAGTTCTATGTTTAACTTTTTTTTGAGAAACAGCCATATTGTTTTCTTCAGCGACTGTACCACTTTACATTCCCATCACCAATGCACAAAGGTTCCGATTTCCCTACACCTTCACCACCAACCTTGTTTTTTCATAATAGCCATATTAATGAATCTGAAGTGGTATCTCATTGTGGTTTTGATTTGCATTTCCCTAAATGGTTAGTGATGTTAAGCACCTTTTCCTGTCGCTGAGGAGGAAGAAAAATTTCCTCTACACATCTAGGTTCTTCTGCCTGGTCTAAGAATTAAATTGACGTAAGAGATTAACAGGAGAAAATCAAACAAGAGTTTAATAACATTATATTCACAGGGGAGACCATGGAAAACTGACTAATTTGCCAAGAAGGCTGAAGCCCTCATATTAAATACCATCTTCAGCTGATGACAAGAGAATGTTGGGGGTAGCAATTTGAGACGTCAAAGAGGAGGAAGACACTTCACGGGGAGGAAAAAAAAAAGCACAAATGTTTGGTAAATAAACGCTTGCTGCATCATGCAGAAACAACGGGACCCAAACTGGATGTTGCTCTCTAGACCTTCCACAATTTCCCCGACCATACTTAGCTCCATATTCTTTGCAGATGCCTCTGGTGATAGTTTTATCCCTGTCACGGGTTCTTTATTTAAAATCTTTCAGTCAGTCAAGGGGGCAGTAACCAAAAAATTTCCCAGGTCTTCTGTTTCTTAAAAATAATCAGCCTAAGATTTCCCTGGTGGCTCAGTAGATGGGAATTCACCTGCCAATGCAGGAGACACAGAGTCGATCCCCGGGCCGAGAAGATTCCACATGCTGCAGAGCAGCTAAGCCAGTGCACCACAACTACCGAGCCTGCATCTTCTTGCAACTGCTGCAGCCTGAGAGTTCGCAGCTGTGCGCGGCAACTACTGAAGCCCCGGCAACCTAGAGCCCGTGCTTCACAAGAAAAGCCACCTCGATGAGAAGCCCACGCACTGCAATTGGAAAGTAGATACAGCTTGCCACAACTAGAGAAAGCCAATGCAAAGCAACCAAGACCCAGAGCAGCCAAAAATAAAGTAAGTAAATCAGCCTATAGGATAGAAAGAATGAATTATATTTTCCAATGAGGTTATGTTATGAGACCATGAAATGTGAAGCTCTAGAATTCTTTGAAAAAACATATTTCTGTTAAAGGCCAGAGGATATATTAAAATTGCCATAAGCAAAATATATTAATGATGTATAATATTTAAATGAATGTTAATAAGAAAGATAGAAGCAGTTCTTTACTTATGTAGATTTGCATATTAGTTCAGGTCAGTCACTCAGGCATGTTCAACTCTTTGCGACTCCATGGACCACAGCACACCAGGCTTCCCTGGCCATCACCAACACCTGGAGCTTGCTCATCCTCATGTTGGTAATGCCAGACAACCATCTCATCCTCTGTCAACCCCTTATCCCCCTGCCTTCAATCTTTACCAGCATCCAGGTCTTTTCTAATGAGTCAATTCTTCGCATCAGGTGGCCAAAGTTTGGACCAGTTTCAGCATCAGTCCTTCCAGTGAATATTCAGGACTAATTTCCTTTCAGATTGAATGATTTGATCTCCTTGCAGTCCAAGGGACTCTCAAGAGTCTTCTCCAACACCACAATTCAAAAGCATCAATTCTTTGGCGCTCAGCCTTTGTTATGGTCCAACTCTCACATCCGTACATGACTACTGGAAAAACCATAGCTTTGACTAGACAGACCTTTATTGGCAAAGTAATATCTCTGCTTTTTAAATATTCTGTCTAGGCTTGTCATAGTTTTTCTTCCAAGGAGCAAGCATCTTTTAATTTCATGGCTGCAGCCACCATCTGCAGTGATTTGGGAGCCCAAGAAAATAAAGTTTGTCATTGTTTCCATTGTTACCCCATGTATTTGCCATGAACTGATGGGGCCAGATGCCATGATCTTCACATTTTGAATGTCGAATTTTAAGCCAGCTTTTTCACTCTCCTCTTTCACTTTCATCAAGAGGCTCTTTAGTTTCTCTTCATTTTCTGCCATAAAGTTGGTGTCATCTGCATACCTGAGTTTACTGATATTTCTTCCGGCAATCTTGATTCCAGCTTGTGCTTCAGCCAGCCCAGCATTTTGCATGATGGACTCTGCATATAAGTTAAATAAGCAGGGTGACAATATACAACCTTGGCATACTCCTTTCCCAATTTGGAACCAGTCCGTTGTTCTATGTCTGGTTCTAACTGTTGCTTCTTGACCTGCACATAGATTTCTCAGGAGGCAGGTCAGGTGGTCTGGTATTCCCATCTCTTCAAGAGTTTTTCACAGTTTGTAGTGATCCACACAGTCAAACAGTGGAAACAGTGACAGACTCTGCATTCAGATGGATATATCTGTCCTTTTCTCCTTTGCCTTTTGCTTCTGTTCTTTTCTCAGCTACTTGTAAGTCCCCCTCAGACAACCTTTTTGCCTTTCTTTTTCTTGGGGATGGTTTTGATCACTGCCTCATGTACAATTTGTGAACCTCCGTCCATAGTTCTTCAAATACTCTATCTATCAGATCTAATCCCTGGAATCTATTTGTCACTTCCACTGTATAATCGTAAGGAATTTGATTTAGGTCATACCTGAGTGGTCTAGTGGCTTTTCTTACTTTCTTCAATTTAAGTCTGAATTTGGCAATAAGGAGTTCATGATCTGAGCCATGGTCAGTTCCTGGTCTTGTTTTTGCTGCCTGTATAGGCCTTCTCCATCTTCGGCTACAAAGAATAAAACCAATGTGATTTTGGTATTGATCCTCTGGTGACGTCCAAGTTTAGAGTCGTCTCTTGTGTTGTTGGAAGAGGGTGTTTGCTATGACCAGTGTGTTCCCTTGACAAAACTCTGTTAGCCTTTGCCCTGCTTCATTTTGTACTCAAAGGCCAAACTTGCCAGTTACTCCAGGTATCTCTTGACTTCCTACTTTTGCATTCCAGGACCTTATGATGAAAAGGACACCCTTTTTATTTTTTATTTTTTGGTGTTAGTTCTAGAAGGTCATCATAGAACCATTCAGTTTCAGCTTCTTTGGCATTAGTGGTTGGGGCATAGACTTGGATTGCTGTGATATTGAATGGTTTGCCTTGGAAACGAAGAGAGGTCGTTCTGTTGTTTTTGAGATTGCACCCAAGTACTGCATTTTGGTCTCTTGTTGACCATGAGAACTACTCCATTTCTTCTACTCCTGCATATTAGACAAGGAGTATTTTTAAAGTGGTTACTTTTTATGAATATGCACAAAACTGAAAATATTTTTTATTAGTCCCCAAATAGTAGAATAAAAATGTTTTTAGTGTTAAAAACACAACCAGCCTGAATTAATCCTCATGTCCTCATGTCAAGGAGATACACCTTGGAGTGGCAAGTATTGCCCCCACTAAGAATGTGCTTATTAACCAGTTGAGTATCTTCTTTGGAGAACTGTCCATCCAAGTCTTTGCCCATTTTGTTATTGGGCTGTCTGTACCTTTTTATGCGATCAGATTCTCATAAATACATGTACCATGTGCTTTTATTCCCCCCTATTCACAGAGGCAGAAACTGAGGCTCAGAGGGACCAAATAACTTGTTCCAGACACACAGCTGGTGAGAGTTCCTATGTCTGTCTGAACCTGTGACCTATGCCCTTCATGATGCTTTTCCATGCCTTTCATTTAGTCTTCCGGATGTCTGGAGCCTCAACCCTGGAAATCTCACTGTGAGAGCCAGATCCAAATGGAGCAAAGGCCACTTGTGCCAAGATGTCCATGGAACAGAATGTACACTGAGGAAATAATGAAGATGCAGCAAGAGCAGAGAAGTCCTTTTTCTGGTTGTTTTTGGCAGAGAAAGCTGTTTCTAGGAACTCCTCCTGGGAAGCAGACCCATTTGAGGGCCCAGGGAAGTTCGGCACCAGATGAACTAGGTACTCCCCAGATCCACTCCCTCTTCTTCCTGGATACATAGCTTGGCTGTACTTCCCAGCATCCTTTGCTGTCAGGGCAATCATGTGACTGAATTTTGCCAATGGCACATGGGCAGAAGCAATGAGTCCGTGTTTCTGGCCCAGCTCATGAAGTCCTCCCACAAGCTTCCATTCCCTTTTCCCATCTTTGGATGATGGATAGGAGACCTGGTCCTGGAGGAGGCTGGGGCCAGGAGAAGGAAGCAGCTTGGGTCTTTAAATGACCACATGGATGGAAGGTCACCACAGACCAGGAATGCCCGGTCAGACTTCATGTGAGAAGACAGAACCTTGTATGATGTTGAGCCACTGAGATTTGTGGGGTTGCTTTTGCAGGTAGCATTTCCTGACTAATACACTGTCTCTGTGTTCTCCCTTGAAGGGGGAGGGTTAAGGTGGGGTTATTGAATGAGGGAGTGAATATGTTTCTCAAAGATCTAGACTTGAGGACTGAATGAATGATTTCATCACCTCCTCCTGTCAAGTGGTCCCAGGGTGGACACATGTCTGGGGTCCCTGCTGGCACCTGCTCAGCTGTTTCCCAGGTCTTGAGGTCTGGCTAAGACTCCCCACCCTCTCACAGGGTGATCTTGGGCAAGCCAGCTCATGTATCAATGTCAAGGGCTTCTCCACCGGGAGAGAGGGGGCCGTGGGTCTCCTGCCCCACCTCACAGGAACAGCACATGCCAAGGAACAAAGCAGACACTGTGGCAGAGGATTTATTTTCCAGAAGGCCTGAGGGGCAGGGGCAGGGGCAGGACAGGAGCGGAGGGAGATCCCAGAGCACTTGAAGGCCATGTGCATGGGCAGCGGGCAGGGTAACACTGCTAGTACCTGCAGTTGACAAATGTCCTTGGGCTCCAAGAGGGGACAGAAGCCCTGAAAGACAATGATTTTTATGCCTGGCAAAGCTACCTTCTCTGTGGCTTCCACCTGAGCCTAACAGCAAATCCCTTAAGATGGGTATTTGCATCCTCAGGTGGGGTTCAGAGAGGTTAAACGTTGTCCTCAGGGTCACACAGCGACAACCACCCTGCCATGCTGCATCAGGCTCCCTCAGAAAGGAAAAGGCACAGAGACCTGTGGGACCTGTTGTCCCCAAAGAGGTGGAGATAAGTCCCAAATCCCTGTCATTAGCCTGGCCACAGCCACCTGAGAACAACCTCCATTCAAGGCTCTTTCCCTTAACTATACCCCACACATTCACTCCAGGGGTCAGGAAATCACGGCCTTGCTCCCCTCCCACACATTTCCTAGAAGTTCTTCCCATCATTTATTTGGCCTTTTAAGCATTTGCCCTCTTTACTTATACAAATATAACTAGAGTTTATAATACCAAGCCAAGTGTAGTCATTCACACTGTGGCATGAATTTCACTATTAGCTATTTGGGAAAGAAGGAAGAAAAAAATGAGGGACTCTGAAAAGTCCCTCTGAAGAGATCAGGCCTGGATGTTGGAGGTTGGAGGGGCAGTAAAAACCCTAGGGAAGCAAGAAGGTTAAAGACTTCTAACATGCAGGTAAAATGGGGAAGAAAGGTGAATCTGGCAAATTTGAGGCTTCCTAATGGACCCCGCCAGCCCTTCTCTGCTGCTGCTGCTGCTGCTGCTGCTGCTAAGTCGCGTCAGTCGTGTCTGACTCTGGGCGACCCCATAGACAGCAGCCCATCAGGCTCCCCCATCCCTGGGATTCTTCAGGCAAGAATACTGGAGTGGGTCGCCATTTCCTTCTCCAATGCATGAAAGTGAAAAGTGAAAGTGAAGTAGCTCAGTCGTGTCCGACTCTTAGTGACCCCATGGACTGTAGCCTACGAGGCTCCTCCGTCCATGGGATTTCCCAGGCAAGAGTACTAGAGTGGGGTGCCATTGCCTTCTCCGAGCCCTTCTCTAGATGACCTTGAGCCTCTGTGTTGATGCGTGAGAGCCCTTGGGAAGCGGGAGAGAGAAACTACTTTTACTAACTCAGTCTGCAGCCTCTTACTGAGCTCTGATTCTGAACCAGCCCCTTTGCTCTGTGCTGGAGGCCAGGAGACCAAAGTAATTCAGGTGTGGATGCTGATCTAGCTGGTAGGGCTGGAGGACAGCTCCCAAGTCCTGAGAATTCTGGGCAGATGGTGATCAGTGTTGTTAAAGGGAAGCAGAGGGCCCATGGAAATTTAAAAAACTGAATCTCAATTACTGGCTGCTTAGGTCAAGGGATGATGCCCTGGAGGATAGATGGGGGCAGACAGGTACAGAAAATGGAAAGACATTCTGGGTGTCAGGAGCAGCCCAGGAAAAGAGCCAGAAGTGGAAAGGTATGACATGGGTTGGGAGAACAGGGAGCTGGAATCCAACATGCATGAAGGGAAATGAGGCAGGACTGGAGACTGAGGTGCCAGGCTCAGGAGCTCTGACCTCAGAGGGCAGTGGGGAGCCATGGAAGGGTTTGGAGCGGAGGAGTGACTGACCAGCATGGTGGATCCTCTGGCTTTGGTGGGGCAGAGGGTGGGTTGGAGGGTAACAGGGGAGATGAGAGTCAAGCTGGAGGCTTGACTGAGAGTGACAGCTGCAGGGATTGAGATCTCTCAGCACTGAGAGAGTCGTTGGCACAGGCTCATGTCAGGAAGCCGCTGTAACAGGAGGGAGGTGGGGATCCGTGAGCCTTCCTGGAGGAACCAAGGCCACGGTCATCAGAGCAGGGCCTGCCTCATTGGTTCAGCTTCTGGAGAATCTTCTTCACCCAGTGCTGTTTGGGGTCAGCACAGATCTCTCGGTCCTTCACGGTCAGCAAGCTGGAAGGCAAAAACACCAGGAGGAGAAGGAAGCCTCATTAGCATGCAGCAAGGATGCCATGGTCCACTGCAGATGGTGTGCATACAGCAGGTGACTCATAAATGCAGGTGACTCACATGTCTTAAGGAGGACAGGGGGTAATAAACATCAAGGACTTCCCATACCTTCAGCCCCAGCCCCAAGTGCCAGGACAGGCCAGGAAACAGAATGCCCAAGAGGCTCATAATCACTGCTGACAATGTCTTGGGAGAGAGTATCAGGTAGTGGCCAAGAGCATGAACTTTGGAACCAGCTTATCTGGATTAAAGTTCTAGCTCAGCCACTTGTTAGTGAGTCCCTTAACTTCTCTGAGCTTCTGTTTTCATATTTGTAAAATGGGCATGATAATTGTGGTCCAACTTCCTGGGAATCTGGTAACGATTTGATGAATTAATATATAAACTGGAATGCTCAGAACGGTACACAGCAGACAGTAGATGCGATATAATTATGCCAGGAGCTGGCCTGAAGGTCTTTTTTTTTTTTTTTTTACTTTTTTTTAAAAGGCAGAAGAACCAGCAATCAAATTGCCAATATCCGCTGGATCATCGAAAAAGCAAGAGAGTTCCAGAAAAACATCTATTTCTGCTTNTCTTATTTTTTTGGAGGCTGAGAAGTCCAAGATCAAGTTGCTGGCAGACATGGGTTTTGGTGAAGGCCCTCTTCCTGGTTTGTAGACCATGGCCCTTTCTCTGTAGCCTCGAGTTCCCTTTTCTTCTTATAAGGGCACTAATTCTATTATGGGGCCTCCACCCTCAAGATATCATCTAAAACTAATCATTTCCCAGAGGCCAAACCTCTTAATACTTTCACGTTGGGGGTTAAAGGCTTCAATATATAAAATCTGTGGCAATGCAAACTTTCAGGCTATAGAACATTATTATTTCTTTAACCTCCGAAACAGATCTTTGAGGAAAGTTTGTGCATTTTACAGGTAAAGAAAGTAAAGGTGAGAAAGGTTGAATTTCCTTGCTGAGGCTCACACAGGAAGTGGAGGGGATGTGAACACAGGTCTTCATGGCCATTGCCAAGGGTCATTTGGTAGGTAGTATGTAAGCGGCTCCTCCCTTTCCCTTTTCCATGGGAAGCATTGCTAATGAGCATGGTGCTTTTTTCCCGATGAGCTCTGATGTCCTATCACCCTTTTCAGCTCAGCCCTCCAAGTAGTCAGAATTCATCAGCTGGAGTCGGTATCGCCACAAGAGATGCAAACTTCTTGCCCTCCTTCGGACACAATGGTTTCCATCTTGGTGTGATGCTGGTCCATTGCACTCAAGCCAGAAGTATTATATTAGCTGCCACAGTGGGGAAGAGGTAGGGCTAGGGGTCTTTTATGAGCAGTGGAATATTGCTCAGGAATAAAAAAGAACACATTTGAGTCAGTTCTAATGAGGTGGATGAACCTAGAGCCTATTATACAGAGTGAAGTAAGTCAGAAAGAGAAAAAGAAGTATCATATATATATGGAATCTAGAAAAGTGGTACGGATGAACCTGTATGCAGGGCAGCAATGGAGATGCGGATTAGAGAAGGGACTTGTGGGGAAGGAGAGGCTGGGAGGAATTGAGAGCAGCACTGAAACATATACATTACCATAAGCATAATGAATTTCCATGGGAATTTGCTCTGTGACTCAGGGAACTCAAACCCAGGGCTCTGTGACGCCCTAGAGTGGTGGGATGGGGTTGGAGGTGGGACGGAGGTTCAAGAGGGAGGGAACATTTGTGTACCTACAGCTGATTCATGTTGATGTACGGCAGAAACCATCACAGTATTGCAAAGCAATTATCTTCCAATTAAATAACAAAATTAAAAAAATTTATTTAATTTTGGCAAGAACATTTAATATGAGATATACCCTCTAAACAAAGTTTTGAGTGAACAATATAGTATTGCTTACTATACTGCTACTGCTGCTAAATCACTTCAGTCATGTCCGACTCTGTGCAACCTCATAGACAGCAGCCCACTAAGCTCCTCTGTCCCTGGGATTCTCCAGGCAAGAATACTAGAGTGGGTTGCCATTTCCTCTTCCAATGCATGAAAGTGAAAAGTGAAAGGGAAGTCGCTCAGTCATGCCCAACTCTTAGCAACCCCATGGACTGCAGCCTACCAGACTCCTCTGTCCATGGCATTTTCCAGGCAAGAGTACTGGAGTGGGGTGCCATTGCCTTCTCTGATTACTTACTATAAGGAAGGACAGTGCTATACGGAAGATTTTCAGAGCTTATCCATCTTGCTTAACACAGCATCTTGAAATGTGGCCAATACTCATGTGGACTAACACCTTCCTCTTCCACGTGGGGTGTCAGAGTCTGGGCACCTTTGCCTGCCCCACAATTCAGCTGAGCGGGAGGCCAACAGGTATGAATACAGCTGCCCCAGCTCTGGCGGCCTCACAGGCCATGTACAGAGCCTGGATCCACTTAACCTTCCTATCCGCCTGGCTGATGCCAGCTGCTGTCGTAACGTGGAGGAAGGAGATGGGGCTTCAGAATGAGGTCACGTGGCCTTTGACTCTCGCATCTGCTGCTTGCTAGCAGTGTGCCCTGGACACCTCACCTAATTTCTTTGAGCTGTGGTCTCTTCATTTTATTTTATTTTTGAAATTCTTTTTTCTAAAAAAGATGTATTTATTTTGTATTTTGACAACAGTGGGTCTTTGTTGGTGCTCAGGCTTTCTAGAGTTGCAGTGTGAGTGAAAGTTGCTCAGTCACGTCCTACTCTTTGCAACCCCATGGACTATACAGTCTGTGGAAGTCTCCAGGCCAGAATACTGGAGTGGGTAGCCTTTCCCTTCTCCAGGGGATCTGTCCAACCCAGGGATGGAAGCCAGGCCTCCCAC
Source organism: Neotragus pygmaeus (assembly GCA_006410875.1). Taxonomy (NCBI): domain Eukaryota; kingdom Metazoa; phylum Chordata; class Mammalia; order Artiodactyla; family Bovidae; genus Neotragus; species Neotragus pygmaeus. Next base: position 274,989 of record SJYV01038510.1, on the reverse strand, counting down.
ATTGCAGGCGGCTTCTCTACCAGCTGAGCCACCAGGGGAGTCCACAGTTGCAGTGAGTGGGCACTACTCTTTAGCTGTGATCTGCAGGCTTCTCATTGAGGTGGCTTCTCTTGTTGCGGAGCTTGGACTCTAGGGCACTCAGTCTTCAGCAGTTGCAGGGCAGGGCCTCAGTAGCTGTGGCTCCCCAGCTCTAGAACACAGGCTCAGTAGTTGTGGCCCAGGGCCTTAGTTGCTCTGCGGCACGTGGGGTCTTTCTTCTCAGACCAGGGATCGAACTGGTGTTCCCAGCATTGCAAGGTGGATCCTCAACCACTTGGACCACCAGGGAAGCCCAGTCTCTTAGTTTTACAATGAGGTCATTATGAGGACTGGACATGATAATACAAATACAGTGAACTTAATACAGTGATCTTGGCAGCTGATGGGCACTCAGTAAATGGAAGATACATATTTCCGCTGTGATTGTTGACCGTTACTTTCTCTGTGTCTCTGTTCTATTGAGGTTTCTCCAAGTAGGGGGTAAGTTCTTTAAAGGTGAAGTCTCCCTGGGAGCACCTCCCAGAGCTTGCTTTGCACATAGTAGGGCTGACTGAACAGTATTCCCTGAATCATGGTCGATGCAACTGTCTTTAAATTCTGGCCTCAGTTGACCTGGATTCTGTTCCCTTTTGTCTTCTACCTTGAATCCAGGCCAGCATCTGGGAAAATAGTTTAAATGACAGCGAGTGAACAGAGGGTTGGAGCGTTCTCCCATCATCTGTGTATGGAACTGTCTACAGCTGTAAACAGACTTGCTTGGAGGCCCTCCTTGGGACGAGTTGAGCCTGGGAGGAGGGTGGTTGAAGCCCAGGAGTGTCCTGATGGGCCTGGGGCTCTGCATCTCTGGATGCTCACTGCAGACCTGGGAGATAGACCCCGGGGTGCACTTATCCATTCTCTAATGGGGATACTGTAAAGGATGCTGATGTTTTCATGTCGGGGAATACTGAATTTTTATGCAGCATTTCAAGAGGATGGATCTGCTGCTCTACCTTGGAATCCCCAAATACATGAACACATTTCTTTGGGAGTTTGCAGTGAATTTTAATGAACATAGTCATGCTGGGAATAAAACAGAAAAGGTGGTGCCTGATGCCCAGGGGAATCCAATGCTGATTATTTTTGAAAGCAGAAGGGAACTGGGCTACAAAAAAATAATCAGCAAACACATTTAAAATGGAGTTAGAAAGAGCTGGCAGAAGAACTATGAGGAATATTAATAAAGTGATGAGTTTCAGCCTACTCATGGAAAGGTCAGAAATGTTTTCCTTAAGGTCATGGATCCATCTGTAGTGACTTTAATTAAGAATAACAGGGTTGGAACACCTCTGCTCTTATCTGTGAGTCATTACCATCCCAGGTGGAGAGACCCCTTCTTTAAGGACATGGACAGAAAGTTAATGTGATAAAGGCCTGATTTTCACATTTCTCCAGTACCAAAGGTGTGGGGACAGGAGAAGGTGACAAGAAAGATCTCTTACTGCTCAAGGCACTTGCTCACGCCGTTTTGGGGCTGTTCAGTACTTTGGTGATCACTTAAGGAAGCTGCTCATGGATTTCCAGCTTTCCTCCTGCATTAATTTTTAGACAAATAATATTCATCGAAGAGCTTGTCATTCTTGCTTGGATGAGAGGATAAATAGATGAAGATCTAGCAGAGTTTGGGACCCATGACAGAAGCTAGTCATGGAACATGGAGCTTCTTTTCAAAAAAATCTTAGAAAAATTCTTTTATTTACTTATTTATTTCTGGCTGTGCTGAGTCCTTGTCGTTGCCCAGGTGTTTCTCTAGTTGTGGTATGTGGGCTTCTCGCTGCGGGGCTTCTGTGGTCGTGGGGCTTGGGCTCCAGGGTGCACAGGCTTCAGCAGTGGTGGCCCGCAGGCTCTAGAGCACAGGTATGGGAGTTGTGTTGTACCGGCNTCCTTGTCGTTGCCCAGGTGTTTCTCTAGTTGTGGTATGTGGGCTTCTCGCTGCGGGGCTTCTGTGGTCGTGGGGCTTGGGCTCCAGGGTGCACAGGCTTCAGCAGTGGTGGCCCGCAGGCTCTAGAGCACAGGTATGGGAGTTGTGTTGTACCGGCTCAGCTGCTACGAGGCATGTGGGATCTTCCAGGATCAGGGATTGAGTCTGTGTCTCCTACATTGGCAGGTGGATTCTTTACCACTGAGCTACTGCTGCTGCTGCTGCTAAGTCACTTCAGTTGTGTTCAACTCTGTGTGACCCCATAGACGGCAGCCCACCAGGCTCCCCCATCCCTGGGACGCTCCAGGCAAGAACGCTGGAGTGGACTGCCATTTCCTTCTCCAATGCATGAAAGTGAAAAGTGAAAGTGAAGTCGCCCAGTTGTGTCCGGCCCTCAGTGACCCCATGGATCGCAGCATTCCAGGCTCCTCCGTCCGTGGGATTTTCCAGGCAAGAGTACTGAAGTGGGGTATCATTGCCTTCTCCATTACTGAACCACTAGGGAAGCCCTAAAAATCTTTTTTATATAGGCTAGAAAAGTGAAAGTGAAGTCACTCAGTCGTGTCTGATTCTTTGCGACCCCATGGACTGTAGCCTACCAGGCTCCTCTGTCCATGGGATTTTCCAGGCAATAGTACTGGAGTGATTGCCATTTCTTTCTCCAGGGGATCGTCCTGACCCAGGGATTGAACCCAGGTCTCCCACATTGTAGACAGACACTTAACTGTCTGAGCCACCAGGGAAGCCCTGCATATTTTATTCCCAGGTATTTTATCCTTTCTGATGCAATGGTAAATGGGACTGTTTCTTTAACTTCTCTTTCTGATGGTCTATCGTTAGTGCATGAAATGCAGCAGATTTTTAAATATTAATTTTGTATCCTGCAGCTTTACTGAACTCATTGATGAGCTCAAGTAGTTTTCTGGTAGCATCTTTAGGATTCTCTATGTAAAATATCATGTCAACTGCAAACAGTGACAGCTTTACTTCGTCCTTTCCAATTTGGATTCCTTTATTATTTTTCTTCTCTGATACCTGTGGCTAGGACTTCCAAAACTATGTTGAAGAAAAGTGGTGAGAGTTGACGGACATCCTTGTACATAATATATAGCATACACACATAATACAAAATGTATGATTTAAATTTTTAATGTTAAAATATAGTACACATACACTATGCATTGTACAGTTTAAAAGAAAAATAAAACAAAAGCTATGTACTAAACAAGCTCACAATACTTTCAGTTCTGAAAACCTCAAATCTTCTATGAACATTCTGACAGAAAACACTTCTGGCATTTCTAAAACACATGACATGTAGCTCTCTGTTCTAGCAGAAAGTGAACCACAGGGAAATTACTTACAATGTGGTTAGACCGCATTCCAGGCAACAGACAAGTATAATTTCCATTATTCATTTAAGTAATTTTATGAGCTATTCTGGGTTTTCAGTATATAACTTGGAGGAAAGAGTTGATTAATAACAAAAATAAGCAACTTTGAATCTCATTTATTTGTTGAGTCCAAAAAAATAAGTTCAAAACATCGTTTGGATTTTTTGATCTACAGTAAACATATTTGTTTAAGGGCTAACATGATGCATCTTTATTTTAAATGTCTCAACTTATATCCTGTAGTCATAATTTTATTAGTGCTGTTTTGTCATCAAATTTCAGTACTTCTCTTACTCTTCAGCATTTGCCATTGGAGATAATAAAAAGCTGTTCTAGCCTGTCAATAAAGACATATTTCTGCAACATCTGGTGTCCTACTGTGGCTTAGTCTATTAATTTTGCCGAAAAGTCCCATTAGCCCACCTGTGGTCTCAATCCTCATAGTCAAACAGAACAGCAGAGGATGGGCTAAGCTGTGGGCTGCCACGGTTGCTATAATTCCAAGCCTCTTTAGAGCACAGCAATCCTTACAAGCAGTTACATGGTAGGTAGAACAAGCACAAAAAATACACGGGTGCAATCACTTGATATTGTCTAAGCTGGCCGCAAGCCAAGCATACCTTGAGGAGAAACCACATGGTCCGCGGTATCACAAGTTCCTGCACAAACAGGTTCAATCTCTTGTGACCTTACGCTCCGCTGCACTGACTCTTCCTCCCAACTCCTCCTCAAGGCAGAGCAGCTGGAAAAAGTTTGGTTTTACTTCCAACCGCAATTTACAGTTGTCCCTCGGTATCCCAGGTGGATTGGTTAGTTCTAGGACCCCCAAGCATCTCAAAATCCATGGATACATAAGTCCTTTATATAAAATGGTATTTGCATATAACCTAGGCACATCCGCCTGTATACTTTAAATCATCTCTAGATTACTTATAAAGCCTCATACAAAGTGTTATGTAAATAGTTGTCTGCAATCAGCAAACTTAAATTTGCTTCTTGGAACTTACTGGAAATTTTTTTCCGGAATATTTTCAATCAGAGGTTTGTTGAAACCCTGGTACTGAGAGCTGACTGTACTGTGTTTTCTCTCATTATAATTTATAATCAGATGGTGAGGGCCATATTGCCAAGTCAAACAGAAATGGGATATGGGCAGTCCCACCGTTACTGAAACCTCGTCTGTGTGGTCATTAGTGTTTTAGGGACCTTCATTTTTCAGCTGCAGAATATTAACATTCTATAGTTTCCCTGTCCTTATTTTGTCGATTCCTTTACAAAATCCTGGTGATCTGTATTGGCCTGGATTCACTGACTTTGCATGTGTATTGCGATTAACCAATCTTGATGCATCCTTCCAAACATTACACTANCTGTGGTGGATTCATGTCAATGTATGGCAAAGCCAATAGAGCATTGTAAAGTAAAATTTAAAAAATAAATTAATTAATTTAAAAAATGTAAAAAAAAAAAAACAACATATGCCTAGATTTTGTTTTTTCCTGCAAAGCTCCAGATATGATTCTGATGAGTAGCCATGTTTGATAACAACTGAACTATATGATGATCTTTTACTTCTGTCTAGTTTGTCTCACTTTTTATATTTCACTACCAGTGGTCCCATTTCATTTAGTTTATGTTTGCCAGTTTTCTGTCTCTTTTTTTGTTGTTCTTTCTCAAGGCTTTATTAAACATAGTAATAAAGTTTTATGTGCATGTATATATATATACACACACACATAATATATATTTTATAAAATGTATGAACTTTTCCGAGCTAAAGAATTAAGATATGTTGATTTCACTGTTTTCTAAGTATGAATAGAATGCTGTATCTCTAATATATATTCACACAAAACTTTGATATAGTTCCATTTATTCTGGCAATACTATTACTGCTAAAAGTCTAGAAAACTTATTATTTTAGTGACTTTTTAAAAAAATTGAATGAGGCTTAAAGCTTCTAACCCAATTCTGAGAATATAAAAAATTACTCTGCTGATAAAAAAATAAAGAAAGATAACTAACATGTGATGCAATATCATCAATTAAAGTACAGATTTTGTTCAAATTTCACAAAATTTTATGTGTGCCCATTATTTGTTTTCGTACCTTATTCAAGATTCCNTGATAAAAAAATAAAGAAAGATAACTAACATGTGATGCAATATCATCAATTAAAGTACAGATTTTGTTCAAATTTCACAAAATTTTATGTGTGCCCATTATTTGTTTTCGTACCTTATTCAAGATTCCACACTGTATTTAGTTGTGTTGAGCAGTTTCAGTTGCATGCAATAAATTTTGGTAAATTCTCCTTGCATTTTTATTCTGTTACAAATATTTTCTAATTTTCCTTGTTAAGGATTCTTACAAATACCCATCATATTTAGAAGTGAACATTTAATTTCCAAAAATATGGGGTTTTAAAATATGTTTGATATTAATTTCTCACTTTGATATTAATTTTTCATTTAAATGCTTTCTTCTCTGTAATCACCCTCTGTGTCTTTCCAGTCTTTTAACTTTATTGAGACTTAAAATGATTAAGTCAAAGATCTCTCTTGGTAAAGGTCACGTTGCCTTTGAAAATATCTGGGTTATTTTAAGATATCTTTTGATATCAACTTCTAACATAATTCCACAGTGATAAGAGAACAAATTCTGTATGATTTCAATGCGTTTAGATCACGACATCTCTTCCCCTTTTATGTTCCTGCATATGTTTCAGTGTCTCTTGGTTTAAAGTCTATAGGAACTTGAATAGAATTTGTATCCTGCTGTTGTGTGGGAATTATATAAAATCTTAATTATGTTAAATTGTTTCATAGTGCTTTTCAGGTCTACTCTATCCTTCTACTTTTTTCAGTCTATTTACTCTATAAATTTTTGAGATTTGATATTGAAACTTCAAAATCTTAATTTATCTACTTAAAAATAATTGTAATATATAGTCAAGCTTTATATTTTCCAAGTATCCTGTAATCATGTGTTATCATATTTTCTTAATTTAAAAAATAAAAAGAAAGTAAATAAATAATAATATTATGTGACCCTTGAACACTATAGGATGCTTACATTTCAGAGTTCATATATACAGTTTTATTGTAACACAACCATGCCCATTTGTCTACATGTTGTCTACATTTGCTGTCATTCCACAGGNATGGGTTTTCCACTAGTCATGTACAGATGTGAGAGTTGGACCATAAAGAAATCTGAGCACCTAAGAACTGATGATTCTGAACTGTGGTGCTGGAGAAGCCTCTTGAATATCCCTTGGATAGTAAGGAAATCAAACTAGTCAATTCTAAAGGAAATCAACCCTGAACTTTCATTGGAAGAATCAATGTTGAAGCTGAAACTCCAGTACTTTGGCCACTTACTGCAAAGAGCTGACTCATTGGAAAAGCCCCTGATGCTGGGAAAGGCTGAAGGCAGCACAAGGAGAGGGCGACAAGATGAAATGTTTGGATGGCATCACTGACTCAACGGGCCCGGGTCTGTGAAAACTCTGGGAGAGGGAGAAGGGCAGGGAAGCGTGGCGTGCTGCAGCCCACGGGGTCCCAAGGAGTTAGACACGACGTAGTGACCGAACAACAACAAAAAGATTTTTTTGTACTCCTTTATTCTTCCTATTACAATTGCAATGCCTAGATTATGTCAGCCATGTTTGTCCTTTACTATAGACTGAACTGTATTCCCCTATAATTCATGTTGAACTTTTAAGTCCTAATCTGATTACATTTGAATATAGGGCTTTTTTGAGATTAATTGAGGTTAATGAAGTCATAAGTGTGGGGATCGTAATATGACTGGATTAGTGACTTTTTAAGAACAAGAAGTGAGATCTCTCTCTCCACCATAAACACATACCAAGAAAAGAGCACGTGAATTCAGAAGAAGGTGACTCTAAACCCAGAGGACAGCCCGTTCCAGAAACCAAGCCTGCTAGCACCCTGGTCTCAGGCTTCATGCCTCCAGAACTGTGCAAACATGCGTGCTAAGTCACTTTAGACATGTCCGAGTCCTTGCGACCCATGCACTGTAGCCCACCAGGGTCCTCTGTCCATGGGATTTCCCAGGCAAGGATACTGGAGTGGGTTGCCATGCCCTCCTCCAGGGGATCTTCTCAACCCAGGGATCAAAACTGCACCTCTTATGTCTTCTACATTGGGAGGCAAACTCTTTACCACTAGGACCACCTGGGAAGCCAGGTGTGTTCTCCAGAACTGTGAGAACATACATACATTCCTGTGGTGTAAGCCACTCTGTCTAGAGATTCTGTCCTGGCAGTCTGAGCAGATTAAGATACCCCATAAGATGACAAGATTGAGGATGAGAGGTTTACTTGGGAAGATGGGCAGAGAAGAAAGGAAAAGCCTAGGTGTTTGGGGGGTAACTTTGGATGAAGAAACCAACTCCCACTACCTATTTCTTATTATGTGGGAAAAGCACACTCCTTCCTGTGGTTTAGTCCACAGTTCCTCAGCTTCTCGGTTATTACAGCCAGAGGTCTTCTCGAGTGATGCAGGTAGATACAACCTGAGGTATCTTGGGTCCCTTTGGGCACATATCCATTTATTTGTGGTCCAGGTGGAAGACCAGCAGTCCTAAACACTTGTATAGCACTCATGAACCACTGCGAATGCAGGCGTGTGAGTGACAGAGTGGGAGAAGGACTGGAGTTCAAACCAGGGTGGGGAAGGACCCATCCTGAGGTTCTGGTGACTGTGGGAGGGACTGCAGTCAAGTCTCACATGCGACCAGTCTGGTCTTTCTATCTCTGATGACTGTGCTTAAAAATCTCTCTCTTTGTGGCTTCTTGGGGCACTGGACTGTGACTCCTTAAATTGTGATTAGCATGTCTTCTTCAGCTTTGACTGCATCGGGGAGAAGATATCAATTCCGGAAACGTTCCCATCAAGGGAAATGGGAAAGGAGTAAGGAGGGCATGGAGCCTGTCTGCCATTTAATGCCCCACAAACCTGAAAAACAACGACCAGCATTGGTTGTTGCCTTCTTTTTCTGCCAGGCAGCATCACCGAACATTTCACTTGTGTTCTCTTCAGTCGTGGCTCAGAGGTTAGAGCGTCTGCCTGCAATGCAGGAGACCCAGGTTCAATCACTGGGTCAGGAAGATCCCCTGGAGAAGGAAATGGCAACCCACTCAAGTATTCTTGCCTGGAGAATCCTATAGATGGGGGAGCCTGCTGGGCTACAGTCCACAGGGTCGCAAAGAGTCGGACACGACTGAGCGACTTCACTTTCACTTTCTCTTCAGTCAGTTCAGTTCAGTCACTCAGTCGTGTCCAACTCTTTGCGACCTCATGAATCGCAGCATGCCAGGCCTCCCTGTCCATCACCATCTCCCGGAGTTCACTCAAACTCACGTCCATTGAGTCGGTGATGCCATCCAGTCATCTCATCCTCTGTCGTCCCCTTCTCCTCCTGCCCCCAATCCCTCCCAGCATCAGAGTCTTTTCC
>SJYV01038510.1:235138-265281 GCA_006410875.1 Neotragus pygmaeus | reverse complement strand
TTGACATACTCCTTTTCCTATTTGGAACCAGTCTGTTGTTCCATGTCCAGTTCTAACTGTTGCTTCCTGACCTGCATACAGATTTCTCAAGAGGCAGGTCAGGTGGTCTGGTATTCCCATCTCTTTCAGAATTTTCTTTGGCATAGTCAATAGAGCTTTGGCATAGTCAATAGAGCAGAAATAGATGTTTTTCTGGAACTCTCTTGCTTTTTCCATGATCCAGCAGATGTTGGCAATTTGATCTCTGGTTCCTCTGCCTTTTCTAAAACCAGATTGAACTTCTGGAAGTTCATGGTTCATGTATTGCTAAAGCCTGGCTTGGAGAATTTTGAGCATTACTAGCATGTGAGATGAGTGCAATTGTGTGGTAGTTTGAGCATTCTTTGGCATTGCCTTTCTTTGGGATTGGAATAAAAACTGACCTTTTCCAGTCCTGTGGCCACTGCTGAGTTTTCCAAATTTGCTGGCATACTGAGTGCAGCACTTTCACAGCATCATTTTCCAGGATTTGAAATAGCTCAACTGGAATTCCATCACCTCCACTAGCTTTGTTCGTAGTGATGCTTTCCAAGGCCCACTTGACTTCACATTCCAGGATGTCTGGCTCTAGGTGAGTGATTACACCACTGTGATTATCTTGGTCATGAAGATCTTTTTTGTACAGTTCTTCTGTGCATTTTTGCCATCTCTTCTTAATATCTTCTGCTTCTGTTAGATGCATACCATTTCTGTCCTTTATCGAGCCCATCTTTGCATGAAATGTTCCCTTGATATCTCTAATTTTCTTGAAGAGATCTCTGGTCTTTCCCATTCTGTTATTTTCCTTTATTTCTTTGCATTGATCACTGAGGAAGGCTTTCTTATCTCTCCTTGCTATTCTTTGAAACTCTGCATTCAGATGATTATATATTTCTTTTTCTCCTTTGCTTTTCACTTCTCTTCTTTTCATAGCTATTTGTAAGGCCTCTTCAGACAGCCATTTTGCTTTTTTGCATTTCTTTTCCATGGGAATGGTCGGGATCCCTATCTCCTATACAATGTCATGATCCTCTGTAATATTAGAGACTTTCTATTCAATCTCTTCCTTTGAAAAATGAGGACACTGTTACTCTGTGAGGCAAACCTTGTTGTTCAGCCACTCAGTTTTGTCCAGCTCTTTGGACTGTAGAACACTAGACTTCCCTGTCCACTGTCTCCAAGAGTTTGCTCAAACTTGTGTCCATTGAGTTCAGTGATGCCTTCCAACCATCTCATCCTCTGAAGCCCCTTTCTCCTCCTGCCCTGAACCTTTCCAAGTATCAGGGTCTCTTCCATGAAATTGAGGCTCTTCACATCAGGTGGCCAAAGTATTGGAACTTCAGCTCCAGCACCAGTCATTCCAATGTCTATTCAGGGTTCACTTTCTTTAGGACTGACCATTTTGATCTCCTTGTTGTCCAAGGGACTCTCAAGAGTCTTCAGCACCACAGTTCAAAAGCATCAATTCTTCAGCACTCAGCCTTCCTTATGGTCCAACTCCCACATCTGTACATGAATACTGGAAAAACCATAGCTTTACCTGTATGGACTTTTGTCAGCAGAGTGATGCCTCTGTTTTTTAATACACTGTCTAGGTTTGTCGTACTTTTTCTCCCAAGAAGTAAGTGTCTTTTAACTTCATGGCTGCAGTCACCATCCACAGTGGTTTTGGAGCCCAAGAAAATAAAGTCTCACTTTTTCAATTTTCCCCCATCTGAATACTGAGTTTCTAATCAACCTTTTCACTCTTCTCTTTCATTTTCATTAAGATACTCTTTAGTTCCTCTTTGCTTTCTGCCATTAGGGTGGTGCCATCTGCATATCTGAGTTTATTGATACTTATCCTGGCAATCTTGATTCCATCTTGTGCTTCCTTCAGCCCAGCATTTCACATGATGTACTCTGCATATAATTCAAATAAACAGAGTGTCAATATACAGCCTTGATGTACTCCTTTACCAATTTTGAACCATTTTGCTGTTTCGCGTCTGGTTTTAACTGTTGTCTTGACCTGAATACAGGTTTTTCAGGAGGCTGGTAAGGTGGTCTGGTATTCCCAGCTCTTAAAGAATTGTCCACAGTTTGTTGTGACCCACACAGTCAAAGGCTTTAGCATAGTCAATGAAGAAGAGGTAGATGTTTTTCTGGAATTCCCTTGTTTTTTATATGAGCCATCAGATGTTGGCAATTTGATCTATTGTTCTTTTGCTTGAACATCTGGAAGTTCTCAGTTCATGCACTGTTGAAGCCTATCATAAAGGATTTTGAGCACTTCCTTACTAGCATGTGAAATAAGTGCAGTTGTGTGGTAGTTTGAACATTCTTTGACATTGCCCTTCTTTGGGATTGGAATGAAGACTGACCTTTTCCAGTCCTGTGGACACTGATAAGTTTTCCAAATTTGCTGACATATTGAGTGCAGCACTTTAACAACATCATCTTTTCAGATTTGAAATTGTTCAACTGGAATTTATCACCTCCACTAGCTGTGTTTGTAATAATACTTCCTATGGCCCACTTGACTTTTACATTCTTGGATGTCTGGCTCTATGTGAGTGATCACCTCAGTGTGATTATCTGGGCTATTAAGACCATTATTTGGGTACAGTTCTGTGTATTTTTGCCAATTCTTCTTAATACTTTCTTCTTCTGTTAGGTCCATACTTGGCAAAATAGCTTCCTTAAATTTGCAAATCTAAACTGATAGACTAGGACTGGACTCCAGGTCTTTGAATAATATTTCAAAGATCCTTTCACCATGGCAAGTTCTTTTTTCACATTGTCCTGTACATAGCGTTTTCAAGAAAATTTATAATCTAGACCAGGAATAAAAAAAAAAAAAAACATATAGTACATTGGCCAAGTTTTGCTCTCCTCTTACTTTTTGGAAATTGAGCTTTTTTGAAACTCAGCCCCAGTGATTTTCTTACCTATTGTCTTTGGCTGCTTTGCATTACTGTCTGTGGCAGAGTTGAGAAATTACATCAGAAACTCACAAAGCCTGAAATATTTGCTCTCTAGTCCTGAGAGAAAACATTTGCAGAGTCCCAATCTAGAATCACTCTAAATGCTCCACTTTACTTCACATTATTCTCTGTGGCACTGCTGTCTAATTTATTGTTATTGATGCCTATATTTATTTCTACTTTATAACAGAAAGAAAATCTCCATTTCTTTTCATGTGCTTGTCATTCTAAGCACATGACAGCCTGAAATGAAGACCCCATTTTTTAGTTTCCCTTGTGTCGCACATTGAAGGTAAGGAACGGTGGCAGTAGGGAGATACCCCTCGTCCAAGGTAAGGAGCAGCAGCTGTGCTTTGCTGGAGCAGCCGTGAAGAGATACCCCACACCCAAGGTAAGAGAAGCCCAAGTAAGATGGTAGGTGTTGCAAGAGGGCATCAGAGGGCAGACAGACTGAAACCATTCTCACAGAAAACTAGTCAATCTAATCACACTAGGACCACAGCCTTGTCTAACTCAGTGAAACCAAGCCATGCCTATGGGGCAACCCAAGACAGGTGGGTCATGGTGGAGAGGGCTGAGAGAACCTGGTCCACTGGAGAAGGGAGTGGCAAGCCACTTTGGTATTCTTGCCTTGAGAACCTCATGAACAGTAAGAAAAGGCAACATGATAGGATACCAAAAGAGAAATTCCCCAGGTCATTAGGTGCCCAATATGCTACTAGAGATCAGTAGAGAAATAACAACAAAAAGAATGAAGGGATGGAGCCAAAGCAAAAACAATACCCAGTTGTGCATGTGACTGGTGATAGAAGCAAAATCCANTGCAACTCTTACCATCATCCATTTTCCAAGTTTTTCACTTTCCTAAACTAAAGCTCCTTTCCCATTAAACACTAAGTCTTTATTCCCTCTCTCCATAGCATCTACCAATGTACTTTCTGACTGTAAATTCAACTATTCTTAGGCACCTCATAGAAGTGGAATCAAATAGCATTTGGCTGCACCTAATGTGTATTGAAATGCATTTTTAAGGTTCACTTGATATATGTTGGCCTGAACTTTTAACATTGATTTTCTTCATAAATCCTTCAACAACCCTGTGAGCCTCCAGTATTCTATCTGCTTCCCAGTGAGGAAAGTGAGGCTCAACGTCGTAAAGGAACTTGCCCAAGGGCCAGAGCTGGTAAGACCCGCCTCACTGTGCTGTAAACTGGACGCTCTGGGGCAGGGCCTTCAGAGAACGTCCCCATCTGGGCCTGCCCCGGAAAGACCTGAGCACAGACAGGAGTGGGGAGCAATAGCCCGACCCCGTGGCAGCTGTGGGCTCGGGCTTCCACTTTTCCAGAGCTGCAGCAAACACCCCTGATCTGCACATGTGTGCATGCACATACACACAGATGACCAATGAACAGAGAGAACAAAGAAGGCAGCAAAGCAGCATTGATCTTGGCCGTGGACAGCCTGCCCTGGCTGTTCTGTGGCAACCGACAAGGCTCGGCCCCTCTCTGAGCTTTGATTTTCCCATTCATCGAAACACATTCCTTCTAGAATCCCTTCCAGCTCAAGATCCGATAATCATATGTGTCCCTGGTTGCTCAGTGGTAAAGAATCCATGTGTCAAGGCAGGAGACTCAGGTTCAATCCCTGGGGCGGGAAGATCCCCTGGAGAAGGAAATGGCAACCCACTCCAATGATCTTGCTGGAAAATTCCATGGACAGAGGAGCCTGGTGGGCTACAGTCACGGGGTCGCAAAAGAGCAACTAAGAAACTGAGTGACTAAACAACAGCAACTGCCTCTCACTGAGCATCTGTTATATGCCAGAAATTGGGTATTACACCTCCCACTTACTATTATCATGCCCAGCGACGCTCAAAAAGGGCCCATAACTCACTGTGTCCATTTATTTACCTGTAGAAAGGAGACTTCACAGTACCCACTACACTGAGTTGTTTGAAGGACTAATATTTATTAATATTTATAAAATGTTTATAACAGTAACTGGCACTTAACAAGCACTCTCTACACATTTGATAAAAATAAATGAAGATGATCATTCCCATTATACTGATGGGGAAACTGAGGCCCAGTATTGAAGTGACCAGAACCCTGGCGGGGCTTCCTGCTTCAGTCTTCTTGCATTTTACCCCTTTGAGGGTAAAGGGGTGGAAGATGAATGAGAAGGATGAAGATGAGAAGATGACACAGACCCAAAGAGGGTCATAAATCCCCAGGTTCAAACACCCCACCCTCAGCAGACTCCAGGCCAAGGAAAAGGAACCAAAGAAGCTGAGAGAAAGCAGCAGAGGAGAACAAGGACCCAAGAGTCCTGTTTCCAGCCTGGGCAACCTTGAGCAAATCGCTTCTCCTCACCTCACCCTGAGCCTGTTTCTCCGTCGGTGAAGTGGAAATAATAGCACCTCCTTGTAGGATCACTATGAGAACGAAACAGTCACGCTCAGAACAGTGCCTGGCCCAGAGGAAGCACTTAGTGTCAGCTCTTAATATTCTCCTGGTAAGCATGGGTCGCCTCATTGAAAAGGAAGAAAATAATGCCATTTGCAGCAACCTGGATGGACCTAGAGGCTGTCACAATGAGTGAAGTAAGTCAGACAGAGAAGGAGAAATACTATAAGACATCCCTTATTTGTGGAATCTAAAAGGAATGGATACAAATGAACTTACTCACAAAACAGAAAGAGACTCACAGACTTAGACAACAAACTTATGGCTCCTGGGTGAGTGAAAGGATGGCGGAGGAGGCCCAGTTGGGGAGTTTGGGATGGACATGTACACATTGCTATATTTAAAGTGGATAAGCAACAGTGGCCTACTATATACCGCACGGGGACTCTGCCCAGTGTTATGTGGTGGCCTGGATGGGAGTGGAGTTTGGAGGAGAATGGATACATGTATACGCATGTCCCTTTACAGGTCCCTTTGCTATTCATCTGAAATCATCACAACATTATTTGTTAATCAGCTATATACCAATAAACAAAAAGAAAAAAGAAAAGAATGGACTGCCTCAAATAACTAAATCTCAGGGCCCTGGGCATCCAAGATGCTTCTGATGGGAACGTCTTTGCTGAGTCAGCCTACTGCCTGTCCCCTGGACCCTACACTCTATAGCAAGCTCTACACTACTTATCTCACCATGCCCACGGACGCACCCTCTGCGATCTCAGAACCAGGCACGTGCTGCCTGGCACAAAGGAAGTGCCTGATAAGATCTGTCGAATGATCACATGGTTTTGTTTTCCTGGTGCACCCAAGCCTCAGCTGAGCCATCTAGTCCAGCCAGGGGCTCCCCTGGCATCTGGGGCATCCAGCTGCATTCCTCCAGCCCCGGGTGGAGCCTACCCATGTGCACCCGGATCCTCCCGGGCAACACCCCTCAGGCTCTCTAGGGTCTTGCCTCCCCAGCTCCCTACTCACACCACGCCAGGCCTCCGGCAGGAATTTGAAGTCCAGTAGTAATATTTCACCAAACGCAGGGGCAGAGGGTAACGGATGTAGTCCCGGCAACAGATGCTGTCCTCCACGTTGGCACCGTAGGGGCCTGGGGGAGAGGGGTGTTCAGAGGTGTCACAAGCTGGCCTCCCTTGGCCCTCACCTCTGACTCAGCCTTTCTGTTCTCATGCAAAAGGTTGGTGTCCAAAGGATTCTGGGCCCTCAAAGACCCCACTCGTGGATCTCTAAGAAGCCACTAAGCACCCGGAGTCTACACTCTGGATCAGCCAGCTCAAAGGAGAGGGAGTCAGAACTGACTGAGCATCAGCAACGCCCTAAGGGGGCTTCCCTCATGGTCCAGGGTTTAGGACTCTGTGCTTCCACTGTAGGGGGCACAGGTTCGATCCCTAGTCGGGGAACAAGGTTCTCTAAGTGGTATTAGCACTCCCCAAACAAACAAACAAAAAAAACAATGCCTAGTGTGGCCAAGTGTAAAAAACCCACCAAAACTCAACGAAACAAACGGTACAATGCCGAAGCTCTAGATGGGACCCAGAGACTCTGAACAGGAAGGAGCCTTAGAACTTTGCTATTCGAGGTGAGGTCCGTGGACCCCCATCAGCATCACTTAAGAGCTTGTCAGGAAAGCTCAGTGCCTCATCCCAGCCGGGCTTAATCAGATGTGCCCTTTGAAGAACTCTCCAGGTCTTTGGAGAATTTCGCTTCAGCTCACATCTACCTTAATCCCCTTCCTGGAGCAAATGGTGAGAGTGGGATCCAAAGAAGGAGGCGGATTTGCCCAGACCACACAGCAGGACCCAGGAGAGTGTCAGGTCAAGGGCTCAGACAGAGTCCAGTCACCCAAGCCCCGGTTCGAGTCTCACTCTGCCTGAGTCACTTAACATCTCCGAGACCTAATTTTCTCCTCAAATCCAGGGGGTAATAATAGTACCTACTCTCTGGGGCCTTTAATGCAGGAAAGAGTGCTCAGGAACCCCAGTAAATGAACAATCATTGTTCCTGACTCCCAGCCCAGTCCTCATCCCCCTACCCAACACAGGGCAGAAGACCAGACCTTGAGATGGAAAGAGAGGTCAACTGCCCAGTGTTGAGGGGAAGTTCTGGACCAAAAACGGGGCAGCGAGATGGCAGGGCCAGTCTTCCAAGGGGGTACCCCTTACCCCTGCTCCCACCTTTCCCCACCCAGGCTGTCCTCCTTCAGGGGCTCCTTCTCCACACCCCAAGACCCTATCCTTGAGTTCTCTAGGGGGACCCTGGGCCATGCCCACCACCACCCCAAACCCAGCTGGGGCAGATCCTAGACTCCAAGCCTTCAGCCCTGCTCATTTAACAGATGTAAAGACTCAGGTCTGGTAGAAGCAATGGGACTAGCCCAACGGCCGACAGACTGGCGTCTTCGGCTCTCAGTTCATTACTCTCTCCACCGCTAGTGTCTGGCCTTGACTTCTGCAGAGAGCCCTGCCTCTTCCCAATCTTACCTGCCTCTGTTGCTTGAAGTATCACTGCCAGGAGGATGAGGGCAGCCAGGAGAGGGGTCTGCAGGCTGGCCATCGTTTTGACCTGTGTCCCAGCTCAGGTGTCTACAATCACCAAAGGACAGAGAGGTCTGGTATTTAAGTGCTTGCTACACCCACAAGCCTCAGACACTCTTAGTCACCCGTGAGGCCAGAGTCTCTGACATTCACATTATGAAAGAAGAACTCCCGCTTCCTTCAAAGAGGAGGAAATTCTCTGTGGCCAGAAGTCACTCAAAGGGGACCCCCACGCTCACCTCTCCCTGAGTCTCAAGAGATGTGAAATCCCCCTTGAGCTGGGCCTCTTGGAGGCCTGTGCTCCCTGGGGTCTGCTGTCTGTGTAGTCTTGTCCATGTCACTGGACGTCTCTGGGTCTCAGTTTCCCATCTGGAAATGGGGGAGATGTTTTCAGAGTCCCACCAACTTATCCCAGTGGTCGTTTGTGAATCAAATGAGAATGGGGACAGGAGACAAATAGCCCAAAGCCCTCGCCTGGAACTGAGGCCAGTCTTGTCCCCTTGGTGACCTTCATCATGGATCTGTCTTCAAAGGGAGAAGCCTATGGATCCCTTGGCTTATTTTCTCTGCTGCATCACCAGCGTCCTCTAGGGCTTCTCACAAAGTCTCAACTTGGGCCAGTTCACGGTCATGTACATTTCCAGGTTTCCTTGTGGCTCAGCTGGTAAAGAATCTGCAATGCAGGAGACCTGGGTTCGATCCCTGGGTTGGGAAGATCCCCTGGAGAAGGGAAAGGCTACCCATTCCAGTATTCGGGTCTGGAAAATTCAATAAGTCACAGAGTCAGATACAGTGGAGTGACTTTCACTTTCTTTTTGTCCTTCTTTCCAGCTGTCTCTACCCTCTTCCTCAGCCACCCTCTTCTCAATCTACCACCATGTCCCACTGATTCTACTTCCTAAGTCTCTCTCAGATCTGTCCCCTTACCTCTGCCCCCATTGTCCCTGACCTGTCCTGGCCGCCTCCACCCCAGGCTCAGGTGCTGGCCCCTCATTCCCCACTCCACAATGCAGTGACCAGAGGGAGCAGCCCTGATTCCAAGCTCCACACGCCTGCTTCAAAACCCTGCTGCATCCCCGCTAAACCCATTCTCCTGACTGTGACCTTCAAGACCTCTATCCCAGACACGACCCTCCCCCCTAAAATGGTCTCCCTCCCATGAGGAATCACATCACTCTCCTCACAGTTCCTCAAAGAGGTCTGTGGCCTGCCCTTGGCCATGTACGCCCTTTCCACTTCCCCACTGCATAAACTCCTACTCGTGCATCTAGAGCCATCTGAAATGTCAGCCTCTAGGTAAGCACACCCCCTCAGGACTTGAAATTCTCTGGGGTGACCTAGAACATGGACTCAAACAGATTCCATCATATTTTCTCTTTCTTGGGCTCCTCCCAGAAGCCAAATTGATTCATCTCTGGGGAAGCAGGGTCTCCATTTATTTGCTTGGCAGTCCAGGGTCTCCCAAGAGTGGGGTACATTGTGGGTGCTCAGAATACATCTAATGGAGGAGAAAAAATGGACTTGCCAGTAAGTGGCTGAGCCAGCCCGGAGTTCAGGACTCAGCAGTACTCTACTTGCAAAGGGATCCAGCCATTCATTTATTCATCCACTCAACAAATACTTATTGAGCCCTTGGTAGACAAAATAATGAACCCCCCAAAATGTCCACACGTCATTCCCTAAACTTGTGAATATGTGACCTTAAATGGTAAAAAGGACTTTGCAGGTGTGTTTAAGTTCAAGCCCTTCAAACAGAGAGACTTCCGGGATTATCTGGATGGACTCAATCCAATCTCAGGGTCATTACAAGAAGGGCCAGCAAATTCGTCAGATACAGACAGGATAAGGGATGAGATAAGCAGAAGTTTACGTGATATGATGCCGTGACCCCAGGAATGCAGGCAGCCTCGGGGAGGTGGGAAAGGCAAGGAAACAAATTCTCCCCTAGGGATTCCAGAAGGAAAACAGCCCTGCCAACACCTTGATTTCATACCACTGAGACTGATTTAGGACTTCTGACTTTCTAAACTGTGCATGGGTGCGTGCTCAGCTGCTTCAGTCGTGCCCGACTCTTTGCGACCCCACGGACTGTAGCCCACCAGGCTCCTCTATCCATGGGATTCTCCAGGCAAGAATACTGGAGTGGGTTGCTGGGCCCTCCTCCAAGGAATCCTCCCCATCTTGTGATCAAATCCATGTCTCCTGCATTGCTGCTGCTGCTGCTAAGTTGCTCCTGCATTGCAGGCAGATTCTTTACCCACTGAGCCACCTCTGAACATGCCACATGGGGCAACTAAGCCCCGGTGCTGCAACTGCTGAGCCTGAGATGAGAGAAGACACCGACTGCAACGAGAAGCCTGAACACTGCAACTAGGGAACAGCCCCCGCTGCCAGCAACTAGAGAAAGCCTGCCTGCAGCGGTGGAGACCCAGCTCAGCCAAAACTAAATAAATAACTTGAAAAGGGAGTGTATTTAATGCCACTGAACTGTATACTTAAAAAATGATCACAATGGTAAATTTTACATTATGCATCAATTAAAAGTAAGAAAACAAAAGCATATGAAAAGACATTTCACATCTTATGTCATCAAGGAAATGCAAATTAAAGCAATGAGGAGATACCACTACACACCTGTGAGAATGGCCAAAGTCTGGGACACTGACAGCAGTGAGGATGTGGAGCAACATGAGCCCATTCATTGCTGGCGGGGTGTTAAACAGGACAGCCACTTCGAAAGTCTGGAGGTCTCCTACAAAACTAAGGATGCTTTTACTGTCTGGTCCAATGATCACAATCCTTGGTATTTACCCAAAGGAAAACTGAAAACTTATGTCCTCACAAAAGCCTATAGTTTAGCAACTTTATTCCTAATTGTCAAAAATTTAGGAGCAACCAAAATGTCCTTCAGTAGGTGAATGGATAAAAGGTGGTACTTCAGACAATGGAATTATTATTCACTGCTAAAAAGAAAAGAGCTATCAAACTGAAAAGACACGGAGGAAACGTAAATGCATATTACTGTTATTTGTCGTTTAGTCGGTAAGCCATGTAGCCCACCAGGCAGCCCTGTCCGTGGGATTTCCCAGACAAGAATACTGGGGTGGGTTGCCATTTCCTTTTCCAATGACTAGCTAAGTGAGAGAAGCCAATTTGAAAAGGCTAACTATTGTATGACTCCAACTATATGACGTTTTGGAAAAGGCAAAACTATGATAAAAAGATTAGTGGTTACCAGGGGTTAGAGGGAAGAAAAGATGAATAAGTGGCGCGCAGAGGAGTGTTAGGGCAGTGAATATACTCCATATAATACCATAACGATGGATACACATCATTGTATTTTGGTCCATACCCATACACCACACACCAAGAGAGAATAAACCATATTATAAACTACAATCAGTCCGTTCTGAAGGAGATCAGCTCTGGGATTTCTTTGGAAGGGATGATGCTAAAGCTGAAACTCCAGTACTTTGGCCACCTCATGTGAAGGGTTGACTCACTGGAAAAGACTCTGATGCTCGGAGGGAGTGGGGGCAGGAGGAGAAGGGGACGACCGAGGATGAGATGGCTGGATGGCATCACTGACTTGATGGACGTGCGTCTGAGTGGACTCCGGGAGATGGTGATGGACAGGGAGGCCTGGCGTGCTGCGATTCATGGGGTTGCAAAGAGTCGGACACGACTGAGCGACAGAACTGAACTGAACTGATTGCCTGTGGTGGTTACAATGTGTCAGAGTAGGCTCATCAGTTGTCACAAACGCACACTCTGGAGGGGGATGTTAACAGCGAGGGGGCCACGCACGTGTGGCGGCAGCGAGTACGCAGGAAATTTCTCTACCCTCCTCTCAGTGTTGCTGTGAACCTAAAACTACTCCAGAAAATTGTCTTGAAAGAAAAAAGGAAGGCGTTACCCAGAGTCTAATCAAGCTCTAGCCCTGAATCCCATTTTATAAGAAATACAGGATCTAGAGGAAGATGAATGATCCCACGAGAAGGCAGACAACTCCAGAAGGTGGGACCTTCCAGGCCTCCTAAAGACACCTGTCCGGGGATCAACACACAGTCAATGTTCTGATTTTACAAAATGTGGATCAGGGACATTGAAGATTAAAAGTGATTTAAGAAGACAGTCAAATATGTACAATATATAGACTAGTTGAATCCTAATTTTGAGAAACAGTTATAAAAGATCTTTTGAGGATAAACATAGAAATTTATTTATTTTTTCTTTTTTCTTTTATTTTTAAAATTTTATTTTAATCAGAGAATAATTGGTTAACAGTGTTGTGTTAGTTTCTGCTGTACAACCACATGAATCAGCCATATGTATACATATATCCCTGGTGGCTCAGAGCTTAAAGCGTCTTCTCCCAGTGTGGGAGACCCGGGTTCAATCCCTGGGTGGGGAAGATCCCCTGGAGAAGGAAATGGTAACCCACTCCAGTATTCTTGCCTGGAGAATCCCATGGACGGAGAAGCCTGGTAGGCTACAGTCCACGGGGTCGCAAGAGTTGGACATGACTGAGCGACTTAACCTTTACCTTCACCTTCAAATATATATCCAGGCATCCCCGGTGGCTCAGCAGTAAAGAATCCACCTGCAATGTAGGAGACATAAGATATGTGGGTTCCATCTCTGGGTCAGGAAGATTCCCCTGGAGGAGGAGATGGCAACCCACTCCAGTATTCTTGCCTGGAAAATCCCATGGACAGAGCAGCCTGGCAGGAAGCGGTCCATGGGGTCGCCAAGAGTCGACACAACTGAAGTGACTAAGCACACAGGAATACACAGATCCCCTCCCTCGTGAACCTCTTCCCCACCTCACCCCCGTCTAGGTTACCATAGAGCTCCGAGCTAAGCTCCCTGAAACCGGGAAATTTAAATGTAATATGACATTAGGGCTTTACTGTTGATTTTCTTAGGTATGATAAAGACTTTAAAGGTGTGTAGGAGAATGTCCTTGTTTTTAAGAGATGCACCTGAAGTTTTTAGGGGTGAAATTCATGATGTTTTACTTTCAAAAAGTTCAGTTCAAGTGAGGCATTCATGTATATGAGTACATATTGATGTGTGTATATAGAGAGATGTGTGTTTATATATGTATGTACGTATATGCATATGTATGTATTGCACATATGTATAGGTGCATGTGCATACAAGTGTGTATATACCTACATCTGTGTTGTATACATATACATGTAAGCATGTACACTTGGTATGTGTGTGTACACATGCATATGTATGTGCAAATGTGTGTTACGTGTGTGTGTCTGTGTATGAGTATACCTGTATGATATCCCAGGGAAGGCAAACACAGCTGGATGTTAACCACGTTACAGTGAGGTGGTAGATACACTGGTGATCCTTAAACTGCTCTAACAACTTTCCTGAACACTTTAAATGTTTCATAACAAAACATGGGGAGAAAAGAAGAAATATTTTTTAGATGTGGAAGCGATCTTGTGAAAAATGGACCATCACTGGAGGGAGAGACACAGAACTGGTCTAATGGCTTTTCAACTGAACTTGGGGTTTCCTTCCACAGGGCCTCAGGGGGTGGGCTCAGGGGCTGCCCCTTGGAGAGCACCTTTGTCCCCAGCAACGAGGCAGGGCCCCCAGCCTTTCCTGCTGACTCAGCCTCTGCTCCCCAGTGCCCCACTTCCCTGGGGCTCGGAAAGAGGGTGAGCCTCACCTGCACCAGCCAGCCTGCGCTCCCCCAGCCTGCTCCCCCTGTGCAGACAGAGAGGCAGGCACTGCGCTCACGGAGCCCTGAGTTCACAGACAGGGCTCAGGGGACCAGATGTCAGAAAAAGGCAAGGGGAGTTTCTCTTGGGCTGAAGGTGGGGAATCCCCGGCAGTTACCAAGGAAAGGGATGCTTTCCCTCTTCATGTGGAGAGCTGCCCTGCGCTTCTGTCCTTCCACAATGCTGGCCGTGCACGGGAGGCTCCCAGATCAAACTCTCCTTTCCCCAAGTGTCCTTCTTCTTCTGTGTAATTATTTTTTCCTTATTTAAAAAAATACATAAAAGTGGAAACCACCCATGTCCATCAATGGATGAATGGAAACACTCACACACAATGGAATATTACTCACCTGGAAAAGGAAGGAAATTGTGACCTGTGCTACAACATGGATAAACCTTGAAGACATTAATGCTAGGTGAGATAAGCCAGTCACAAAAAGACACATGCTGGAGGATTCCTAGAAGTATCTATGAGGTACCTAGAGGTGTCAAATCCATAGGCACAAAAAGGAGAATGGTGATGGCCAGGGGCTGGAGGAGGAGGGAATGGCGAGTTATTATTTGATGGGATAGAGCTTCTCTTTGGGAAGATGAAGAAGTTCTAGAGGTGGAATGCAGCGACAGTAGCACAATGTAAATGTGCTTAATGCCACTGAACTGCCACTTAAAATGATTTAAAGCTTTAAAATGACTTAAAGCTTATGTTAAATTGCTGTTTAGTTGCAGAGTTGTGCTGGACACTTGTGACCCCCTGGACTGTAGCCTTCCAGGCTCCTCTGTCCATGGGATTCTCTAGGCAAGAATACTGGAGTTAGTTGCCATTTCCTTCTCCAGGGAATCTTCCCGACCCAGGGGTCTAACTCTCTTTTGCTTGGCAGGCAGATTCTTTACCACTGTGTCATCTGGGAAACCCTATGTATATTACCTCTGCAAAAACATAGTTATATGCAAATATGTATTTACACAAATGCTTAGCTTACATCTGAAAAGATATACAAACGAGTCATCACGTGAGCTGCCCCTGAGGAGGGACCTGGGATAGTGGATGGGGGCAGCTGTTTAGAGGAGGAAAGGTTTGCTTTCCACCAAATACCCTTTTGAATGATTTGAAGTGTTTTCCATATGCATGACTGACCTATTCAGAAAGAAAAAAAATTTAATTCATGCAGCCAAAAAAAAAGAAAAAGGGTAGGCTGAAAAGCCATTTTCTCACCTCTGACTTCCCCTCCACATTTCATTTCCTTTTCTCAGAAGCAAACAAGCTTGATGATTTCTTATTTGTCCTTCAAAAACAGTTTATGTGAGCATATATACAAAGGCATTTCTTTGAAAGAAATAGGAGAAAGGCCTAGATAAGGAAGGGAGGAAAGGTGGGAAGGAGGGCAACATATGTGTGTGTTAAGTCGTCTTAGTCATGTCCGTCTCTTTGAGACCCCGTGGACTATAGCCCTCCAAGCTCCTCTGTCCATGGGATTCTCCAGGCAAGAATACTGGAGTGGGTTGCCATGCCCTCCTCCAGGGGATCTTCCCAACCCAGGGATCAAACTTCTGTCTTTTACGTCTCCTGCATTGGCAGACAGCTTCTTTACCACTAATAACTGTTCTGTTCCTTGCTTCTCTCACCTGAAATGCACCTTGGAAAAGTCCCTATCAGTAGTCTAGATCAGCCTCTTTCTTTCCAGTGGCCATCTGGTTTTTTGCTGTATGGATCTACCAAAATTAATATAGCTGGTCTGCTTATTGATGGACGTTTTGGGGTTTTCCAGTCTTTTGCATTTACATGCTGTTTGCTGTTCATGAAGGGGAACACATCTGGTGGATAAATTCCTAGAAGTAGTGTCTGGACTTTTGCTTCCACTGAGAGGCAAAGAGAAAGTCCCTGCCCTGAAGAGCTGCTGCCTTGGAGCTTCCTCTTTTTAGCAAAGCTGGAGGGGCCCTGGAGAGGGTTCCTCATGGGGCTCTGAGGACCACTCCAGGCTTCTGATTTCTGAGTGGCTGGGATCCCCACCCTGAAATTTTCTGGGGGAACAGCCTGTCATCCCTTTACATGGCAGGGAGGATATGAGCACCCCCAGATTGTCCCACAAATAGAAGGAAGGATATGCACGTTTATCCGAGGGCCTAGGGCAGCAGGTGGACAAGCCTGGGCCTTTGTGAGCAGAGAGAATTGATCAAGAGCCTGGCCAAGAGGTGGCTGAGTTCAGAACTCCACATGGGCCAGACAAGTGGACTGGGAAGCAAGAGGGAAATGGAGAAGGAAGGGTGAGGAAGAAGAAGTAAAAGATTTGGGGATTAATTGGCACAGTGGCAACTACTACAGTAATAAGAGGAAGGAGGAGGAGGAAGAAGGAGGAAAAGGAGAGAAAACGATGAAGACAGCCCATCGGTACTCACTGAGTGCCAGATGCACCGAGCCTCATGTTTTATACCAACTATCTCATCGTCCCCCTGCTGAGAAGGGGCCACCATCCTCATCCCCAGTTCTCAGATAAGGAACCTGAGACTCAGAGTCCACAGCCAGTGAGTGGTGAGGCCTGAATTTACACTCAGGTCTGATGCCAGCGTCTAGGTGCATTCTAATCACTCATTTCTGTAGCCAGACTAGGACCGAAGGCACCAGTGAGAGTAATGAGCCCCATTAGAAGGGCTCAGATGGACCGAGAGTCCATCTCAGCCCAGTGCAGCCAGGGTTCCCGTGAGTGCCCTAAGATGAGGAACCGAGGCTTAAAGAATGGAAGCCTGCTGCTAGGGCTACATGGAGTCTGGATTTGATCCTTTCTGTTGCCGTGTTCAGTCTCCACACTGTGTCCGACTTGGAGCGACCCCACGGGCTGCAGCACACCAGGCTTCCCTGTCCCTCACCATCTCCCGGCGTCTGCCCAGGTTTGTGCCCACTGAAGCAGTGATGCCGTCCAACCATCTGTCCTCTGTCACCCTAAGTTTTTTATTTTGGTTTTTTTTTTAGATATAATTTATGTACTCTGAAATTCACCCTTTTAAAGAGTATAAAGGAAATATACAATTCAGTGGTTTTTTAATGCATTCACAAGGTATGTATCCATTTCCATTAATTCCAAAACACTTTCATCACCTCAAAAAGAAGCATAGTGCCCATTAGCAGTCACTCCCCATTTTGCCCTCTCCCCAGACCTTACCTTCTGTCTCTACAAGTCTGCCTTTCATGGACATTTCATATAAATGAAATCAGGCAATAGGTGGCATTTTGTGTGTTTCATTTTAAGTTTTCAAGTTGCATCCATGTTGTGGCATTATCAGCACTGTATTCTTTTTATGACTAAATAATATTTCCTTATGGATATAATACATTCTGTTTCCATTTGAATCCTTTCTACTTTTGGGCTGTTATGAATAATGCTGCTATAAACATCTGTGTACAGACTTTTGTATAAATGTTATATGCATATCTAAGTAGGAGAAGAATTTCTGGCTCACGTAGTAATTTTATGTTTAACTTTTTGAGGACCTGCCAGAGGCGCCTGGTGGGCGACTGTACATGAGGTCAAGAAAGAGTCAGACATGACTTAGTGACTAAACAGCAGAGTGTTTCCAAGGGGGATCTAACATTTTACACTCCCACCAACAATGTGTGAGGGTTCCAATTTTTCAATTTTCTTGTGAACTCTTGTTATCATCTTCCTGTTTGGTTACAGCCATCCTGGTGGGTGTGAAGTGGTATATCACTGTGATTTCAATTCACATTTTTCCTAATGACTAATGATGCTGAGTATCTGATCATGTGAATATTGGCTATTAGTATATCTTCTTTGGAAAAATGTTTATTCATATCCTTTGCCCAGTTTTAAATTGGGTTGCTTATATTTTTGTTGTTGAGTTGTAACAGTTTTTTATGTATCCTAATATCTGATCTTTATTTTCTTCCATTCTTTGGCTTGTCTTTTCACTTTATTGATAGTGTCCTTTGGAGCACAAAAGTTTTAAATTTTGATGATATTAATTTAGTTTTTATTTGGTTGCTTATAACAAAGAAAGAGTCATATCAAAGAAACCATTACCTAATCCAAGGGCATGAAGACTTAGCCTCATGTTTTTGAAAGGTTGTTGTTGAATCATGACGCCGGGAATCTTGGCCCCCAGAGAAGAATTCAATCTGGGGCCAGAGATGAGGCTTGATCGCTAGAGCTTTTGTGTAATACAGTTTTGTTAAAATATAAAGGAGATAGAGAAAGCTTCTGACAAAGACATCAGAAGGGGGCAGAAAGAATGCCCCCTTGCTAGTGTTAGCAATGAAGGTATATACTCTCCAGTTAATCCAAAGAATGTCTGGAGGTTGTAAAGACCTCACCAGACCTACTCCCATAATTTACATTTTAAGATAACAGAATTAGCTAGAAGGTTTAATCCAGAGACTGTCCTCAAGCAGAATACATAATACATTGTTGTTATATAATCCTTGTAAAGAGCAGGTCTACTCCCATATTTTACAGAATTAGCCAGAAGGTTTAATCCAGAGACTGTCCTCAAACAGAATACATAATACATTGTTGTTATATAATCCTTGTAAAGAGCAGGTCTACTCCCATATTTTACAGAATTAGCCAGAGGTTTAATCCAGAGACTGTCCTCAGGCAGAATACATTGTTGTTATATAATCCTAAGGAATGTAGAGAAGAAAAAAAAAGTGTCCTTTCTTCCTCCTTGAGAATTCCAGACCCCTCTCTCCTTGGGGACCCCTAGACTTATCAACCTGCCTAGGAAATGACTCTCTCATTCCCTTTTCTTTTAGGAGAATTATGTTGCCTAGGGAAAAGGGGCGTCGTTCTCATTCCATAACTGCTTCCAAGCTGACAAGGGGCGTTGTTAAGGCAACATATTCTCCTAATCCTCATATTGAGGATATCTGATCCAGGGGCCCCAAAGAATAGTTGGAGAAAGGTGCAGCAGTAGCAGGAGTTTGAGCAACTGTTTGTAACTTAAAAGTTTTCATGCAGCTAGAAACAAATCCAGTTATACAATTACAGATGTAAGGCAACATAGTCATTAAAACAAGTTAAAATCAAAATTAAAAGTCACATTATGTTCATAGTTAAAGTGCAAAGTGTTGCACCAGTCCATTTCAGGGTTGGTAGATGTCATCAGATGAAGAAGAGGCATCGCATGTGATTGTTGTCAAAGATATTCACAGACTTGGAGAAAGTCCTTTTCTTGAAGTGGAAATGTCCACCATGGGAAGCCTTCCACTGATGTAAGAATCTTTATAACCTCCTTAGCCTGTTCACTATGACAGAGAAAAGCCTCAATCCATCCAGTAAAAGTATCTACCCAAACTTGTAAGCAAGAATATCCATTAGCTTTTGGCATATGAGTAAAATCAATTTCCCAGTCTTCTCCAGGATACTTCCCACTTCGTTGTAATCCAGATTTTGCTAGTTTTTCAGTCTTTGGGTTATTTTTCTGACAAACCTCACACCTTTTGATAATATTCTTTAAAGTTTTCATTACATTTTTACCTTCAAACAAACGAGAAGCCATTTGGTAAGTACTCTCTGCACCCAAATGAAAACTCTGATGTAAACCCTTAAGAATTTTCCATTGAGCATTTTCAGGAATTATTAATCGTCCATCCTCAGACTGTAACCATCCTTTATCAGCAATCTTTGCTCCTCTTTTTTCATATCTTTCTAATTCTTCCTCAGTATATTGTGGTTTTTCCTGTTCCACAGGACCTGTCCAGATCAAAGGCGTCTGCAGTGAAGGGGTTTCNAAATGAAAACTCTGATGTAAACCCTTAAGAATTTTCCATTGAGCATTTTCAGGAATTATTAATCGTCCATTCTCAGACTGTAACCATCCTTTATCAGTAATCTGTCCTCTTTTTTCATATCCTTCTAATTTTTTTCTCAGTATATTGTGGTTTTTCTTGTTCCACAGGACCTGTCCAGATCAAAGGCGTCTGCAGTGAAGGGGTTTCCTAAAGTGCTGCTTTTCTGGCTTGACAGTCAGCCAGCTGATTACCTTCGGCTGNTCCTCTTTTTTCATATCCTTCTAATTTTTTTCTCAGTATATTGTGGTTTTTCTTGTTCCACAGGACCTGTCCAGATCAAAGGCGTCTGCAGTGAAGGGGTTTCCTAAAGTGCTGCTTTTCTGGCTTGACAGTCAGCCAGCTGATTACCTTCGGCTGCTTTACTCCCATCCCTGCTGTGCCCTTTGCAATGCATAACAGCTACTTCTTTAGGACAATATATAGCAGTTAAACGTCTCTCGATCTCTCTGAAATGCTTAATAGTTTCTCCTGTTGCTGTTTTAAACTTTCTTTCCATATTGCAGCATGAGCATGTAAAGTCAAATAAGCATACTTAGAATCAGTGTAGATATTTACCCGCTGTCCTTTGCTTAACTCTAGAGCTCAAGTCAGAGCCACAAGCTCCGCTAACTGAGCACTGGTTCCCTGGGGGAGAAATTTTGCTTCCAAAACCTGTTCAGCAGTCACCACGGCATAACCTGCTCTATGCTTTCCATCCCAAACAAAAGAACTGCCATCTGTAAATATTTCCATGTCAGGATTGTCTAATGGGGTATCCATTAGATCTTCCTGGGCTGCATAGTTTAAAGTTAGGAATTGAGAACAATCATGATCAGGTATTTTATCTTCCTTCTCAGGAAGGAAAGTGGCAGGATTTAAATTTCCACAAACTTTAAGCTTTGTTACTGGTCCTTCTAACAACAATGACTGATGTTTAAGAAGCCTACTGTCTGTCATCCAAATATTAACCTTAGAATTTAAGATTCCACTCACATCATGAGANGTCTACTCCCATATTTTACAGAATTAGCCAGAAGGTTTAATCCAGAGACTGTCCTCAAACAGAATACATAATACATTGTTGTTATATAATCCTAAGGAATGTAGAGAAGGAAAAAAAAGTTTGTCCTTTCTTCCTCCTTGAGAATTCCAGACCCCTCTCTCCTTGGGGAGCCCTAGACTTCTTATCAACCTGCCTAGGAAATGACTCTCTCATTTTCTTCCTGGTACTTTTAGCTCTTACATTTCCATCTTTGTTTCATCTGGGGGTAATTTTTGTATGTGGTGTGAGGTAGGGGTCCAACTACACTCATTTGCATGTGGCTATCCAGTCCCAGCATTCCTTGCTGGAAGGAATCTTCTTTCTTCATTGACTTATCTTGGCACGCTTGTCATAAATCAATTGCCCGTAAATGTATGCTGTCATTTCTGGACTCTCAGTTCTAATCCATTGATCTGTATGCCCANTGCATGTGGCTATCCAGTCCCAGCATTCCTTGCTGGAAGGAATCTTCTTTCTTCATTGACTTATCTTGGCATGCTTGTCATAAATCAATTGCCCGTAAATGTATGCTGTCATTTCTGGACTCTCAGTTCTAATCCATTGATCTGTATGCCCATCCTTGTGCCAATACTACTCTATGACTACCATATTTTCTAATAATATCCTCAGAGGTGTTTTTTTTTTTAACTTTCAAATGAAATATTTCAAACATAGATAAAATTAAAATAAATTTGGGAACCTACAACCTAGATTTACTAGCAGTTGATATTTTGCTGTGTTTTGGTTCACTTTTATTTTTTCATTAAGAAGTAAAATAGTTTAGGGCTTCCCCTGGTGGCTCAATGACAAAGAATCCACCTGCCAATGCAGGAGTCATGGGTTTAAGCCCTGATCCGGGAAGATCCCACATGCCACGGAGCAACAAAGCTTGTGTGCCTTAACTTTTGAGCCTGTGCTCTAGAGCCCAGGAAGTACACCTACTGAGCCCTCAAGCTACCACTGCTGAAGTCCGCACACTCCACAGTCAGCCACCGCTTCTAAAGAGGAGCCCCAGCTCACCACAACTAGAGGAACGCAAGCATATCAATGACGACCCAGCAGAGCCTACGCTGCTGCTGCACTAAGTCACTTCAGTCGTGTCCGACTCTGTGCGACCCGAGACAGCAGTCCACTAGGCTCCCCCGCCCCTGGGGTTCTCCAGGCAAGAGCACTGGAGTGGGTTGCCGTTTCCTTCTCCAATGAACGAAAGTGAAAAATCAAAGTGAAGTCGCTCTGTCATGTCCGACCCTTAGCGACCCCATGGACTGCAGCCCTCCAGGCTCCTCCGTCCATGGGATTTTCCAGGCAAGAGTACTGGAGTGGGTGCCACTGCCTTCTCCAGCAGAGCCTATAAAGAAACAAATAAAATTATTCTTTAAAAAGAAATAAAATAGTTTAGGTATAACCAAAGTTATCTTATTCCTACCCCCAGCCATTTCCCCTCCCTCTGTCTCCACGGGTAACCACAAACCACCACTCTGAAGTTGCTGGCGTTCCTTTCTAAGGATGCCATTATCCTTTTATAGCCTTTTATTATGGTACTATTTGGGGGTCTTAATATTTTACGTAAGCAGCATCATACTGAATGTAAGCTTTTGCAACTGGCTTATTCCACTCAAGCTTATGTTTGTAAGCTTTTTCCCATGCTGAGCCATGTGGATCTAGCACATTCATTCTCACTGTTGTATACAGCAAATTCAAAATGGAACCAATCTATTGTTTGTTTAATCCATTCCCCTGGCAGTGGACATTTAGGTTTTTTCCAGATGTTGACTATTACTGAGAGTTCTGTAATGAGTGGACATCCTTGCCGGTGTCTTCCTGTTCTCTTCACCTTTTCGCTCACTTTTTGCTCTAAGCTGGGTTCTCCCCTGAGGACTCTGCTTCCCCTGTAGCCTTCTTAGCAAGCCATGGTTCTCTCTCTGAGGACCGCATACCACATGACTGGCATGGGAGAGGATCCTCTTCACTCCTCATAGATCCTTCCAAGCCAGCCATTCTTCCCATCTTCTCCATAAAACTCCCAGACTCTTTGACACGTGTGTCAGCAGACTCTCCATCCATTACTCACCCTTTGTTGCAGCCTTGTACACCTCTAGTCACTTCCCGTCCCACAGATAATAGTAGCTACCAGCTCATCGTCATTCCCTCCAGCATGATCCTATCATAGTCATGATGATTTCAATAACCAGCCTCTCAGTTCCATGACCTTCTCTGCTCCAATAAGCTTATCTTCCACCTACTTCAGCCCCTTACTCCTAAGATACATGTTGACCATATCATTACTAGTAACTGCAGTTGTATCATTTCAGTTTCACATACCCCATTCTCCAACTACCATCACCTCTCAGCCCAGCTCGTCAGCTTGAATATACAATTCCAACAATCCTTCCACCACACTCAAACCAATCCCATCCTTTCCCCTGTCCTTTGCTTTCCACTCGGGCCTTTGCTTCTCTCTTTATTCAACTCAACTTCCTTAGTCTTTCATTTACAAATATTTACCTCAACTCTCTTTCCCAAATAGCTTCAACTCTCTGCTACCCATTCTTGCTACATCCTAGCAAACCCATGACTGCATGGAAACAACTCTTCACTCATTGCACTTGCACCAGTGTAGCTGAACGAGGCTGGAGAAAAGCATCCAGTCATGCTAACCAAAAATTCAACATCACTAATCTCCCACGGTCCTTCCATTCTGCCCCCAAAGTCCTGCTGTATATTCCTGGCTTTTTGCTTTTGCATCCTCCTAGACTATTTCATCCTTTCTTCCCTTCACTCAAACCTTTAATCCCTCCTCCCTGATCCTCACTCTCAACTGATGACCCTGATTCCTATTTTCCTGAGAAAAGGGAAGTTATCAGAAGAGCACACCCACCTGCAACTACTGCATCTACCCATGGATTTCCATCTTCCTCGCTTCTGACTAACCCCCTCTCCTACTCAAGGACATTACTCCTCAGTTCTCCCATTCTTTCCTACATCATCAGTTTCCCCCTCTCTACTGTATCTTGCTCATCTGAATGCAACTTACTGTTACTTCCTGCATCTTAAGAAAACAGACATCTGACCCCACTTCTGCCTCAAAATACTGTCCATTTATAGCAAAACTCAAAAGAAGAGCCTTGCAGTTTCAAAGTCCCCTTGTCCTTGCCTCTCTATTCCCATGCTGATTCCAAAGATTCCTTTGGCATTCCCTGTGATGGAAGATTCGTGAGAGAAGATCCACTTCAGAGAGGGGAGGAGGAGAAGAAACTCTGGAGCACATTGTATTTCAAAGGTATTGACAGAGGTGAAAGAAGATATTTTTGGTCTATGTAGGATGCAGAAATTGTTAAACACATGAAGGATATAAAATGTCTTTCATGGTTTTAAAAAGTATTGGAATTAGGTAAACTAACATGTATTAGTGGAGAAGGCAATGGCACCCCACTCCAGTACTCTTGCCTGGAAAATCCCATGGACGAAGGAGCCTGGTAGGCTGCAGTCCATGGGGTCGCTAATAGTCAGATACGACTGAGCGACTTCACTTTCACTTTTCCCTTTCCTGCATTGGAGAAGGAAATGGCAACCCACTCCAGTGTTCTTGCTTGGAGAATTCCAGGGACGGGGTAGCCTGGTGGGCTGTCGTCTATGGGGTCGCACAGAGTCGGACACGACTGAAGTGACTTAGCAGCAACATGTATTAGATAATGGAATACTAGATGTGGTAACAAACAACCCCCAAATTATATAATAGCTCAGGTATGATTAAAAGTTGACTTTTCACCATGTGAAGTCCAAAATAGGTGTTCCTTATTAATGGGCAGCTCTTCTCCAAGTGGAGGCAGGTGACTCAGTGGTAAAGAATCTGCCTGCCAATGCAGGAGACATAGGTTTGATCCCTGGGTCAGGAAGATCCCCTGGAAAAGGAAACGGCAACCCACTCCAGTATTCTTGTCTAGGAAATCCCTTGGACAGAGGAGCCTAGCAGGCTACAGTCCATGGGGTCCCAAAGAGTCGGATAAGACAAAATAACAACTTCTCCAAGTGATGATTCAGGACCCAGGCTCCTTCCGTCTGTGGTTCTACTGTAGTTAATGGAGTACTGTGCTCACCTGCAGGAAGCCAAAGAAGGGAAGACACAGCAGGGAATGAAGCACGGGAGGCTTTTATGTCCAGACCTGGAAGTTGGGGTGCATCTGCTCTGCTCACATTCCAGTGACCAGAATTCAGACACATGGCCTTGCTTAATCACAAGGAAGGCTGAGAAATTATCTAGCGGACTGCCCAAGAAGGAAAGAAAACAGGCTTGATGAAGAGCCAGCCAGTCTTTGCAAATAATGGAAGTCCTCCAAGGACTTCCAATGAGCAGGCAAGAAGAAGATGATTCATCCTCCAGCATCTTATCCTGAATGAACAGCTTGCTCTAGCCTGGATTCAGAGAACAAGTCCCATTGTAAAACCACATTTGTTTTTTTCTGGGAAGAAATCCCTTAGGAAAGCAAACAATTCTAACATCCCATTTATCTCTCCTGCCATTTGGTATGTTTTAGGGGTTTCCAAATATGGTTTTCCAGTGTTGCATAAAAACAAGAGGCACCTTAAAGCCTGTAGGGTGTGACTAGTGTGGCTGTATCCTAAGACTAGGGCTGTGGCATAGCTCCACTTCCAACTGCAGCAAGAGCTTGGCTAACAAACTTCACACTCCCAGGACTCAGGCTCCAGTTCTGTGGAACGAGTAACCCTCGCCACAGCCATGTTGCTGGGGAATCAAAGACTTGCTCATTCTCTGCTCCCAGTGATCCTTACAAGAGCCCTTTGGAGCTGAAAGGGCATGAATGGTTACTGCTTCTTTCACAGTTGGGGAAAGTCTGAGCTGGAGAGGTGACATGCCTGACTCAGGGAAATCCCACTTCACAGTCCCCAGGCAAGAGGTGGTGACTTAAGTTATGAGAGGAGGTGGCATCAGAAGAGGGAAGCAGAAAAGCATGAGGAATGGTGTGGAAGGAGGAATGAAGAAAACCCACGAAAGTACATCCCCAAGCCGGAGGTTCTTTCCATACTGCCTCCTAACCCTCACTTTCTTGTGATCTGTTTTCTGTGATGCCTGGTGATCTAATCAAAGAGGAAGGACTATAGAGAAGTAGAGTGGGATCTCAGGGCATCTGGAATCCCCAGGAGCCTTCAGATAGGAGGAGGATGTAGATCAGTATTGCTCCCATGGTTGGTCAAAAGCTGCCTGTTTGAGGAAAAGATCCTAAAGGAGGAACCACGAAGTAAAGGAACCCTCCTTTTGCATTCTTTTATTCTGAGCTCCAGGGAGTTGCTGCTCAGGGATGCTGTATCTTCTGCCTAAGCCTGTACCTCTTATCTGAAAAGGAAAGATGATTTTTTAAAAAAAGTGACAAAACATCAATCATGAATCAAGGTGATGGGAATATAGAAATTCTTCATACTACTTTTACAAGATTGCTATAAGTGTAAAATCACTTCAAAAACAAAATCAGAGGATTATAAACACTTAGAAGCCCCCTTATGATCTCTTCCAATCAGTACTCCCTCAAGGGATGTCCCCATTTTGACTCCTAATATCTAAAATAGTTTTTCTATTTGAATCATGTAGAAATCATAATTTTGTGTCTGACTTCTTTCTTTCAAAACTGTGTTGATGGGGG
Source organism: Neotragus pygmaeus (assembly GCA_006410875.1). Taxonomy (NCBI): domain Eukaryota; kingdom Metazoa; phylum Chordata; class Mammalia; order Artiodactyla; family Bovidae; genus Neotragus; species Neotragus pygmaeus. Next base: position 239,061 of record SJYV01038510.1, on the reverse strand, counting down.
ACTTCCCAGGTGGTCCAGAGGTTGAGACCCCCAGCTTCCACTGTGGAGGGAGGGGGGAGTGTATATTCGATCCCTGATCAGGGAAGCTCCTCGTGCCACATGTTGAGGCAAAAAAAAAAAAAAAAAAAAAAGTGTGAATGAGATTCAGCTATGCTGTTTGTTTTTTTTCAATTCACTCATTCTCATTTCCCTCTAGCATTCCACTGTAAGAATTCATCATATAGGGGTGGGATTTCCAGAATGACTGNGAAAAAAAAAAAAAAAAAAAAAAAGTGTGAATGAGATTCAGCTATGCTGTTTGTTTTTTTTCAATTCACTCATTCTCATTTCCCTCTAGCATTCCACTGTAAGAATTCATCATATAGGGGTGGGATTTCCAGAATGACTGAGAACCTCTGAAAATCCTCACTCCAAAAGATCAATGGTAAAGCTAGGCAAAATAGCCAAAAGCAATCATTTGAAAACTGGAAATTTATCAAAATCATCCATGGTAGGCAGAATAATGACCTCACAAAGATGTTCATGTCCTAATCCCCGGAAACTCTGAATACACTGTTACACGGCAAAGGGGAATTAAGATTGCAGATGGAATTAAGTTTGTTAATTAGCTGACCGTAAGATAAACCCCTTCCTTCATTGGAAGGACTGATGCTGAAGCTGAAGCTCCAATACTTTGGCCACCTGATGGTATGAACTGACTCATTAAAAAAGACCCTTATGCTGGGAAAGATGGAAAGTAGGAGGAGAAGGGGACGACAGAGGATGAGATGGTTGGATGGAATCACCGACTCAACGGGCATGAGTTTGAGCAAGCTCTGGGAGTTGGTGATGGACAGGGAGGCCTGGCGTGCTGCAGTCCATGGNACCCTTATGCTGGGAAAGATGGAAAGTAGGAGGAGAAGGGGACGACAGAGGATGAGATGGTTGGATGGAATCACCGACTCAACGGGCATGAGTTTGAGCAAGCTCTGGGAGTTGGTGATGGACAGGGAGGCCTGGCGTGCTGCAGTCCATGGGGTCACAAAGAGTCAGACACAGCTGAGTGACTGAACTGAATTGAACTGACTGATAAGATAAATGCGGGCAGTCTCTAGAAGCCGGAAAAGGTAAAGAAATGCATTCTCCTCTAGGGTCTCCAGAAGAAAGTAGCCCTGTTGATACCTTGATTTTCTTTTCTTTTTTCTCCAAGATATTTATTTATTTGTTTGGCTGCATTGGGTCTTTAGTTGTGACACTCAAGATCTTTGTTGCATCACAAGGAATGTTCTGTTGTGGAGCTCTAAATCTCTAGTTATAGCTCAAGGGTTTAGTTACTCTGAGGCAATGGGGATCTTTGTTTCCCAGTCAGGGATCAAACCCATGTCCCCTGCATTGGAAGGCAGATTCTTAACCACTGAACCACCAGAGAAGTCCCATTTTGATTTTAATGAGACCTATTTTATATTTCCGACCCATAGAACTATAAGGTAATATATTTTTATAATTTTAAGCCACAACGTTTGTGATAATTTGATATAGAAGCAACAGAAAACTAATATAGCATACAAGAAATTGAGAAACATTTACTTAAGAAAATCAACTAAACTTCAGTTAGGAGAGTATACGTCTGTGGTGTTCAGCCTGAGGCTATGTCCATATTTCTCCTCCCTCAGCTTCATGATATATTAATAGAAGGTCTATCAAAGTGGTGGTAAAGAGGTGACTGTATTGGAGCAGAGTGCAGAAAATTCCATGCCCAGAGGCATTATCAAAAACAATAGTGATCTCAGTGTCATGCAATCAGAGACAAATATCAAAGTTAGTCTAAGGTCTCTGTACTGGTTAGGAAAAGCAATAGACCAACAGGTCAGCCAGAAGTTTTAACAGGGATATCTGGAGAATGAGACAGCCAAAGTTCTCAGTAAGATTTTACTGGCAGGCGATGTGCATACGAAAGACTGCACAAATCTCAGGAGATACTGGAGAAGGTTAGAGCGAGCTACTCAGCATGAGCCTCGAAAACACGGGAATTAAAATGTGGAATAAACTTGTAAACCAACTGTACCCTGAATATATACCTCAAAACACAAATAGATCATTCAGCAAATGGTAGAAGTCTCATTGGCTCAAGAGATTTAAGCCCAACTTATGGCCAATCATTGGATAACCATCAAAGAATGCTGACCCAGTGGCAACCCCTGGTACTAGGTTTATAAAAACAAGAATAAAAAATAACCGAGCAGAGACATCAGCAGCCACATGCTTGGAGGAAACAAAATCCATAAAATTAGTCCAGAGAAGTCACCAAAAAAAAAAAAAAAAGAAAGAAAAGAAACTAACAAAAAACAGACAACAATAAACAGCCCGAGTGATGGGGAAGGGGTAACAAAAACCAGAGTTGCTGCAGTATACGATCTAAAACAGCTAGCTGTCAACAAAGAGAATTACAAGAGGCAAAGGAAAAAATGTGACTCACACGTAAAAACAAAACAATCAACAGAAACTGTCTTTGGGGGGATCCAAATGTTAAAGACAAAGTCCTCAAAGGAGCTATTATAAACATATTCAAAGAACTAAAAGATCATGCTTAAATAAAGGAAAGTATGCTGACAAAGATTTATCAAGTAGAATATAATAACGAAGACAAATAAATCACTTATTTATTTTATTTTTGGTTGTGCTGGGTCTTCATTGCTGCATGCCGGCTTTCTTTAGCTGCTGTGAGCAGGGACTACTCTTTGCTGGGGAAGGTAGGTTTCTCACTGCGGTGGTTTCTCCAGTTAAAACAGAGTTCGAAGAGTGGATTTTTAAAAGTATGATCCCACTATATTGTGTCTACAAGAGATATACTTTTTAGCCAAAGATACAGATATTTTGAAAGTAAAAGGATGAAAAAGATATAAAATGCAAAAGAGATATAAATGTTAAAAAGAGCTGGGGTATCTATGCTGCTGCTGCTGCTNGTGTGTGTGTGTGTGTGTATGATGTTATTCAGTGCATAAAAGTTTGCGAAGGTTTTTAAGATAGTGGCAATATTAGACAACACTCTTTAAATGTCTACTATCTTCTGGCTTGAATTTTACTTTGTTTGTTAATACCCTAACTGTTTTGAAAACTGTTGCTGATGTGCTTTTCCTGGGAAAAAAAAAAGACCAAAATTGGTTTTGACCCAATCTAAGTTAGAAGGATTTAAGAAATGAATTTATATTTATGGTTAAAAAACTTCTCTAGTCTTATTTCCATCTTTTCTTGGTGGAGGGATGGAGTGCTGCACAGCTTGTAGGATCTCAGTTCCCCAGCCAGGGATTGAACCTGGACCATGGCAGTGAAAGCCCAGAATCCTAACCACCTGGCCACCAGGATATTCCCTTATTTCTGTCATCTTGAATTATGCTTTATTTTTAAAAAGATGGTTCCTTGTTTAGTACTTTGTTATCATCCTAAGTGAGTTGCATGTTCTTTGGCTTTTGTATTGCATAGAATTAGGCTCATATAACAGAAAATCCCCCAAACCCAGTGACTTAAATATCACAGAAACTTTTTCCTCTCCCTCAAATGAAGCTTGTAAGTAGGCAACTCAGGCCTGGAGGCTAGGAGATCCCAGGCTCAGAACAGAGGCTCCTCCCAGCTTTCTGCCTCATTAATGAATGAATGGTCTAGTGGTTTTCCCTACTTTCTTCAATTTAAGTCTGACTTTGGCAATAAGGAGTTCATGATCTTAGCCACAGTCAGCTCCCGGTCTTGTTTTTGCTGACTGTATAGAGCTTTTCCATCTTTGGCTGCAAAGAATATAATCAATTTGATTTCAGTGTTGACCATCTGGTGATGTCCATGTGTAGAGTCTTTTCTTGTGTTGTTGGAAGAGGGTGTTCGCTATGACCAGTGCGTTCTCTTGGCAAAACTCTATTAGCCTCTGCCCTGCTTCATTCTGTATTCCAAGGCCA
>SJYV01038510.1:65782-234210 GCA_006410875.1 Neotragus pygmaeus | reverse complement strand
TGCTGCTGCTGCTGCTAAGTCACTTCAGTCATGTCCGACTCTGTGCGACCCCATAGACAGCAGCCCACCAGGCTCCCCCATCCCTGGGATTCTCTAGGCAAGAATACTGGAGTGGGTTGCCATTTCCTTCTCCAATGCAGGAAAGGGAAAAGTGAAAGTGAAGTCACTCAGTCGTGTCCGACTATTATCGACCTCATGGACTGCAGCCTACCAGGCTCCTCTGTCCATGGGATTTTCCAGGCAAGAGTACTGGAGTGGGGTGTCATTGCCTTCTCCAGGGTATCTATAATATCAGGTAAAGTAGATTTTGAGGCAGAATTTGTTACTAAAGTCAAATAAGAGTATTTTATAGTGATAAAAGGGTCAATCAGTCAGGAGGACAATCATTATAAACATATATTCATCTAACAGTACTTCAAAATACACAGATCAAAAATTGACAGAATCCAAGGGATAATTCAACAATAATAGAGACTTCAATGCCCCATTTTCAATAATTAATATAAACAGGTAGAAGATCAATAAGAATATAGAAGACCTGAACAACACTATAGAATAACTGAAACTTACAGACATCTATAGAATGTTCTACCCAACAACAGGAGAATAAAGATTCTTCTCAAGTGTATGTAGAACATTCTTCAGGATACCATATGCTAAGCCATAAGACAAGCCTTAACAAATTTTAAAAGACTGAAATGATCCAAAGTATGTTTTCCAACCACCATTAAATATAATGCCAGAAGGAATTTTTGGAAATTCAGAAACTTAAAATTTAAACAACAAATTCCTAAATAACCAGTGAGTGAAACAAGAAATCACAAGAGGAAATTAGAAAATACCTTGAGTTGAATGAAAACAAAAGCACAAAACATCAAAACTTAGGAGAACTTCCCCGGCAGTCCAGTGGTTAAGAATTCTCCTGCCAGTGCAGGGGACAGGGGTTCGGTCTCTGGTCTGGGAAGATTTCACGTTCCTCGGGACAGCTAAACCCATGTGCCCCGGCTACCCAAGCCCCCGCTCCACAAGGCAATGAGAAGTTATGCACCATAACTAGAGACTGGCCACAGCTAGAGAAAGCCTCAAGCCCCACCACAGCCAAAAGAAAATAAATAAATACTAAACTGTTTGCAAAGAAACTTAGAGAATACTGCTGAAACAGTGCATAGAGGTAAATGCCTATTTTTAAAATGGAGAACGATCTCGTCAATAACCTAAACTTACATCATGAGAAACTGATTTTAAAAAAGAGAAAACTAAATCCAAAGCAAGCTGCAGGAATGAAATAACATAGATTGAAGAGGAAATAAATAGAAAAACAACAGAGAAAATCAATGAAAACAAAGGTTGGTTCTTTGAAAATATTAACAAAAGTGACAAACCTTTAGCCAGATTGACCAAGGAGAAAAGAGAAGACATAAATTAACAAAATCAGGAATGAAACAGGAGATACTCCTGCCTAGAAAACACAGTCAGCAATTGCATGACAATAAATCAGATAACCTAGATGAAACGGACAAATTCCTAGAAAGAGACAAACTGCCAAAACTGACTAAGAAAGAAATAGAAAGTCTAAATAGATAAATAACAACAAGTCAAAAGACTGGATTAGTAATCAAAAAGTTTCCCACAAAGAATAAGAGGCCTGGCCCAGGTAGTTTCATGGTGAATTCTGATAAAAGTTTAAGGAACATTGAACACCAGTCCTCAAATTTTCCAAAAATAGAAGGGAATACTTCCTAATTTATTCTATTGAGATAGTCTGGGACTTGGGACCTAGCATCCGGGGCCCTTCCCTGGAGTGCTTGCACCTGGACAAATGCCTCCTGGAGCAACAGAATACCAAGAAACAAGAAGGGGCTAAAAATAACTGCATGCGTGTGCAAGTAGGGCAAATTATGTATAAGATACAAGAAAGCCAAAAACCAACTGCCATTTCTGTGGTGCAGGAGCGAAAGCAGGGTACTGCGCATGCCCCCTGCACACAGCCCCACCAAGAGAGCACGCCTAAGCCATCCCTGACGACCACTGATCACCCTGCTACCCTCACCCCGTTTAAGGATCAGCCCGCCCTCCTCAGACAGCAGGCAAGGACACTTGTTCCTTGTTTTCACCCCCTTGTGCTACAGCCTATAAATCCTTGCCTGCATTTCTCGTCTGGCCTCTTACCAATTTCCACTGATACAAGCGTTCAGATACCCGGGTCAGTAACAAAGTGAAGCCAATATCGTGCTTGTGTGTGCTCAGTTGTGTCTGACTCATTGTGATCCCATGAAATGTAGCCCGCCAGGCTCGTCTGTCCACAGGATTACACAAGCGAGAATATTGGAGTGGGCGGCCATTTCCTCCTCCAGGGGATCCTCCCAACCCAGGGATCGAACTCACGTCTCCTCAGTCTCCAGCTTTGCAGGTGTATTCTTTACCACCAAGTTACCTGGGAAGCCAGAAACCAATATGACTCTGATACTAAAACCGGAAAGACAGAGCACGCCCAAAAAAGTAAGGAATAAATAAAACTAAGAAAACCAACATCCCTTCTGAATCAAAACACAAAAAAATCCTCACATGAAAAAAATTAGCCAACCAAATTCAGCAAAACACAAAAAGAGTTAACTATGATCAAGTGGAATTTACGTCAGGGATATGTGGTTAGTTTAACATACAAAAGCAATCAATGCAAAATACCACATTAACAGAATAAAGAACAAAAACCACATAATCATCTCAATAGATCCAGAAAAGGAATTTGACAGCATTCCACACCCTTTAATAACAAAAAATTACTCAACAAACTAGAAACGGAAGGGAACTTCCTCAGTCTGATAAAGGGCAACCATGAAAAACCCACAGCCAACACACACTTAAGGGTGAAAAATCAAAAATGCCTTCCCCCTGAGATTTGGAACAAGACAAGGATATTTCTTGTCAAGAAATTAAGCAACGAAGAGAAATAAGAGGCACTCATACTGGAAGGGAAGAAGTAAACATAGTCATATATACAAAAAATTCTAAGGGGATTTCAAAAGCACCCAAACAAATAAAACAACAAACCCGTAGCAGAGACAGTGGGAATCCTGTTGACTGCAGCGTGGAAGATCAATATATGCAAATCACCTGCATTTCCATATGCTTATGAACAACCCGCAAACGAACAATTCCACTCACACCAGTATCAAAAGAATAAAATATGTCAGAATAAATTTAACAAATACAGTGCAAGATTTCAAAAGTGAAAATTTTATCTTTGCCAAGAGGGGTAGAAATCTAAATAGAGAGATATTCTACGTCTATGGATTGGAAGGCTCATTATTTATGGGAAATTCTCTTCTATTTGATCAATAGATCTAACTCAATCCTTATCAAAATCCAAGCAAGTCTGTTTCCTTTCCACATAGATTGACTAAAGCTGCTTCTAAAGTTTATATTGAAAGGCAAAGGGCCTAGAATAACAAAAACAATCTTGAAAAAGAAAAACAAAGTTAGAGGACATAACCTTCCAATTTCAAAACTTGCTACAGCAATAAAGAGTGTGTGGAACTGAATAAGGATAGACAGACAGATCAATGACACACAAGTGAGAGCCCAGAAATAAACTCTGACATTTACAATCAGTTGGTTTACAACCAAGGAGCCAAGAGGCAACTGGCTACCTACACAAAAAAGAAAAGACGCTGGACTCCCTACATCACACCATTCACAAAATTGAACTCAAAATGAATGAGACCTAAACGTAGAGTTAGAATTATAAAACCCTTAGGACAAAATCTTGGTGACCTTGGGTTAGGCAAACGTTTTGTCACCAGCAAAATCCACTGGGGCCCCAGGGAAAAATAAGAGGATTTAGGTGATAAGGTCTCATTTCTTTTGTGCTTAATTTAGTTTCCACTTGCCTGTAAATGGTCTTGCCCTTAACACAAAGGACTAGAGTTTCCACCACAGAATGGCTGTGCCCAACACCTCCAGCTTGGCAGGGCTGTATGAAAAGTGTGAGCAGGGCACTTCAATTCAAGATGGTAGAGGAGGGGCATGTGCACAGACCCTTCACCTGGCACTGCAATCCGGAGCGTGAGCAACACTCCTGTGCCAGACCCATAAGAACCGCCACTTTCTGCACTTGACAAGAACCCTATAAGGCAGCCCTACCCACAGCCTTTCAGTGGGAAAGGCAGCTGTGTACTCTAGAATCAGGGCTTACACCTGTCCCTTCTTTGATTTGATCAAAGCCTAAAACATCCCTTTGCTTCTACTGGCACAAGAAACATGGGGAGGAGAATCCTTGCTGGGGCTCTCCTCGGAAGGAGTGGTAACAGTTTCTTAGATACAACAGCAAAAGCCCAATCCACAAAATTAAAAATTAATTGAATTTCATCAAAACGTAAAACTATGAGTCACCATGAATGAAATCTAATCACTGGAAGAAAATATTGGCAAATTATACATCTGCTTGAAGATGTGTATCCAGGATATTAAGAACACTATAGAATACCACTTAAGAACACAAGTAATCCAATTTTTAAAAATTGGCAAAGCAACTGAACAGATATTTCATTAAAAAAGCTATATGAGCATCCAATAAGCATATATTAAGATGTTCAATGGGGCTTACCCAGTGGCACATTGGTAGAGAATCCACCTGCCAAGGCAGGAGACTTGGGTTCCTGAGTCGGGAAGATTCCCTGGAGAAGGAAATGGCAACTCACTCCAGTATTCTTGCCTGGGAAATCCCATGGACAGAGGAACATGGCAGGCTACAGTCCATGGGGTCGAAAAAGAGTCAGACACAGCTTAGTGAGTAAGCAACAATAAGGTGTTCAATATCATCAGTCATTAGAGAAATATAAGCTGCAACGAGATACTACTTCATACCACAAGAATGATGAAAAAAAAAAAAAAGACAGATAATAACAACTGATAGCAAGGATGAAACTAGCATCCTCAATAATTTGGAGGAAATGTAAAATGGTACATTCAGTTTAAAAAACAGTTTGGTGGTTTCTTAAGACGTTAAATATATGTGTTTTCTATATGACTCAACAATTCACTCCTCAGAACATTTACCCAAGAGAAAGGAATATATGTCAACACAAAGCTTAAATATGAATATTCATGATAGCCAGAAACTGAAAGCAACCCAAATGTCCACTCATGGATGAATAAACAAAGTGTATTTTACAGACACAATAGTATACATTCAGCCACAAAAAGGAATGAAGTACTAATATTTGTTAAAACCTGGATGAACCTCACCAGCACTGTATTAAGTGAACGCAGCCAGGCATGAAGGGCCACTGGATGGTTCCCAGTATGTGGGATGTCCAGAAAAGACCTATCTATAAAGACAGCAATTAGATTTAGTAGTTAACTGGGGATGGGGATGGGGAAAGGGGAGTGACTGCAAATAAGCATGAAGGATCTTTCTGGAGTAATGGAATGTGCTAAAATTTAATTGTGGTGACAGTTGCACAACTTTGTGCTTTTACTACAAATTATTGAATTCTACACTTATAAGTGAAATAGAAAGACCCTGCAAAAACAACAACAACAAAAGAATATGTGATTTCTTTATTCATTCTACTATTAATAAACATTTGGGTAGCTTCCAGTTTGGAGACATTATAAATACTGCAGTTATGGGCATTCTTGAACATCATTTGATGGCTATAAGTCAACATTTCTCTTAGATGCACGTTTGAGAGTAGGATTTCTGGATCGTGGAGTGTGCATATGTTGTGCTTTGGTAAATTCTGCCACAGAATTTTCCCAGATCATCTATAGATTTGCACCTCCGTCAGCAGTGATGAAATTTCTGGTTGCTTTACATCCCAGCTGACACTTGGCACTGTCTGTCGTCTTCCTTTTAGCCATTCTTTGAGTGCATAGCAGTGACCACAGTGGCTTCAGTCCGCATGCCCCTGATGATTAGTGAAGTTGAACCCATTTCAAGTTCGGCTGTTTTGTCTCTTTGACCGTTTGGAAATTCTCTTTGTGAAATGCTGGTTCAAATAATTTTGCCCCCTTTCCCCTCTAAGTAGTCTGTAATTTTCTTACTGATTTTTGTGGGAGTTCCTTATATTGAGTTGGCCCAAAAGTTAGTTCGAGTTTTTCCATAAGATGTTATGAAAACACCAGATGAAACTTGGGGCCAACCCAATATATTCTGGAAGAGGGTTTTTTTTAATACCACTCTCTGACATGATTTTTCACTTCCTTAACAGTGTCTTTTGATGAACACAAATTTTTACTTTAATGCGGTCTAATTTAATAATTTTTTTCTTATGGTTAGTGTTTTTTTGATATCCCCAATTAAGAGATAATCTCCTTACTCATAAAGCTATATTCCTGTTTTTTCTAAAGTAGTTATTGTCTTACCTCTCTAATTTAGATCAACAATCAATCTGAAATTGATTATATATATATATAATTTGAGATATGAGGTCAATATTCCTTTTTTTTCCATTTGGATAATTGCTATATAAAACACATTTGGGGGGTTGTTTATTTTGTTTTTTAAGCACAGTAGCTTTAGTAAGTCTTGAATCGGATGGGTGAGTCATTCAGCTTTGCTTTCCTTTGTCAAGGCTGCTTCGGCCAGTATGTCTTCCGCCTCTCCAAAGAAGTTTGAGAATCTACATGTAATAAAAACTATCCTGGGGAGAAATGATCTTAACATTTGTATGGGATTACAAAAGACCTCAAACAGCCAAAGCAAACTTGAGAAAGAAAAGCAAAGCTTGAGGCATTATGATCTTTGTTTTCAAATCACATTACAGGGACTTCCCTGGAAGTCCAGTGGTTAACACTCTGAGATTCCGCTGCATGGTCACAGGTTCAATCCCTGGCCCCCTGGTTGGAGATCTAAGACTCTGACGTGCCTTGTGGCCCAAAATAAAAACAAACAAACAAGCAAAAATAAGAATGAAATCTTGCCATTTGCAGAAACATGAATGCCCCCCACCCCCACTGCGCAAGGAGGATCGAACCCACGTCTCCTGCGTTGGCAGGAGGAGTCTTTACCGCTGAGCCACCCAGGAAGCCCCCACGTTAGATACATAGATGTTTGCTACACACTATATGAAAGAAATTTTAGGCAGTGTGTTCTTTCAGTGAGAAGAAGATATACTCAGTGATGATACTACATTCTTAAATATTTCAAACGTATTTTTCTTTCAAGAATAAAGACATTCTAGGGATTTCTGAGTGGAATTGTCTTAAACCTATCATTCAGTTTGAAGAAATGAGAAATAGATTCTATAATCCTGAGTGAAATAAATGAAGTAAGTCAGACAGAGAAAAACAAATACTGTTTAATGTCACATGTTGAATTAAAAATAAAAAACAAGTTTATGAATACAAAGAACATGTTGGTGGTTGCCTGATTGCCAGACACGGGAAGCGGGGGTGGGAAAAATGGGAGCGTGTGTGCCCCCGACCCTTTGTGACCCTATAGACTCTAGCCCACCAGGCTCCTCTGTCTGTGGGATCCTCCAGGCCAGAATTCTGGAGTGGGTTGCCTGTGCGCTCCTCCAGATCTTCCCAACTCAGGGATCAAAGCCAGGTCTACCGCACTGCAGAAGGCTTCTTTACGGCTGAGCCTGGGCAAAGTGGACAAAGGGAGTCAAACCACTTATGAAATAAAGAGGCCACGAGGGTGCAATGTACAGCACAATGACTGTAGTTAATAACACTGTATTGCGCATCTGAAAGTTGCGGAGAGAGTCACCGTAGGAGTTCTCTACACAGTCACCAAAAATCATAACTAAAACATGGTGACAGATGTTAACTAGATTCATTATGGCGCTCATTTCACAAGTGTATACAAATATCGAATCATTAAGCTCTCCACCTGAAATATAATGGTGTATGTCAATTACCCTTCAATATATTTTTAATTAAAAAATAAATTTATTATTAAATATTTAGAGAAGAAAATGTTTCAAATGATTATGAAAAAACATTTTTATAATAATGTAAAAAATAATAATGCTTTGCAAGTGAATTGTAGACATCCTGACACTGTTCTTTTTTATATATATATTCAGTAAGTCATGCATGCAGTGAATTGTGTAACAAGCCTGTTCAGTTCAGTTCAGTTCAGTCACTCAGCCATGTCCGGCTCTTTGCGACCCTATGGACTGCAACAAGCCTGTAGCACTATTGTTTCCAAGGTTACCATAAAGCTGTGAAAAGCCTCCCTTTCAAACAGGAAAAGGAGGTATTTTCTGTATCCTTGTGAAGACTTTTCCCACATTAAATGTATACAGCACAAGCTTGTTGTTCAGTTNTGTGGTGTTGGAGAAGACTCTTGAGAGTCACTTGGACTGTAAGGAGATCCAACCAGTCCATTCTAAAGGAAATTACTCCTGAATATTCATCGGAAGGACTGATGCTGAAGGTGAAACTCCAATACTTTGGCCACCTGATGTGAAGAACTGACTCACTGGAACAGACCCTGATGCTGGAAAGATTGGAGGCAGGAGGAGTAGGGGACAATTGAAGGTGAGATGGTTGGACAGAATCCTGGACTCAATGGACATTAGTTTGGGTAGGCTTAGTGAGTTGGTGATGGTCAGGGAAGCCTGGCATGCTTCAGTCCATGGGGTCTCAAATAGTGGGACATGACTGAGCAATTGAATGGAACTGAATGCGAAAAAGGAACATAATTTTTCTTGGGAATATAAGAGGAATAGGCAGCTTTATACTGTCACCCTGCTTGTTTAACTTCTAAGCAGAGCATATCATGTGAATTGCTGGGCTGAATGAATCACAAGCTGGAAGCTCTTGGGAGAAATACCAAAAACCTAGGATATGCAAATACCACTGAATGACAGATAGTGAAAAGAACTAAAGAGCCTCTTTTTGAAGGTGAAAGAGGAGAGTGATAACGCTGGCTTGAAACTCAACATACACAAAACGAAGATAACGGCATCTAGTCCCATCACTTCATAGNATACCAAAAACCTAGGATATGCAAATACCACTGAATGACAGATAGTGAAAAGAACTAAAGAGCCTCTTTTTGAAGGTGAAAGAGGAGAGTGATAACGCTGGCTTGAAACTCAACATACACAAAACGAAGATAACGGCATCTAGTCCCATCACTTCATAGCAAATCAAAGGGGAAAAAGCGACAGATTTTCTTTTCTTGGGCTCCCAAATCACTGAGGACTCTGACTGCAGTCATTAAATTAGACGATGCTTGCTCCTTGAAAGGAAAACTATGACATACCTAGATAGTGTATTAAAAAGTGGAGACATCACTTGCTGACAAAGGTCCATGTAGTCAAAGCAATGGTTTTTCCAGTAGTCATGTATGGATGTGAGACTTGGACCATAAAGAAGGCTGAAGTGAAAGTGGCACAACTGTGTGGGACTCTTCATGACCCCATTGTCTGTAGCCCCCCAGACTCCTCTGTGGAATTCTCTAGGCAAGAATACTGAAGAGGGTCGCCATTTCCTTCTCCAGGGAATCTTCCCAACACAGGGACTGATCCCAAGTCTCTCATGTCTCCTGCATTAGCAGGCAGGTTCTTTACCCTAATGCCACCTGGGAAGCCCGTACTGCAGTCCATAGGGTCTGAAATAGTCAGACACGACTTAGTGACTGAAAAATAACANAATCTTCCCAACACAGGGACTGATCCCAAGTCTCTCATGTCTCCTGCATTAGCAGGCAGGTTCTTTACCCTAATGCCACCTGGGAAGCCCGTACTGCAGTCCATAGGGTCTGAAATAGTCAGACACGACTTAGTGACTGAAAAATAACAGCAATAATGAAGAGGTAATATATTATTAATGTTGTAACTTATACCAAATGAATGAAGAGAAGAGAGAAGAGAAATAAGAACATAAATATCTGCATATGGTCTGACTCTAGAGAGAAATATATTACTTCAAACCTGTTTATCCTTGGAATAAGTTACGAAGTATATAATGAAAAGTCTCCCTTCCTAACAGCCAGCCAGCCAATCAGTTTCCCTACATGATGTCCAGGCTCTCTACATTTGTACAAAGATAAACACATGTATTATATTTTAATTTTCTTATAGAAAAGATAGTCTATTCAACACATTATAGTATCTTTTATACTTTATATCATATCTTATAAATTACTCTGTATCAATACAGAAACATGATTTTTAATTTTAAATGATTTAATTATACGGATAAATTACAGTAACTAATTTTCTACTCTGGGTTTGGTTAATTCAGTTTGATGTAATTTTAACATTAAAATTAATATTTATGAGATTACCTTCTACTTACATACCTGGAATCCTATTATTTTTTGCATTTTGAGTGGTAGATTGGTAAGGAGACATTTTTATATTTTGCTTATTTTGTATTATACCTATTCCTAAGTATTGTTATTATAAATGAACATGTTTCCCAATATGTTTTTAAAGTAATTGATTATTGTAGGTGCACTCAGACAATTTAAAACATATTTTCATTAACTACTTTGCTCTATGTAATAGATTATTTTGGAATTCCAAAGTATACAACTTTCAAACAACATAATATGTGTACAAATTCTTTAGAGAAGGTTGGAAAAGAGATATACTCATCAAGGAACAAGTTCAAGTGTGTGTAAGAACCAAGCATTACATTCAGAATAGTACATCTGGAATAGAGCTTCCACAAAGAAGCTGAATTGACAGATACCCAGACATCCTTGCCTTTGCAGTTATCAGAAGTACAAAACAAGGATACATTAACATATTCCACTGACTTTTGTAATTTATAAGGCAGTCTTGAAAATGTTTCTACTAATTAGAATAGATTTGTTGGACATACTGTTTTGTTGATAATGTCTTTATTTTCAACTGCATAGAATTAATATTTATATAAGCTATAATAAATAGAATNACATATTCCACTGACTTTTGTAATTTATAAGGCAGTCTTGAAAATGTTTCTACTAATTAGAATAGATTTGTTGGACATACTGTTTTGTTGATAATGTCTTTATTTTCAACTGCATAGAATTAATATTTATATAAGCTATAATAAATAGAATTTGTTATGTATTAGTTATTATACTTTAAAACCAAAAGACCCTGATGCTGGGAATGATTGAAGGCAGAAGAAGAAGGGGATGACAGAGGATGAGATGGTTGGATGGCATCACCAACTCAATGCACATGAGTTTGAGTAAGCTCCGGGAGTTGGTGACAGACAGGGAATCTGGCATACTGCAGTCCATGGGGTCACAAAGAGTTGGACATGACTGAGTGACTGAACTGAACTAAACTGATAACAAGGTAAGCTATACCAAACAGGAAAATATGATATTTATAAATGTATATTTAGCTATATTCAAATGGACATTACTATATAAATGTATTGCATTTTGAATTGTTGAAATGATTTAAATAAAATCAAAGTACAGTTTTTTAAAAAACATTTCAAATTGGAAACACTGAGTAAAGAAAGATATGTGAAGATTTTTTCATTCTTTTTTTGTCAGCTCTACAGCTAACAATTCTTCCAATATTCATAAGAGAAGCTGAAAATATCAGATGCTTTTCTTGCTTCTTGTGTCTAGAGTACAGTACTTGATCTTACTTTATTTGAGAAGAAAGCATTAAGGGGAAGAATTCACCTGGCATATGTGGCAGAAAAAAAGGATACAGGCGTACTTTGTTTTAATGTGTTTTGCTTTATTGAGCTTTGCAGACGTTGCCTTGTTTAAAATTGAAGATTTTTTTTGGCAGTCTTATACTGAGAATGTCTGTTGGTGCAATTTTTCAGAAGAATTTGCTCAGTTCTTGTTTTTGTGTCACATTTTATTAATTCTCACCATATTTCAAACTTATTCTTCACTATTATATTTTTATGGTAATCTGCATTACTTTGAGGTATCACCTATGATAAATACTGCGTGTATTCTGACTGCTCCATTGACCCGTATCCTTACATCTTTCTCCCTCTCCTCAGCCCTATTTCGTGAGACACATCAACGACTTCTGTGTGTTCAAGTGAAAGAATCACATGTCTCTCACTTTAAATCAAAATCTAGAAATGATCAAGCTTAGTTAAGAAGGCATGTCAAAAATCAAGACAGGCCTACAACCAGGCCTCTGGTGCCAAACGTAATAGTAATGCACCACGTTGTGAATGCCAAGAAACAGCTATTGAAAGATCTCACAAGTGCAGCTCCAATGAAGACATGATGATAGGAAAGCCAAACAGCTTTAATGCTGATAAGGAGGGTGGAAGATCAAACCAGCCATATTCCCTCAAGTCAAAACCTAATCTAAGCAAGGTCCTAACTCTCGTCAAGTCTAGGGAAGCTGAGAGAAGTGAAAAAGCTGCAGGGAAAAGTTTGAAGTTAGCAGATGTTGACTCTTAAGATTTAATGAAAGAAGCCACCTCCATAACAAAAAAGTAGAAGGTAAAGCAGCAAGTGCTTATGTAGAATATGCAGCAAGTTATCCACAAGCTCTAGCTAAGATAATCAATGAAATTGGCTGCACTAAACAAGAGATTTTCCATGCATATGAGACAGCTTTCTATTGAAAGAAGATACCAAGTAGGATTTTCATAGCAGGAGAGGATAAGTCAATGTCTGGCCTCAAAGTTAGAACAGGCTGATTCTCTTCTTAGGGGTTAATGCAGCTTGCAACATGAAGTTTGAAGTCAGTGTTCTGCCAACATTCTAAAAATCCTAGGGTCTTAAGAACTGTGCTAAATCTTGTGCCTGTGCACTGTAAAAGAACAGCAAAGCCTTGATTACAGCACATCTGTTTACAGCATGGTTACTGCACATTTTGAGCCCACTATTTAGACCTACTGCTCAGAAAAAAAAAGAGAAAAGGATTCTTTCACCATATTACTGCTCGCTAACAATGTACTTGGTCACCCAAGAGCTTGGATGAAGATGTATAATTAGAAGAATGGTTTCATGCCTGCCAACCCAACATCCATTCTGCATCCCATAGATCAAAAAGTAATTAACCTAACTTTATAAATTAGCCAGATTCTGTCCTAATTACTTTTGTTAAAAAATGCTAAATAATGAATTTCACCTTGCCACTATTGATCTTGGGCTAGATACTTCCTTATTTGTAGCCAGGGACTGGTTGCCCTTTTCCCTGTGGGATGCTGGTAAGCCTTTATCCACCAGCAACAGAATCATATGTGATGATAACCAAAAATATCTCAGGACACTGCCACATGCTTCATCCGAGACTGAACTGCCCACACCTCAACTGATAATAAGAGCTACAAATATATTGGCAAGATACTGGGAAGGAAAATTTGACAAAATGATTCATACTGTGATATTTTCTAATAAAAAAGATGTCTCTTTCAGTAAAAAAAATGGAAAGATATTCCCTCAGAACAATAAAGGTAACTGAAAATGCTTATAAAATGCTAATATTAAATATGTATTTTATTAAAAGAAAGGGAGGTACACATTTCATGTCTCAGAATAAAACTAAATCAGGGATTCTCCAGTGAATAGTTCAGAGAGAAAATTAAAGTTCTTTAGAATACATAGTATTATCATTAGTGATGGAACAGTAACAATAGCAATATTGCTCAAAAGATGAAATCAATATTTTGTGCTCTCTGTTTCTCAATTATGTGCTTTTTGCACAAAACAATTTCCAGCTTATTACCAATTACTTACATAATTCCTGTGACTATATAGCATTCATTTATTATTTCTGTATTAGTGTCTTCACCATGCCATATATTTGGATGTTTGTGTCACTTTCAATTTTTTCACTATTTTAACAACATAATATGAATAATAATGTATATCATTCATATATAATATATGATATATAATACTAATATATAATATGATATATAATAATATCATTCATAGACCTTTTCTGTAATTTTTTATTTGATTTTATTTCCTTACTATAGAATATCTAAATTGTCAAATTAAAAAAAAATAGAATATATGTAGGAACTTCTATTTTACTGTGATTTTAATATAATTGGATTGATTTCTATTTGCAATTGAATTTTTATGGAAAAAAGTTAATTTAATATTAGAATAAAACAGTAAAATCAAATTATGGAGTTAGTAGATATTTTAAAAGATTATGAGATTATTACCTGTGGGACCTCAGCCTTCATTCTATTTGTCCATCTATCAATACATTTTATATGGATAAATTATATACACAGATATATGTAATATATATCATGTATGTATACACATAGGCAGTAATTTGAGTAGTTACTTGGTTTGCTTTTAAAGTATTGCACCTTATGTATAAAAGCCGAAGGAAAAAATATCAAAACAAAAACATTTCATATTATTAAGAGAGCTGTTGAATAATTCACCATTTTTTCTGTGTAGTACAGATATGAAACTATTGCATTTGATTTCAGAGAAAAGGTTGATAAATTACTCTATGGGAAGGCATGAATATGGTTAATTTACTGTCACTTGGAGTTTTGGTCGTCTGTCATGCAGTTAAACTTATTTTTATCTGTCCACTTAGAAAATTAGTAGACCTCAGTGAAGTGTTCATAAAAATAAAATTTACTTAAGATTGATAAATGGAAAATGAGTTGAATGCAAAATAGGATGTTACATCTTTCTAGTGACTTAAACATTCATACTCCTTATTGAAGATAGCAATCTGCTCTCTAAAATCAGGATTTATTGCAAATATATTAGTAATCAGTTGCTTTTTCATATGGGGTAACACAGTAATCCTTATGTATTCATGATTCACTTTTTTCTACCTGATGTATAGAGCTAAACACTTATAGTTTTTAATATTCACTGATAGTTTTTAATATTACTAATTTAAATCAAACAAGTAATAATTTTTCAGATATGGAAAATCATTTCTCTTCAAGCATTTTTCATGCTATTTAAAAAGTCCTCTTTTTTAAAAATGCCAAATTACAATGTACAATTTTAAGTGTATTTTAAAGTGTACACTTCTGTAACAAGTGTCAGGTGGCTAAGTTATGAATGCAAGTTGTTATGAAAGGTTGTTTATTATTGTTAGAATGCGAATATTCATTTTGATTATATTAGAGTTAAGGATAGAAAATATTAATTGAAACTAGCATAGAGGAGTTTTTAACTACCTTTATTCTGACATCTATAAACAGAACATTGAGACCAATATCCAGAGTCTCTTAAGAAGTGATGTCTTTGCCAATGAAAATATTAATAACATTGTTACCAAAATACCTTGAGAACTATGTACATCAGTCCATCCTAAAAATCAACAGTTACAGTCTTTTTTCACACATGGAAAAGAAGCTAATTTTAAAATGTCTTACTTGAGATTTTCCCTAGAGAAGAGAAAAGCCTGGTCATGAAAACCTAGAATTGTTGGTGGGAATGCAAACTAGTACAGCCACTATGGAGAACAGTGTGGAGATTCCAACCAACATATGATCCAGCAATCTCACTCCTGGGCATACACACCGAGGAAACTAGAATTGAAAGAGACACGTGTACCCCAATGTTCATCGCAGCACTGNCTTTCAGTGAGAGGAAGTTATACTCAGTGATGATACTACATTCTTAAATATTTCAAACGGATTTTTCTTTCAAGAATAAAGACATTCTATATATAGGCAAAAAAAAAAAAAATCTGGGATTTTTGATTGGAATTGCCTTAAACCTATCAATCAGTTTGAAGAAATGAGAAGCAGACTCTATAATCCTGAGTCTTTCAATCTCTATTCATAGTATATTCCTCCATTCATTTAGTCTCTCTTTCAAATTTTTTCAAAAATATTTTTCAGTTTTCAATGTTGAGGCTTTGTGCAACTTCCATTAGATTCATTTCTAGGTTTTAAATTATTTATAGTACTGTATAACATGTTAAATTTTCATGATTGTCTCATGTTCAAGTATCTATTTGTATGTTGCTTGTTTATAGAAATATAATAACCTTTGAGTATTGACCTTGGATGCAGTGACCGTGCTAAATTCACTTATCAATCCAATAGCTAGTCTATAGATTCTTTTGGAAAGTTCTCTATACTCAATCATGTCATATGAATAATGATTGTTTTTCTTTCTAAATCTTTTTTTTCCCCCTAATTCTTATGGCTTTCATTTCTTGACTCATTTGCACTGGCTACCACACTAGTAACAATGTTAAAGTGGTGACCTAAATCACATGTCCAGTATATTATTTGTAGGAAAAAGGGAACTGGGACTTTCAAGTACATATATGCTTAGAATCTTTGAATCTTTCTGGAAAGATATGCAAAAAACCAGTCACCTATCACTAAGGCCGACTCCCCTAGCGGCTCAGTGGTAAAGAATCCACCCGCCAAGGCAGGAGACACAAAAGAGTTGGGTTCAATCTTTGGGTTGGGAAGATCCCCTGAAGAAGGAAATGGCAACCCACTCCAGTATTCTCGCCTGGAAAATTCCATGGACAGAGGAGCTGGGCTCAGGCTGAACGACTGAGCACATCACTAAGACAGCAACTGTTGAAACTAGGCCTTAAATTTAGAACCGATGGTGACTTCCTCAGACCCGCCCCAGGCATGCTCTGGAATGCAGGAATAGCCTGTCCCATTAGATTTTAAAACCCACAGAGTAGAATCACAGCCAAATTCTTACACCAAGAGAAAGGTCCAAATGGGAGGCAGGAAAGGGGGAGGTTACCATTGTCTAGAAGGAAACGTGAAAGTGAAAGTCAATCAGTCTTGTCCTACTCTTTGAGACACTATGGACTATACAGTTGATGAAATTCTCCAGGCCAGAATACTGGAATGGGTAGCCTTTCCCTTCTCCAGGGGAATCTTCCCAACCCAGGGATTGAACCCAGGTCTCCCAAATCACAGGCAGATTCTTTACCAGTTGAACCACAAGGGAAGCCCTTAGAAGGGAAAGTGGCCCAGAAAAAAAAAAAAGACTCCCCTCTAAAGTAGGTTTTCGGGGCATTTCATGGTCCTGCTTTCCTACTGCTTTCTCTTGGCACTTTTCATCAGCATCTCAGTTCAGTTCAGTTCAGTCGCTCAGTCGTGTCCGACATAATTCTCAAATCAAAGATCAACATAAAAGTTGTTGAAGAAACGGGCAAGAGTAGTTACCTCTGGAAAAGGTAACCAGGGGTCAGGGGAGGGGACGGAGGTTTGTTTTTACTATTATACCACATGCATGTGTTATGGACTGAATGTTGGTGTCCCCCCAAAATTCATAGGCTGAAATCCAATCCCCAGTGTGATGTTGGAGGCGGGGTCTTAAGGAGGAACTTGGATCCTGAGGGTGGAGCCCTCATGAATGGGATGAGTGTCCTTAATAAGAAGCCTGAAAGCTCAGGTCACTCCCTCTTGCCACCATGTGAAGATACAACGAGAAGTCAGCAGTCTATAGCCCAGAAGAGGCTCCTCAGCAGAACCTGACCATGCTGGCACCGTGATCTTGGACTTGCAGCCTCTAAAACTGTAAGAAGTAAATTTCTGTTGTCGGTAAGCCACCTGGGTCACATTATTTTGTAATAGCAGCCCAGCTGACTAAGGTAACATGTCATACTGATTCAAAAACAAATCTAGGATTTATTTATTTTATAACAAATAATGCAATTAGATGTTAAATCACCTCTCAGTTGAAGATTGTTGGCAAGCACTTCTCTCAGAGTGGGGGGGAGGGGGGCGACAGGTGTCAGCCCCTCTCCCCAAACCCCACTGTGCTTCTGATGTGAAGAGAAGGACACGGAAGCCAAGACCTTCTGCAGGAAAGCAGTGAGCAGGGGCCACACTCGGTGAGGGATGTGAGGATGGGGCACCATGGCTGCCCTGGGAAGACTGAGTAAGTTTCTCTCTCTAGCTGCTTCAGGCGTGTCTGACTCTTGGGGACCCCATGGACTGTAGCCCGCCAGTCCTCTGTCCCTGGGATTTCCCAGGCACAGATACTGGAGGGGGTTGCCATTCCCTTCTCCAGGGGATCTTCCCAACCCAGGGATCAAACCTGGGTCTCCTGCATTGCGGCCAGATTCTTTACCAACTGAGCCAGCTGGGAAGCCTAGGGAGACTGAGCCACCACGGAAAAAGACTCAGAGACCCAGAGAGAAGCTGAATCACAAAGACGGCAGGTGCCTGGCACAGGAAACAAAGAGTTGCTGTTCCTGAGCGGGGAGGACCCCCAAGGTATCCCTAGAGAGGCCCATCTCCTCAAGTCCTATTTCCTGTGTGTCCAAATGACACACCCACACCCCACAGGTCCTGAGCACGTCTTGTTTCTCAAAGACACTGGCTCAGGTGGGGCTCTTCCGTTGACCCTGGAGTCGCCTTGGGAAGGCAACTGCCTCTTCGGGCTCTGTACCCACCCTGCTGGTCAAGGCTGGCTACTGGCTCTGGAGATCTCCTGCCTGCCCCAGGCAAGAGGAGGGGGCTGAGCTGCTGAAGGAAGCCCCAGGACTGCCATACCCTTCCCTCTCTTCCCCACCCCAGGGGCATTCCATGTCCCTGCATGGGAGGTCCAGGCAAATTCTTTCTGCGTTTACAAAAGTCCGTAAGTCGGTGACCTCCCTCTAGAGCTGACCAGTCCCCATAAGAGTTTTCCAGAGCCCTTATGCAAGAGGGCCCCTGCTCGGGGCAGGGGCATGTTTCTGTGCTCCATCTGGAGCAGACCCCCTTCCTATACTCCCACCTCCCCAGAGAACTGCCTCCTCCTTATGTCCTGACCCCTGGGGTTGGATCCCAGTCTACAGTTGGGACTTTCCAAAAGCTCCACTAGGCCTTTTTCTGGCCTCCCCCTCTTTCCAGAGCACCCATCAGGGATCTTGAACACTGAGTGAAGTGAGGAGCAGGTTTCTCAGAGCTCCGGAGAGCAAGATCGAGGCAAATGCTGAGGAAAGAGCACCGAATTACCATGCTGAAATTCTCCCTGAGCCCAGTTACAGCATTAATCATAAAAGTTGATAATAGGCAGCTCACTCGCTTTTATGTGAATGCATTTATTTAACCCTCACAAAAACCCTTTGAGGTGGGTACTATTGTTTTCCCCCATTTTACACAGAGGCAGGCACAGAGGTTAGGATGCTTGCCAAGGTCCACAGCTAAAAAGTGACAGAGCCATGAGGCAAACCTAAGTACTTTGATTCCAAAATCTAGGCTTTTGACTCATTCAATCTACTGCTTCTCACAGCCCCTGGGGAAGATCTCACCTCTGCGCTTTGGGTCATGCTGTTCTCCCCTTCTGGAATGTTTCCTCCCTTTTCCACCTGGCAAAACGTACCCTTCCGTGCCCACCCAAGAGCTTTCCCTGGTATGGTCCCTGTGCCCTGCTAGACATGTCATGAAGTCTTTGCCCAGTCGTAATGCTACTCCCCATGAGCTACAAACATTTCCAGGAAGGTCCTGGGCTTTGTCCATCTTCATGTCACCAGCCTCACACTCTGCAGACTTCTCCAAGGAGGTTCAACATTCCGTAGGGGGCAGGCCTCAGCCTCTGACTTTCTGCAGAATTTTGGATATATCACTGCCCTTCTGTGGTCTCCAAAGTTCCCAGGAGTGAGATTTTTCTCTGATCCTCAGTTGCTGAAATCCCCATTTCTCCCTGCCAAAGAAATCACCTGGGGACTTTTTTCTCCACACTCTGCTCTGTGGGAGAGAGACTGAGAGCTGCCTGGTGGGCCAGCCCTGGGATCTCAAGTTGGACTTGTCCCAGAAAAACTTCTGAGTCACCTTCCTGTCTCAAGATGGAACTTGGCTGCTTTCTCTTGGGTGATGAAGGACCAGGAAATGTACTGACTCCTCCACCCAAACCCCCACTCCTCCTGCCCAGGCCTGAGGAGGAGGGTGATCTAGTTACAACACCTCATTGATAATAATAACTGTTATTAAGGATCATACAACATATACTCGACCCCCATTCATTCACAGTATATGAATTCCCAAGCCTGGAAGGCAAAGGGGTGGGATAATTGGGACAACAGGCTGGGTTGAGCCAGAGCTCCAGATCTAGGGCTGTCTTGTCATCACTTCTCTAAGCCTCAGTGCACCCATCTGTAAAATGGGTTAAGTGCCTTTCCTCATGGGCCATCATTGTGAAGAAGATACACATAAGCCCCACAGTGCCTGGCACATAGATATGGCTGAACGCCTGCTCAGACCACTGTACGGATGAGATCTGTGAGCAACTTGGGAGCACACAGCAGGTGTTCTGTCCAACTCCCTACCCCCAGCACCCTGTGCATGATAAATGTACACAAGTAAAGAAGTGTCAGTCATTCAGTCATTCTGACTCTTTGAGACCCTATGGACTGGAACCCATCAGGCTCTTCTGTCCATGGGATTTTCCAGGCCAGAATACTGCAGTGGGTCGCCATTTCCTTCTCCAAGATGTACAGAAGACAGTAGGAAATGTTCCCTTTTCTGCTCATCCCAGAGGCTGTGTGTCTTTGGGCAATCTGCTTTCCCTCTCTGGGCCCAACCTGTTTGTCTAGGAAATGTGAAGCTGTCTAAGCTTACACTTGAATATCAACACCCAAGGGAATGGAGGGTCACGTTAGGGACTCTTTGGTCGGCCGAGCTGGCCTGATGTGATTTCTGTCTCCAGTGCTAACTTGCTTTATAACAAAGGGTAGTTCCTTGACCTCTCTAAACCTCAGTTTCCTTGTCTGTCCAGTTTCTTCCTTCCTCTCAGTGTTGTTTTGAAACTTCAGCACATGAAGACTGCTTGGCACAGACCTGGAACATCAGAAGTGCTCAAGCAATTAAGGATTATTGAAGAGTGAAAGGAGGAAGTGGTGGGGACTGGGGAAGGATGGTTGCAAATCGTGTGTTGTGGGAACCCAGAGAAGCAGCAACTAATTCCAACTGGTGAGGCATAGAGAGGAGCCTGGAGGCCCAGAAAAGGAAGGTGACCTAGCCAGTGACACACAGCTGTTGTGGCAGAGCTGGAAGGAGACTCCATGGATTTGGCCCCATTTTGGACGGAGAGGCAGTGATCTGTGATGGGGCAGGCACTGACTTACAGATGACCCATAGGGAAGGCGAATGCTCTTTTCTAGTGTGTACTTGGGAAGTTCTGATTTCCTTTCTTCTGAGAACCAAGGGTTCCTAAAACAAACAAATAAATCTATGTCTAAGCTCTATTTCACTCAGTGAGTTTATTTAAAATAATATCTCTTAGTGGAGACAGTTTATCCCTGCCAATTTCACCCTCGAACTTGAGGAATGTACCCTACAGTGAGGCAAGATGGGGTTCCAGAACTCTCTGAGCCTCGGTTTACACTTCTATAAATTGGCCAGATTCTTTATTTTTTTAGAGGGATAGTTGCTTTAGAAGGTTGTATTTGTTTCTGCCATACAACAACGTGAATCCGCTATAAGTGTACACATATCCCCTCCCTCTGGAACCTTCCACCCACCCACCCCACCCCACCCCTCTAGGTCACTACAGAGCACATGCTCCCTGTGTGATTCAGCAGCTTCCCTCTAGCTATCTGTTTTACACATGGTACAGTGGCTGGAAGGAGGACCTCTTCCAGGGCCAGAAAGCAGGAAATGTTCCCTTTTCTCTTACNGTGTCTCGGGGAGGCGGTGGCCTCATCCGACGTGGCCCCCTGCTCTGTGTCTGCTCCCCGGGAGAGCCCGGCCCAGCTGGCCGAGCTGGAGGGAGCCTGTCCTCTCAAGAACAGGAGGCCATTCTTGCTTTCAGCACCCCTGGCTTAGCTGCAAAGGCTTCATGCCATCTCTCAATCATCCTAGAGACCTCTATGGGCCTGATAAAACCAGAATAAATATCAAGTAGTTTTAGCTGTGGAAGCAAGCCTATATTATCTCAGGGTTCAATCACAGGCTTGTGTCTCAAAATCAAACAAGAGTATTCAGGAAGCAATCATTGGTCTAGAAAATTTAGAAGTATACGCCAGGAAAGTTTGATGTGTTAGAAAGTTTATGTCAGCAAGAAAGAGACAGATTGTAGCATATTAATTTCTGATATCATGACTCAAAAGCAAGGCTTAACTGAGGAAAATTCTAAATTAAAATATTTCCTGTATGGTTACAGAGAATAAATCCTACTACTGATTACACTGTATTTATCCTCATTTCAGTAATTTAATTTACATGCAATTTAAGCCCAGCCAGTAATAATAGTTGGAAGACTGTTACCTCTTAGACACTCTTAAATGCAGATTGTTTTATATGAGCCTAGAGAATGAGGAATTTTTATAACAATTTTTCTTTTGCTCAGATTTGTAAAGCATAAAGGAAGTATGTAAAATTGGACGTATTTCTAGAAGACCATGAAATAACAGCATCAGGCTCCCGTGTGAACACTCCTGACTCCTCCTGACACCAGCTCCCACCCTCACGGGCCGGCCGGCCATGTAGACGCCCACCACAGCCCCACGATGTGCGGCCCACGGCCCCCACACCGTGCAGAGCAGGAGCGTTCAGGCGCAGCAACAGCCGTGGACGGCAGCCTGGGGCAGACCAAGTGCAGCCCAGCAGGTGATCCAGCTGGCCTCCCCAGTGGGTCCGGGGCAGGCTGGGTCCCCATGATCCCATGGCAGCTCCAGACACAGGACACAGCACAAGCTCTTGGCAGGCGGGGGCGGGCTCCACCAGGCGGGAACTCGGGGTGGGCGCTCACTGGATCCTGAGCAGGCCGGATCTGAGATGCCCCCACCTCGCCCCCAGTGGGACCAGACCAGCACGGGCTGCCCTCGTCCAGGGCACCCGGCCCACCACCGACCGCGTTGGCTCCTGCCCGTGGAGGGACGTGAGTGCACCAGGCCGCCACTCCAGCGCCAGAAGCCCTCCTGGCGTGCACCTCTGCCCGGGACTCTCTGACTCTGCCGGCTGGCCGTGCCGACTTTGGCCCCTTCCTGTCCTGGGAGGGGCCCGGGGCTCAGACCAGCCTTGGCCGCAGCGTCAGGGAATCCCGGGGAGGCTGCAGTGTGCACGGGAAGGCTGGCTGGACCACATTGCTGGGGCCGACGGCAGCCCCCCACGGTGGCCTGACAGGGGCAGGGCCGAGGTCAGGAGTCCGGCTGGAGCCCTCCTCCACCGAGTGGGCCCTTGGCAGTGGTGCAGTGACCAGGGGTCGGACCTTGGGAGGCCGGACCACAGCCCAGGCTGACCCCACTGTTCACACAGCGGACATCACTCCCTCTTCCCCTTAAAGCCTGTCTCCTGTGAAGCCTTTCCTGACAGCCTTCTATGGACCCTTTCTCCTGCCCGTTAGGTCTGCATCACGGCATGATGTTCATTTTCATCAGGTCACTTAGCGAAAGTTTCAACAACATGTTAGTCTGTTTACACCCCACCCCACCCCTCTAGGTCACTACAGAGCACATGCTCCCTGTGTGATTCAGCAGCTTCCCTCTAGCTATCTATTTTACACATGGTACAGTGGCTGGAAGGAGGACCTCTTCCAGGGCCAGAAAGCAGGAAATGTTCCCTTTTCTCTTACTTTCTCTTGTCTAACACTCAGAAACGAATTGTCCAGGGAGACACATGTGCTCACAAAGCAAGAGATTTTATTGGGAAGGGGCGCCCAGGCAGAGCAGCAGAGTGAGGGAACCCAGGAGAACAGCTCTGTTGCGTGCCTCACAGTCTCGGGTGTTTTGGTGATGGACTTAGTTTCCGGGTGGTCTCTGACCAATCATTCTGACTCCTGGTGGCACACGCATTGCTCAGACAATACGGATGCCAGCGAGAAGGACTCTGGGAGGTGGTCAGACACGCAGCACCTCCTTTCGACCTTTCCCAAACTCTTCCTGTTGGTGGTGGCTTGTTAGTTCCGTGTTCCTTACCAGGACTTCCTGTCATAAAACAACTCATGCAAATGGTTACCAGGGTGCATGGCCAGGGTGGGCGGCTTCAGTCAGTGCGCTTCCCCTAACAGCTCCCCATTGAGAGAATTCATATTCAACATACTTCTTGGGAATTGGGGCAGAGGTCTCTTTCTTCTGTAACTTCTTCCTGCTGTGCATGGGCATAGTCCTACCTAGCAGAGTAGAAGTCTCTCTCTCTCTACCTGATCTTAGTTGAGGTATTTTGTATCTCAAACAGGCTTCCATCCTTGGCGTAACAGCAATTTAGTCTGAAAATGTTGGACCCTGCCAAGAGATGAACCAGACAGGGGCCAAACAGGAGACTTAACAGGACGGTCACCACTGGTCCTCAGAAAAGGAAGGTAAAATTTGGGGTGAGGGCTGCAATATGTGTAACTTTCTTCTGATTGGTTTGGTAGTGAGGCAACAGGGAGGTGCTCCAGGAATCTTGTGCTCAGCCTAAAGTTACCATCCTCCACCTGGGTGGGGGCCCCAGTCCTGTAGAAGAACTCAAAGATATTGTTATGCATATTCCTTGAGTAGGAACCAGGATTTTGTCCCAAGGTTGTACCACCATTTCTTCCTCTGTTTCTATATCCCCTCTCTTCTCTGATCAGCAACTGTTTGGATCTGCCCTTTGAAACTCAGGGAAGGTTAAGGAGGCTGAGTGAAGTCTATATCCTACAAATAAGAAACGGGAAACACAGAAAGGATCTGTACTCCAGAGCCCCATGAAGTCCCGCTCAGTTTTAATTCAGGGAACTGGGCAACTAGGACTCTGATATCCTCCTGTCAAAACAGGGCATAGGACTGCCTCATTTTGGAGAATAGACACTGAATTGGAAGTATTTCTGAGTTCCAAGTTCTAGATCTGAGTCCTGTATGATTAAAATCTCCGTCCCTTGTTCTACCATTTTGGTATAGCAGACCCAATTAGAAGTAGTTGGAGGAGTGGAAACTGGAATTTTAATAGACAAAATAAAACTCATTTCTTTTCAGAGGAATAGGCCTGAAACCCAGTCTAGACCTGGCACTTTGGGGAGACTTGTAGCCAGTTACCTAGTTTTATAAAAGTAAGCTTGCAGTTACTACCTGCCAGCAGACATTGTTTTGAGAATGTCTAGTGGCATCCAAGTCGGACACGACTCAGAAAGCTCATGTTTTTAGCAAAACAAAGACTAGTCTGAAATTACATCCATAGTGTCACCTAGTTATTTCCTTGGATGTCTGAACCATAGCTACTCTATTTTGACTTTTAATTGTAATATTCTCCTTAGTAGCCAAAGTAGATGTCACCATTAATGATGACAGTGTTTCTCTAGGTATGAGAAGATGTAAGAATTGGGACTCATAAATCTTCTCCTGAAAGATCTATCTAAAGGCCTGTTCTGCCAGTTTTTCCCAGAGCACAGAGTGCCTCCTTCCTGATTTCCACCCTGAACTCTTTTCAGCAGTGTTGAAGGTCAGCAGCTCCCATGACCATGGTTTAATCTTTGCAGAGGTAGATGGCAAGTGTCAGTTTCCAGTTGGCAGGGCCCTTTCTTGGTCATAAACTTGACCAAGACTTGATTTGGGGAAAGGGGGGTGGTATTTCATGACCATTTCATCCCACAGTGCTGAGAATGTTCATTCTCAGGTCTGGCAAAGATTTTGTTGACAGGCCACTCAGTGGGATGTTTTCTCTGGACCACCTGTCTTACTAACCTCTCGATCCATGAAAACATTCCCTTTTGTTGCTTCTTCCCAAATCTACCATCACTGGTCTCATATGGAACTATATATTTTTTTTTTATCAGAGGCTCAGTCACACATTTGGCAGTGTAAGAAACATCAATTTTGCAAAACAGGGGCAACACAAATAACATAGCCAGCAGCATTAGTAAAGTCATAAGTAAGACTTAAGCTAAGGGCTTTAATTAAATGTAGCCCAGTATATTCCAGGTGGTCTGACTTAGTCTATTCTGTACGAATTCTTATCTTCCAGGGAATTTATGTGTTGGCATTGTCTACAAGGCACATAGCCCAGTTTCCTAGTGTTATTAGACTGATTATCCTTAGTATGATTTAATTGTTTCCAACATAGAGGAGACTAAACCTAAATTACCGTAGCCTGGTACTATCTATACAAATCCATCCCATAATTCTGGGAGATTTTTTCCTTTGCTGAAACTTGGCTTGTTGCTCTGATTGAACCTGAGTAATGCAAGAAAACTCAAATTTATGGCCAGGGTCAGAGCAGGCATTATTAATTGGCCAGGTAAGGGGATCTCATCTAGCAATATCAATAGTGACCTGAATATGGCTATAATTTTTCTTTCAAAGTAAATTTTTTTCAAGGCCAACCAATTAGAGTCTTGGGGTAGAGAAATTCACCAAGGTAACCCAGAACTAGACACAGGTAATTGGCCACAAACTCAACAATTGGACTGATTTCTAAAACTAGCATAGGATCATGCCTATGATAGAAAAACATTTGATTTATAGGCAAAGGTCCAAGAAGTCAAGAAAACACTATATGAATCAGGTCCAGCATCTTGGGAAAGTCTTCTACTTCTGATATCTTCTTCTCATGTTGCTGCTGCTGCTGCTAAGTCGTGTCAGTCAAGTCCGACTCTGTGCGACCCCATAGACGGCAGCCTACCAGGCTCCTCTGTCCCTGGGATTCTCCAGGCAANGACTAGAAAAAAAGGGATAGGATAGGAAACGTTAAGGAGAGGAAAGAAAGAGGGAAGGGGAGAGAGGTCAAATAAAGTCTCTTGCTCCTTACCCAGTCAGGGCACTCTAGCCAGTTGTTCGCATCAGGAGAAGACCAGGGACGAGAGGTTCCCAGTTGCAGCTGATGGGTCTGGCCCATCAGCGGGCAAGCTGGTCCCTGAGTACCCAAGTGGTCAGGATGTCAGTCACAATGAAGAGACTTGTAGCAGAGTCACCATTTGTTGCAGGCAGGGAAACCCCCTTCCGGCAACAGTACTGCATATATGAAAATGACCAGATTCTATAGGCCAGCAGTCCCCAACATTTTTGGCACCAGGGACCTGTTTTGTGGAAGATAATTTTTCCATAGATGGGGGCAGGAGAGGGAGGAGGGGAAGAAATGATTTAGGTGGTAATGCCAGTGATGGCGAGTAATGGGAAGCAACAGATGAAGCTGTGTTTGTTCACCTGATGCTCACCTCTTGCTCTGCAGATTTAGGGAGGAACAGAACAGAGTCTGTAGGAAACTACAACATTAGGAGGAGAAGGAGGGGAAAGACTGGCAAATATCTGCTTATAAGTGCAGAGATGTCCTGGAGGGCTGCCATGAGGAGCTAGTAACAGGGGTGGCCTCTAGGGTGGGAAACTGGGGTAAGGGAATGAAAGAAAAGGGTTTCACTGTTTATTCTTTTGTACCTTTTGAAAGTCAGATTATGTCAGTGTTGCTGTTCCGTTGCTAAGTCATGTCTGACTCCTTGCCAATATAATGCCTGTTTAAAAAATTCTTTTAAAATATGTAATGCAAAAAAGATTAAGTTTTAGAAGGCAGCATTTTAGTACTTTTAAAAATTACATAGCAATGACTGCAGTTTTTGTTTCTTTTTTCACACACTGAGGATCACATAAGAAAAGCCCCCAATGGGCAGGCTCTTTGGCCAGAGATTTCCTAATACCAGCGGGGGAGGAGGCTGGAGCACAAAGAAGAAAGCATACAGTTCAAAAATTTAAACTTGATTTTTAAAGGTACAAAGGAAAAGTGAAATATTTCTTTTTCCTTCCCCAGAGATAACCTCTGATTTAAAATAACTTTTTGAGATTCCTTGCCAGGCTGAGGGGAATCTAAAGCAGTGAAAAGAAAGGAAAGCAAAACAGGCACTGTGAAAGGCAAGTTTCCATTTAATAACTTGACTTTCCATTATGAAAGGCAAGTTGCTTAAGCTTGGGAACTCTTAAGTCTGTTTCTGCAGCTGATTTTTGTCCCGTTTCTCTGGGCACCGGCTGAGCCTGATTCTTCTTGGCCAAGAAAGCAAGCAGGGAGGAAGCATTCCTGTCTTCTCCAAGTTAGGCAGTGACAACCCTAGCTGGTTCCTAGGGAGAAGGAGGCCACAGAGAGCTTGCCTGGCCTGAGGATGTGACCCTAGCAAACAACCTCATACCTAGCCGTACCCATCATGGTCATCTGTAAGCATCTCCCCATCTGGACTGAGAAAGCTGGTAAAGGTTTCCTAACATCACCACCACAAAAGTTATACATGCTCATGGTAAGAAATTCCAAGAGCACAGAGAATGGGAACTCTTTTCTCATTTCCTCTCCCTAGGGGGAACTGAGTTACCCATCAGGTTTTTTGGGCATCCTCCCAAAGTGGTCTGTAGGTCAGCCCTGGGAGGCAGTGAGGGTAACAACGCCCGTTCTATAGATGAGGAAACTGAGGCTTGGAAAGAAGGAGAGATTCTTGAGACACATAGCTGAAATGTGGCAAAGCTGGGATTTGAACTTGACTCTCCTGTTCACAAGTCTACTATTGTGTAAGCTCTGAATGGCTCCATCCCAAGTTTATAGAATTTCTTTGGCACATCTCTTGTCCCAGGCATACACACACCACACGCACACACACCACACAACACACACACGTGACTGACTCAGTCACACAAAAAGGTCCCAATACATACACACACACGGGCCCAGTGGGGTCCCTTTACCCCCATAGACACATCCATCTCTAAACCAAGACACACACTCTCACACAATCACACATGTGCAGTGTGTATAAATAGACTTCAGACACACACACACACGCACACACGTTACCACTCCCAGAGACAAACAGTTCTGCACACGCATAGACACGGACACTGGGACGTGCCCTGTCCCCCTCACCTCTCCCTCATTCCTTCTCTCAGAGCCTACCCCCCGAGGGGCCACACTCCCCTTCTTGGCCATGCTGTCCACGAGGTTCTGCCCTCTCTGCCCCCTCCAGTTCCAGCTGCTGTCTTCTAGACCAGTGATGATGCCAGCAGATGCAGCCTGCCCCAGCCAGCGCTGGGCCCCCTCTCTCCACACCCTTCCCCTCCCAGCCAAGATTCTAAGGCAGCAGAAATCTAAGGCTCCTGTTCCCGCCCTCGCAGCCCTGGTGTGTGTGTGCATGCTCAGTCACAGCCAACCCTTGGTGATTCCATGGACTGTAGCCCACCAGGCTCCTCTGTCCGTGGATTTCCCAGGCAAGGATACTGGAGTGGGTTGCCATTTCCTACTCAAAGGGATCTTCCCAACCCAGGGACTGAACTCACATCTCCTCCATTGGCAGGTGGATTCTTTACCATCTGAGCCACCTGGGAAGATCCACAGCCCTGGTACCTCATGGAATTTTGGTGAAGAACCTTGAGGCTCATCACTCCCTGNCTGTAGCCCACCAGGCTCCTCTGTCCATGGATTTCCCAGGCAAGGATACTGGAGTGGGTTGCCATTTCCTACTCAAAGGGATCTTCCCAACCCAGGGACTGAACTCACATCTCCTCCATTGGCAGGTGGATTCTTTACCATCTGAGCCACCTGGGAAGATCCACAGCCCTGGTACCTCATGGAATTTTGGTGAAGAACCTTGAGGCTCATCACTCCCACCTTCTAAGGTTTATATGAATTGGTATCTTGGAGAGGACCTCGGCTGGGAGATAAAAACCTGTTTTGCCAAAGTTTTCACTTTCATCTCAGGTTCAAACGATTTGTTCACAAAATAAGCCGCTCGTTATATACAAATAAATGATACATATATTTATTAGAGAATTATCTAGGTTACTTTCAATATACTAACATTAAAAGAAATGAGAAATAGAGTAGAGAATACATCATCAAATTGGGTTTTGACCAACATCCAGATTTAAACAGCACCAGAAAGTCCCATGTCACAGCACAACTGAAATCCCAATTGGGAAAATGTCCCAGGCAGCTTGTTCGCTCTGTGGGTGAGACTTCAGAGACTGCATTTCGGGGTTCCTGCTTATATTCCCAGGGACGCAAACTGATATCATCATCAATCTGTAGGCAAATTGGAAGCCTGATTCAAGTTAATGATGTTTGTTTTGTTTTGCAAAACTTGGGATGTTGTTAAGCCTGGGGCTTGGTTGGCCAGAGCCCCTCCAGGGGCTCAACAATCTCAAGATTCCTCCCCCATCTTATATGCGGTGCTGCAAGTCTTGCACGCACAGAAGGCAGTCACTCACAGTCAGGGCAGTGTCCAGGCAGGTTAGAAGCAAGGTCAAAGGCCTGCTCTACTTTGTCTCTGAAGCCTAAACAAGACTATTTAACTTCCCCTAACAAAACCCCAACCCTAGGTGGAAGCGCATCCCTAATCCTCCCTCTAATCCCGTGACTTCATCTTCTCCAGTTGCTCGTGTTTGTGAAATGTTTCTGAATCCCTTGCCTCAGTTTCCCCTAGTGGTCCTCATGTAATAGGGAAGAACCTCTGTATTCTAAGTTAGTCACTAGGGGCTTCCCCAGCAGTCCAGTGGTTAAAACTCTCGCTTTTACTGCAGGGGGCGAGGCTTCAATCCATGGTCACAGAACTAGGATCCCACATGCTGCCCCTTGGCAAAAAAAAAAAAAAAAAAGTTAATCACTAAAGGGATGTTGCTTATAAACTTCAGTTATACATAATGGCCCATCTCTGAGAACTCTGCCTCCCAGGTAATAAGCGTTAAGCTAAAATACCTTTGTTTAGCTAGCAGGAAACATCCTGACCTGGCCCACCTGTGAATGACTACACAGAAGGAGACAGTCCCTCTGGAGTCTGGCTGGGACCAAGATTTTACCCTCTCCCCTTTGAGTATAAAAGAATCCTGGACTCTATTAATAACTGGAAGAAGAAGGTTCTTTGGGACACTAGTCCACTGTCTCAGACTGCTGGCTTTCTGAATAAAGTTGCTATTCCTTGCCCCAATGGCTCATCTCCCCATTTACTGGCCTGTCGTGGCAGGGAATGATGAGCCAAGACTCAGTAACAAATACATTTAGTCTGACTTGAGGCTCTCCTAAAAATGTGGCTCCTTGATGCCCAGAGACATAGCAGGAACCTCATGAAAATGCACTCCTGTCCCCACACCTACTTAGGGTTCCCAGGGTGGGGGCAGATTGGGCACTCCACCAGGCAGTGAGTAGGTGGAGAGAGGAAGGTTCCTTTGCTCTGTAGGCTGACGTTAACTAGGAGAAACTTGCTTCCTCCGAAATGTAATCTTGAGGATGAGAGCATGAGGACTGAGGTCCTTAGTTGGGATGCTGTAAATATCTGGGGGGACAGACTCTGAATGTAGGATTTATTCATTTGCTCAGTTAATGACAATTCCTGAGTGCCTACCTACAAGATGCCAGGTGCTGGAGATCAGGGGTGAATGAAGGGTCCAGGCAAGCCCTGCTCACGTGATGTGTAGGGTACATGTGGCCTGAGAATCTCTCTCTCTCTCTCTCTCTCTCTCTCATACACACAGACACACACACCCGTGCTGGGGACTCTGGTTCAGACAGGGGAGCTGACTCAGGCTGGAGGCCAGCTGGGGTGTCCAGTGGACAGCTGAGGGATATAAAAACACTGAGGCCCTTCAGCAGTGCTGAGACTGCCTGACCTAGAAAAACATTGCATCAGACTCTGTCTCATTTTTGCAGGGCGCTTGATCAACCAAGACACTTGCTCTATAGATCTGTGGAAACCTTTGGAGAACTAAGATGTCAGTAATGCTTTTTTTTTTTTTAGAATGAAAAGTAATTTTCATGGCTTTTTTTCTTTTGCAATTCAAAAGCAGTGAATTGCAGAAAATGGGGCTCCCCCAGAACATCCCTGGCTGGGGGGCCAAGCACCCTGATTTTTCACTACTCAGTGATGCCTTACTGGGACTCAGTGAGTCCACTTGTCCCGGCCCCTGCTGGCATGTCCTCTATTGAGATACCAAGTCATGGGTACATTTTCTATGACGTATCTAGCAGCATCAGAAAGGGACTGCAGGAAACAGGCCAAGAGAAAACACAAAGCATTAGGCATATCGAAAGATCAGAGGGAAACTGGGAGCTATTTGTGGATGAGAGAATTTCCAAAGGAAATGGTAAAACTGAGGGCTCTGAGCTAGTAGGAAAGACCTGCAGATGCTGGCTCTTGTCCCTCCCCAGAATTAGGGCCTTTCCGTCCTTGGAAACTCCACTCTGATGGGCTCGGGCATGTAACATACATAGCCTGCTGGATTCTGGCATCTCAGGGCAGGGGCCAGGGGCGGGGTGGGGGCGGTTGTGGAATGCGACTCTGGATACCTGGGGAAGTGGTGGCACCTGCCTGGGCCTCATGACACACACAGAAAGTGTGTGGTGCCTGAAGGGAACATGGAACATTTGTCCCTTTGAACTGGACCCTCCCTAAGGTCCTCAGCTTCTGTGAAGAAATCCGTGGCCCATCTTCACCCTCCAGCTCCCCTATNTGACACACACAGAAAGTGTGTGGTGCCTGAAGGGAACATGGAACATTTGTCCCTTTGAACTGGACCCTCCCTAAGGTCCTCAGCTTCTGTGAAGAAATCCGTGGCCCATCTTCACCCTCCAGCTCCCCTATTTCACCCTCGTTTTTCCTCAGACCCTGTCCTGTTAGTCCCATGCTCAGGCCTTTGCCCTCGCTGTGTCCCCCATCCCTTCCCCTCCACCCCTACAAAGCAGACTTATTCTTTTGTGCCCTCCTTCTCCAGCAAGCCTTCTCCTCCTTGGCATCTTTGGAGTTCTTTTCCAGTGGGACTGTATCATTATTTGAGTAGGCTCTGATCTCTTGCTTCCTGATATTTTACAGGTGAGTGATGAAGGCTGGCACTGGCCAGTAAAAACATAACACAAGGCACACACAGTTAAAATTTCCAGTAGCAACTTTGAAAAAATAGGAATAGATGACATTCATTTTAATAATCCATTTGACATAATATAACCAAAGAATTATCACTTTGACATATCAACAGTAAAAAGTAATAATAAAATAGGGTTGACCCTTGAACGACATGGAGGTTAGGAGTGCTGACCCTCTGCATGGTCAAAAATCTGTGTATAACTTACAGTCTGCCCTCTGACACCTGAGGTTCCTATGCGTCCACGGTTTCTCCCTATCTGTAGCTCCGCATTCATGAGTAGATTCAGCCAACTGCAGACTGTGTAGTACTATAGGTTTTACTGTTGAAAAAACCCACAGAATTTAAAAAATAAAAAACCCAAGGGTAAGTGGACCCACACAGTTTGAACCCTTACTGTTTAAGGGTCAATTTTAGCTTACATGTTCATTTTCAAATTTTCTTTGAAATCTAGTTTGTATATTGTGTGTGTGGTCTGCTCAATTCAGTGCAGGCACATTTCAAATGCTCAATAGTCAGCTCGTGACTACCATGCTAACCAGCACAGATCAAGGCCATGTTAGTCTTTGGGTTACAGGTAACAGAAGTTCACATTAAACTGACTTAGTGGAAAAGGACATTGGCTCTTGAAACTGAAAAGACCAGGGGCAGATGGTTTCAGGTACAACTAGATTCAGGTGTTCCAATAATACTGCTGTCACCAGAGTTCTGACTTTCCGTCAGAAACTTTTCCAGTCCTTCCCAAGCAGGCTCTGGAAGGCATAGCAATGACAGCTACCACCAGCCTCAGACTTTCCTCTACCAACTCAGCCACCTGATCCCCACACCCATTTCCTCTTCTCCAAGAGTTCCCCCTCACCAGACTCCCATTGGACCAACTGGAACCGTGTGCTCATTCCAGAACCAATCACTGTGTAGCTAGGTGAATGGAATTGGCTGATTGGTCAGACCAGAGTCACAAGCCCATTTCCCCCTCACATGGTTAGGAGACTAGAGTCAGCTTATGTGATGTGCCAGGAGAGAGAGTGGGTGAGAGGTTGTTTCCCAATGGAAAATCAGGGGACTGGTATCAGAAGACCTGGGTGAGGAGAGATAAGTTGTGGAAGTGGGAGGTGGCCAGAGTAGGGGTGGAACTGAATCAAGAAGGGCTCCCAAAGAGTAGCTGAGTATCAGGTCAAACAGGAAAGTCATAATGTAGTCCTGCAGAAATGTTTAAAACTTTAATGACTTGTATAACATCTTCCAGCCTTGTCAGAAGTGGGATTCAAACCCACGCCTCCAGGGGAGACTGCAACCTGAATGCAGTCACTTAGATCATTTAGTCACTTAGATCACTCGGCCATCCTGACTACCACTAAAAAAAATAAAGCTAGTGGAGGTGAGGGAATTCCAGTTGAACCATTTCAAATCCTGAAAGATGATGCTGTAAAAGTGCTACACTCAATATGCCAGCAAATTTGGAAAACTCANACTAAAAAAAATAAAGCTAGTGGAGGTGAGGGAATTCCAGTTGAACCATTTCAAATCCTGAAAGATGATGCTGTAAAAGTGCTACACTCAATATGCCAGCAAATTTGGAAAACTCAGCAGTGGCCAGTTCAGTACAGTTGTCGCTCAATCGTGTCCGACTCTTTGCAACCCCATGGACTGCAGCATGCCAGGCCTCCCTGTCCATCACCAACTCCCTGAGCCTGCTCAAACTCATGTCCATTGAGCCGGTGATGCCGTCCAGCCATCTCACCCTCTGTCGTTCCCCTTCTCCTCCCACCTTCATTCTTTCCCAACATCAGGGTCTTTTCCAATGAGTCAGTTCTTCGCATCAGGTGTNACTCCCTGAGCCTGCTCAAACTCATGTCCATTGAGCCGGTGATGCCGTCCAGCCATCTCACCCTCTGTCGTTCCCCTTCTCCTCCCACCTTCATTCTTTCCCAACATCAGGGTCTTTTCCAATGAGTCAGTTCTTCGCATCAGGTGTCCAAAGTATTGGAGTTTCAGCTTCAACATCAGTCCTTCTAATGAATATTCAGGACTGATTTCCTTTAGGATTGACTGGTTGAATCTCCTTGCTGTCCAGGGGACTCTCAAGAGTCTTCTCCAACACCACAGTTCAAAAGCATCAATTCTTCAGCGCCCAGCTTTCTTTATAGTCCAATTCTCACATCCATACATGACTACTGGAAACATCGTAGCTTTGACTAGACAGACCTTTGTTGGCAAAGTAGTGTCTCAGCTTTTTAATAAGCTGTCTAGGTTGGTCATCACTTTTCTTTCAAGGAGCAAATGTCTTTTAATTCATGGCTGCAGTCACCTTCTGCAGTGTCTGCACCGTCTGAGCCCAAAAAATAAAGTCTCTCACTGTTTCTCCGTCTATTTTCCATAAAGTGATGGGGCCAGATGCCATGATCTTAGTTTTCTGAATGTTGAGTTTTAAGCCAACTTTTTCACTCTNTGGAGGTAATAAAATTCCAGCTGAGCTATTTCAAATCCTAAAAGATAATGCTGTGAAAATGCTGCACTCAATATGCCAGCAAATTTGGAAAACTCAGCAGTGGCCATAGGACTGGAAAAGGTCAGTTTGCATTTCGAT
Organism: Neotragus pygmaeus; assembly: GCA_006410875.1. Taxonomy (NCBI): domain Eukaryota; kingdom Metazoa; phylum Chordata; class Mammalia; order Artiodactyla; family Bovidae; genus Neotragus; species Neotragus pygmaeus. The sequence continues at coordinate 199,047 of SJYV01038510.1, read as the reverse complement.
CCCAAAGAAATGCAATGCCAAAGAATGTTCAAACTACCACACAATTGCACCCATCTCACACACTAGCAAATTAAAGCTCAAAATTCTCCAAGTGAGGCTTCAACAGTATGAGAACCATGAACTTCCAGATGTTCAAGCTGGATTTAGAGAAGACAGAGGAACCAGAGATCAAATTGCCAACATCCACTGGAGAATAGAAAAAGCAGGAGAATATCAGAGAAACATCTACTTTTTCTTTATTGACTATGCCAAAGCCTTTGACTGTGTGGATCACAGCAAAGTGTGGAAAATCCTTAAATAGATGGGCATACCAGACCACCTGACCTGTCTCCTGAGAAATCTGTATGCAGGTCAAGAAGCAACAATTAAAATCAGACATGAAAAAATGGGCTGGTTCCAAATTGGAAAAAGAGTACGACAAGGCTGTATATTGTCACCCTGCTTATTTAACTTCTATACAGAGTTCATCATGCAAAATGCTGGCTGAATGAAGCACAGCTGGAATCAAGATTGCCGGAGGAAATATCAATAACCTCAGATATGCAGATGACACCACCCTTATGGCAGAAAGTGAAGAGGAACTAAGAGCCTCTTGATCAAGGTGAAAGAGGAGAATGAAAAAGCTGGCTTAAAACTCAACATTCAAAAAATGAAGATCATGGCATCCAGGTCCATCACTTCATGGCAAATATGTGGGGTAACAATGGAAACAGTGAGAGACTTTATTTTGGGGGGGCTCCAAAATCACTGCAGATGGTGACTGCAGCCATGAATTTAAAAGACACTTCCTCCTTGGAAGAAAAGCTATAACAAACCTAAACAGCATATTAAAAAGCAGGCATTACTTTGCCAACAAAGGTCTAGTCAAAGCTATGGTTTTTCCAATAGTCATGTATGGATGTGAGAGTTGAACTGTAAAGAAAGCTGAGTGCTGAAGAACTGATGTTTTCAAAATGTGGTGTTGGAGAAGACTCTTGAAATTCTCTTGGACTGCAAAGAGATCCAACCAGTCAATCCTAAAGAAAATCAACCAGGAATAGTTCTCAAGAAGGGGTATTAAGCCAGAAAAGTCAAGCTCCGTTTATCTGTGTGACTCTGGGTAAATTACTTTGCGTCTCTGAGCCTGATTTACCTCATCTGTAAATGGAGGTAATGCTACTCTATATTGTGGTAATGCTATGAATGTTCAGCAAAATAATGATATAAGGGAGACATTCACTAAAATTCAGTTTCCTGCCATTCTTTTCCCAGGCAGAGGTGGATATATATGCCAAGATTCCAGGGATGCCAAAATCCCTGGAATTTTCAGGCCCCTCGGTTGGCTGAGCACCAGGCTCCCACTCGGGGACTGACTCCATCTGTCCCTAGCAGAGGTGGGCATAGTCACCTGGGACTTCCCCAGCTGCTTGTAGACTTTCCAGGTTGAGCTCAGGGGACTTTCCTCCCCTCAGCCGGACAACTTCCGAGAGTAGAAAATGAGTGAGGCTGGTCCCTCAAGGATTGATCTTTGGTGTCTGGGCTGCTGATAAGGGGACTATGAGATAAACAGGAATAGTGACTCTTTCCCGTTTTTGGAGATCTGGGCCTGTCTCTTATACACATCTAGACGTGTATAAGAGACAGGTCTTCAGCATAGTCAATAAAGCAGAAGTAGATGTTTTTCTGGAACTCACTTGTGTTTTCGATGATCCGACTAATGTTGACAATTTGATCTCTGGTTCCTCTGCCTTTTCTAAATCCAGCTTGAACACTTGGAAGTTCACGGTTCACGTACTGTTGAAGCCTTACTTGGAGAATTTTGAGCATTACTTTGCTAGCGTGTGAGATGAGTGCAACTGTGTGGTAGTTTGAGCATTCTTTTGCATTGCCTTTCTTTGGAGTTGGAATGAAAACTGACCTTTTCCAGTCCTGTGGCCACTGCTGTTTGATCTCTGGTTCTCGGGTTCCTGAGAGAGAAAACCGGAGATCAAATTGCCACCGTCCATCTGTCCGTTTGTCCATTCATCCACTCGTGCAGAACTTACGCTTCCAGTTCCTGCTATGTGACAGGTACTGTACTACTGCTAGGACTACCTGGTGAACAAGATGGCCAAGGTTTCTACTTTTACAAGAGCTCAGAGCCTAGTGAGAAGCATGATCATCAAATAAGCCAGCAAATAAGCCCAGTGACTTTGCATCTGTCAGAAGGAGGCCAGGCTGAGAGTGAATGGGAGATCTGGGGGCCATTTTAACCCAGATGCTGACAGGAAAGGTGAAAGGAGCCAACCCCTCACGAGCTGGGAAAGATGGCCCCACACGGGGGAAAGGCCTGAGGGGGAACAGAAAGATGGGTGCAGGGAGCTGGTGGTGGAGATGAGGTGGAAGAGGCGAGCAAGGCTGGATCAAAGAGAGCAGACAGGAGACTGTGGTTGTCGGGACGGCCCCGTAGATACTACTTCAGCAACGTCAGTTTGATAGGCGGGAACTCACTCCACCATGTTTACCAGATACACGCAATAAATGGTACACTGGGGACCAATGGAAATGACCAATGGCAGGTGACAGTCTGAGACAGCACCACCAAGCTGGGAACAGTCATGCAGGCACTCCCGCAACAGATTCAAGATAAATTTCAGACCGTATCTGACCAGATCATTGGAATAACTGATGACATCACCGTGAGGGCCTTCCCTCATGGCCCAGTGGTTAAGACTTCACCTTCTAATGCAGGAGGTGTGGTTTCGATCCTCCAACTGGGACGCTGGGATCCTCACATGCCTCGTGGCCAAAAAAAATCAGAACTTAAAACAGAAGATGAGATGGTTGGATGGGATCACCAACTCAGTGGACATGACTTTGAGCAAACTCTGGGAGACGGTGAAGGACATGGAAACCTGGCGGGCTGCAAAGAGTCGGACACGACTGAACAGCTGAACTGACTGAAAACAGAAGTGATGTAACAAACTCAATAAAGACTTTTAAAATGGTCCACATTTTTTAAAATCTTAAAAAGAAAAATTGATGACATGGGCAATCATATTGATGACCTGGAGAAAAATACCGCTTTCAGACCATGTCCAGTTGAATCGCTGGAAGAGCTGTTGACATGAGAAGTCGCATTGGTGACCTGGACAGAAACACCACAGCCCTCATGACACGGGCTGGGGTGGAAGAGCTGGATGGTGAAAACAAGATCCCTGCCCCACAGAAGAGCTGGAGTTTGCCCATCCGAACCAGACTCTGCAGCATCCTTTTCACGAGCCAAGAGAAGACGGAAGATGGGTGGCTTTTTGCAACTAATTACTATGTGTAGACAGGTTTTCTGTTATCAAGTGGGCTCTCCTCTTACCTGATACTACAGAGTTAGTTTACAGAGTGATTTCCCTCCCCTACCTTCCAAGTCTCCCGAACATGGTAACTTCATATCTCAGACCTTGATCAGTTGTGCTATTAAACGCTAAAACTTTGGCAGTTTTGGAGCGGGGCAGAAGAAGTGGTACATTGGTTTATTTTTCTGGGTTAACACTTAAAGCCTTTATTCTATTCTATGAACCCTAAATGTCTAGCACATATTAACCCTTCCGTCTATGCAACCCTTGGAGGCAGATACTATTCCTATATCTATTTTGCAGATTGGAAAACTGAGGAACAGAGAGGCTAACTAACTCTCCCATGTCATAGAACTAGCAGAAGCAGGATTTGAACTCAGGCGGTTCCAGAATCCACACGCTGACACATTCAGTCATGTTCCTTTGAGTTAAAATTGGCTATGCGAGCACATGCACACTACAACCCTTGCTTATTAGAGTGCTGTGCCATGGAGTCTCCCCATTCCTGGGGTTCTCTTTCTAGGGAGACTGAAGGCTTTGGGGACATGATAAGCAGTCTACAGAACTTGGAAGTGAGTTCCTGGTCCTTGGTGCATTCTGATCACCTCTGTCCACATGATTCATTCAAATTCCGGGAACTGGGTTGCCCAACTCTCCACACCAAGGGAGAACCTGGGGTCTTTGGCTCTGGCTCCAGAGAGACTGAGCGGTTCCTATCCCACCCTATCAGAGATCCACACCTGCTTCATCAACTGCACCCCTGAGCTCCCAGCTAAGTGGGCCAAGATACCCAAACCAGGCTTGGCAGAGATTCACTACTGGCGCTGAATCTTGGCCAAAGAAACCAGAGCCTGAAGCAAAAAACTTGGCCTTGCCAACTGGGCTGGCTTGCTGGGAAACGCTTACCCTTTCTTTTAAGTCTCCTCTATAACGAAAATAGGACTAAAAATAATGTCTCCAAGTTCAGCCTGCCACCTTAGTTGGCAAGCGCCCATGGCTTTCTTTCCGGCTTTGTTTCTAAAAAGAAACAATGTAAATAAAGCACTTATCACAGATATGACCTAAATTAAATCCCTTACAATTATACAGTGGAAGTAGCAAATAGATTCCAGGGATTAGATATGGTAGACAGAGTGCCTTAAGAACTATGGACGGAGGTTCATAACATTGTACAGGAGGTGGTGATCAAAACCATCCTCAAAAAACAGAAGTGCAAAAAGGCAAAATAGTTGTCTGAGGAGGTCTTACAAATAGCTGAGAAGAGAAGCAAAAGGCAAAGGAGAAAAGGAAAGATATACCCATCTGAATTCAGAGTTCCAAAAAAATAGCAAGGAGAGATTAAGTCTTCCTACGTGATCAATCCAAAGAAACAGAGGAAAACAACAGAATGGGAAAGACTAGAGATCTCTTCAAGAAAATTAGAGATATCAAGGGAACATTTAATGCAAAGATGGGCACCATAAAGGATAGAAACATTATGAACCTAACAGGAGCAGAAGAGATTAAGAAGAGGTGGCAAGAATACACAAAAGAACTATACAAAAAAGATCTTCATGACCCAGATAACCATAATGGTGTGATCACTCACCTAGAGCCAGACATCCTGGAGTCCAAAGTCAAGTGGGCCTTAGGAAGCATCACTGTGAACAAAGCTAGTGGAGGTAATAAAATTCCAGCTGAGCTATTTCAAATCCTAAAAGATAATGCTGTGAAAATGCTGCACTCAATATGCCAGCAAATTTGGAAAACTCAGCAGTGGCCATAGGACTGGAAAAGGTCAGTTTGCATTTCGATCCCAAAGAAATGCAATGCCAAAGAATGTTCAAACTACCACACAATTGCACCCATCTCACACACTAGCAAATTAAAGCTCAAAATTCTCCAAGTGAGGCTTCAACAGTATGAGAACCATGAACTTCCAGATGTTCAAGCTGGATTTAGAGAAGACAGAGGAACCAGAGATCAAATTGCCAACATCCACTGGAGAATAGAAAAAGCAGGAGAATATCAGAGAAACATCTACTTTTTCTTTATTGACTATGCCAAAGCCTTTGACTGTGTGGATCACAGCAAAGTGTGGAAAATCCTTAAATAGATGGGCATACCAGACCACCTGACCTGTCTCCTGAGAAATCTGTATGCAGGTCAAGAAGCAACAATTAAAATCAGACATGAAAAAATGGGCTGGTTCCAAATTGGAAAAAGAGTACGACAAGGCTGTATATTGTCACCCTGCTTATTTAACTTCTATACAGAGTTCATCATGCAAAATGCTGGCTGAATGAAGCACAGCTGGAATCAAGATTGCCGGAGGAAATATCAATAACCTCAGATATGCAGATGACACCACCCTTATGGCAGAAAGTGAAGAGGAACTAAGAGCCTCTTGATCAAGGTGAAAGAGGAGAATGAAAAAGCTGGCTTAAAACTCAACATTCAAAAAATGAAGATCATGGCATCCAGGTCCATCACTTCATGGCAAATATGTGGGGTAACAATGGAAACAGTGAGAGACTTTATTTTGGGGGGGCTCCAAAATCACTGCAGATGGTGACTGCAGCCATGAATTTAAAAGACACTTCCTCCTTGGAAGAAAAGCTATAACAAACCTAAACAGCATATTAAAAAGCAGGCATTACTTTGCCAACAAAGGTCTAGTCAAAGCTATGGTTTTTCCAATAGTCATGTACGGATGTGAGAGTTGAACTGTAAAGAAAGCTGAGTGCTGAAGAACTGATGTTTTCAAAATGTGNTACCCCAGACAGAACACCCAGTTATTTGTCTTGGCCTATTTCAAGGTCTCTTGCAAGTTTCCTGACATCCTCTTTCTTGTACTTACAGCCTTTTTTTTTCTTTTTGTCATTTTGCCATTTTGCTATTTTGCTTTTCACCTGTTTCTTAGCTCTCTCCCTTTACCTCAGGTTTGAATGTGTCTTGAGGGCAGAAATTCTCTTTAGTATATAGGCCTCCAGGAAATTCCATGGAAAAAGGCGCTCTCGCGACCTGGGATCTTCTGGTTTCTGGACAGAGCGAGTGCGTGGGTAATTCTGGTTGGGTTTGAAGGAGTGGGTGGAAGGTGCTGCAGGGGCCTAGGGAATGCGGGAAGGAGGCGGCGCGGGAGGGATTAATCCCAGGACATTCCCTGCACGCCTACTGTGTGTCAAGCAAGGTTGGGGCGCTAGGAACACGGTCAGGAAAAAGGTGGATCTGATGGATTTGCGCGCTGCAGGACTCGGAGTGAATGAGTTAAACACACATACAGAGAGAGGTGAAGGCGTTTCGACGGATGTTAGGAAGGATAACGCGCAGTACGCTTGGCCGGAGGCCTTGCGATACCCCTGGCTTCACCTGATTCAGAGACCTATAAACCGAAGGGAATATGCGGATTTGTCTGCTTTGTGCGGTAAAGACATGAGGGCATGTATGCAGAAATGTAAATGCATACAGACATGCAAATCAAAGTTGATGTGAACAGTAAGTACATGAGTGCAGAATGAAAGCCTGTCGGAGGCACGAATGCAAGCAGGTGGGAGTCCTCTGTTTCTTCGCCTTTCAGACTCTCCAGCACACCGCGCGCGCCCTCTGCTGCTGCCCAGGCGGGTTTCTGTGCCTTCGCGTCGCATTTCGCTCCTCCAGTTGGAGCAAAGCTTGTATCTAGCTCCTCCTAACGCTGGGCGAACAAAACCGCAGCGCCTGCGGTTCGCCACGCATGCGCAAGCTGGAATTATTTAGAAGGGCATCGCTTGCAAAACCGTTTCGGGGGCAGTCAGGATGGCCGAGCGGTCTAAGGCGCTGCGTTCAGGTCGCAGTCTCCCCTGGAGGCGTGGGTTCGAATCCCACTTCTGACAAAGCTTGACAATTTTTCGTTTTTCACGAACGGCGACGTCTAAAATATGCCCTGTGGATATTAACCTTTTAACAAAACAAATATTTTCTATTTATGACATGTTATTTCCTGATGACTTATTTTGAAAAGTAAAAAGAATCCTTTTCTGAANAGCTGGACAGTTTTTCGTTTTTCACGAACGGCGACGTCTAAAATATGCCCTGTGGATATTAACCTTTTAACAAAACAAATATTTTCTATTTATGACATGTTATTTCCTGATGACTTATTTTGAAAAGTAAAAAGAATCCTTTTCTGAAACCACAAAGCCATTCTTCAGACATTCGAAGGAAGGAAAAGGAAAAAGATAGAATTCTGTCAGAAGTGGGATTCGAACCCACGCCTCCAGGGGAGACTGCGACCTGAACGCAGCGCCTTAGACCGCTCGGCCATCCTGACTCCTTAGGTTGTGGTTTCGTAGGATTCTATTTAAGTCATTATTGGTGCGACGTGGCTTGGGAATTATTCAAATAATTCTGTGGTCTTTTGCAGCTCGAGATCCAGCCACACAGCCCCTCGTCATCCACAATCAATAACCACTGTACGGCCAAGATTTATCGTTACCTTTAAAGTAGTTCAATCTTTTTACTACTTACATGTTTTAAAAGGAAACTTTGTAGCCTACACAGAAACAGAAAATTAGTTTCTCTTGCCATCAACAGGAAATAACCATAAAAATAAATAACAAGGGAAATGAAACTATATTATTGAATTCTAGTCACTTGCCAACGCTGTGACTAAGTTTTCACATTATTTTTAATGACTAAAATTGTTGTTGGTCCTTTGAGGGGAAGTGAGAGGAGGTCTAGAGGATTCTTTTTGGAAGAGGTTATTATGGACTTTGCATGGACTCCTCAGTGGATTGAAGCCACTGCAATGGGCTTCCAATCCGCACGTGTTTAGGTGAAACCTCATCAAGAAAGAGAAAGTTGGCTTTTATACCTTGTTAATAAACTGAAGGAAGGAAAAGCTGCTGCTGCTGCTGCTGCTAAGTCGCTTCAGTCAAGTCCGACTCTCTGCGACCCCATAGACGGCAGCCCAGGAGGCTCCCCCGTCCCTGGGATTCTCCAGGCAAGAACACTGGAGTGGGTTGCCATTTCCTTCTCCAATGCATAAAAGTGAAAGTGAAGTCGCTCAGTCGTGTCCGACTCTTAGCGACCCCATGGACTGTGGCCCACCAGGATCCTCCGTCCATGGGATTTACCATGGGAGTACCCCACTCCAATACTCTTGCCTGGAAAATCCCATGGACAGGGGAGCCTGGTAGGCTGCGGTCCACGGGGTCACGAAGAGTCGGACACGACTGAGCGACTTCTCTTTCACTTTTCACTTTCTTGCATTGGAGAAGGAAATGGCAACTCACTCCAGTGTTCTTGCCTGAACCCAGGGACGAGGGAGCCTGGTTGGCTGCCGTCTGTGGGGTCACACAGAGTCGGACACGACTGAAGTGACTTAGCAGCAGCAGCTGTGTTTAAGGGGTTGGAACTGTGCCTGTTAAATCTTGCTGCAGGAACTGAGGCTTGATATGTAGGTGCAATGGGTGGGCAGTTAACACACAGGAAGTTTTCCACAGAAGAAAGAGCTTGCTGAAAAGAAAATATGCTGTTTGTGTAGACAGTGACATCCCCATCACAGGAGGCATTCAAGATAAGGCTGGACAGTCACTGCAGGAAAGCTGGTGAGAGGATTTGACGGTTCCGTATTAGTTTCTTATTGCTGTTGTAACAAACTGCCAATAATTTAGTGGCTTAAAACCACATCATTTATTATCTTATGGTTCTAGAGGTCAAAACTGTGTCCCTGGAGACTCTAGAGCAGTGGTCCCCAACCTTTTTGGCACCAGGGACCGGTTTCATGCAAGAAAAATTTTCTACCAACCAGGGGTGGGGGATGGTTTCGGAAGGATTCAAGCATATTACATTTACTGTGCACTTTATTTCTATTATTATTACATCAGCTCCACCTCAGATCATCAGGTATTAGCTCCCAGAGGTTGGAGACCCACGCTCTAGGAAATATCCATTTCCTTTCCCTTTCCACCCACATTCTTTGGCTTATACCCTCACATCACTCCACTTTCTGCTTCGGTCTTCAGGATGCCTTCTGTGCCTCTGACCCTCCGGTCTAACCTCTTGTTGTCACCTAAAGCAAATGTGGGTGCCCAAAGCACAGCGAGGCCAAACACACCTGAAGGTCAGTTTGGAGCAGGGAAAGATTTATGGCAAGCGCCACGCAAGAAGAGGTGAGTCGTGCTCAGAAGGTCCGAACTCCCCAGAGGGTTCCAGGGAAGTTTATACGGGCACTTTAAGGGTGGGGAGGGCTCCAGGGGGTGTAACCTTCCTCTGATTGGTTGGTGGTGAGGAGACAGGGCGGTGTTCTAAGAAGCTGTTATTAGCATTCTGGTTCCAGCCAGCGGGTGCTCAGCCTGAAATTACCATCCACCTCCTGGGCTGGGCGCTTAGTTCCCGTAGAACTCAGAGATGTGTGTCAGGTTATTACATCACCAACAGGAGGAACCAAGAGCACACCCCAAGGCTGTGCTAAGGTTTCTTTCTGCAATGCCCTCACTCCAATTACTGTTTGAATCAGAGAAGGTCTTGGAGCCTGAAACCTTTTTCCCACAAACAAGAAATAGGCGGGGGTAAAAAGAGAGAAATGCGGAGGGCAAAGAAAGGCCCTTGCATTTGCGGGGAAGGGAGGCCCACAGGGTTCTGCACAGTTTCAATTCCTCATTTTCTTTGATATGCCTCAGTGTTGATGGTCACAGGTATTGAACAGAGCGATAACTCATAAACTTGGCAGAGGAACTTGATTTCAGGGGAACTCAGTTTCATTACAAAGATTATTTATTTAAAATATATATGTATAATAAAATGTTCTCAAAGGCCATAGAAACATCAGGACCTGTGATTATCGCTGGGTGGTGGGATTTATTGTGATTTTTTTTTCTCATTGGTTACCTGCATGTGATGTTTATATTTTGAACATGGATTACTTGGGTAATTCTGGTGGCTCAGTGGAAAAGAATCCTCCTGCCAATGCAGGAGACACTCATTCGGTCCCTGATCCAGGAAGATCCCACAGACCTTGGAGCAGCAAAGCCCAGGCACCACAGTTGTTGAGCCTATGCTCTAGAGCTAGGGAATTGCAACCATGGAGCCCTCCTGCCCAAACTGCTGAAGGCTGAGCATCTAGAGCCTGTGCTCTGCTGCAAGAGAAGCCACTGCAATGAGAAGTCTGCGCACCGAAGCTAGAGAGTAGCCCCCACGCTCTGCAACTAGAGAAAGCCCACCCAGCAACGAAGACCCAGCACAGTCAAATCATAAAAAGTAATTAATTAAACGAAGAAAGTTTTAATGTTAGGAAAATTGGAAAAGAATTTGAAAAAGACAAAAAGATTTCTGGATGTTCCTTCAAACGAATATTAGGTCTTGTCTACAGCCGTTCTGTCTATTACAGAAGCCACTAATCACATGTAGCTACAGAGCATTTGGGATGTGTTGTCATCTTAGTGCAAAAAAAGAAATGCAAAATATCTCAATAAAAATGTTTATATTGATTACATGGATTTTGAGGGGGTTTTTTTGGTTTGTTTTTTGGTTTTTTTTGGCTGAGTCTTACAACTTGTAGGATCCCTGACCACAGATTAGAACCTGGGCCCCAAGGGAGCATAGCCATTGGCCCACCAGAGAAGTCCTTTGGCTATATGTATTCAGGTTTTTTGCGTGTGCTCCTCTTGTGACTTCTTGTTTTTTGTTTTTTTAAGGTAAGAAGTAGATTTATTCAGATACAGAGAGAAGCACACTTCACACACAGTTGGGGCCATTGCAGAGAGGAAGTGTGGCTTGTTTCTTAATTTTTTTAATTGATTTATTTTAGTTGAAGGATCATTGCTTTATAATATTGCGTTGGCCTCTGCCATACATCAACATGAATCAGCCACAGGTATACGTATGTCCCCCTCCTCTTGAAGCCCCCTCCCACCGTCCACCCCGTATCAGACCTCTAGGTTGTCACAGAGCACTGGGTTTGTGACTTACACCGGCTATCGGTTTTACATGATACTGGACCTGTGTCCATGCTTCTCTCTCAGTTTGTCCCACCTTTTCCTCCCACTATGGCCACAAGCCTGTTCTCTACATCTGCGTCTCTGCTGCTGCCCTGCAAATAGGCTCATCATGCCACCTTTCTAGGTTCCTTATATATGTGGTTTTTTTTTTCTTTCTATAATAGGCTCTCATTTCATCTACCTCATTAGAACTGACTCAAATGTGTTCTTTTTATGGCTGAGTAATATTCCTTTGTACATATGTACCACAACTTCTTTATCCATTCATCATACTGTTTTAATTGTTTAAAATTTAGTTCATAAATTTGCAAACAAATCTTATCTATAAAATTAAATTGATTCCACCCTTGGTAGAAGCCAGTTCTGCATCTATGAGCAAATTCACTTTAGCATTGCTGATTGTGACAGATACGTACATGTATGTGTGTAAGTGTACGTACTCACACTAGACAAACTTCACCACCATCCATCTTCAGTACTCTTTCCATCTTGAAAAACTGAGACTCTATGCCCAACCACCATTCTATTTTCTGTCTTTGTTAATTTGACTATTCTAGATAGCCCATATAAGTAGAATTATGTAATATTTGTCCTTTTGTGACTGACCTGTTTCATTTATGATAATGTCTTCAAGGTTTGGTTCTTCCTAGGTGACTCAGTGGTGAAGAATCCACCTACACTGCAGGAGACATGGGTTCAGTTCCCGGGTCAGGAAGAGCCCCTGGAGAAGGAGATGACAACCCATCCCAGAACTCTTGACTGGGAAATCCCATGGACAGAGGAGCCTGGGGGGCTACAGTCTATGGGGTTGCAAAGAGTTGGTGGACACAAATAAGTGACTAAACAACAACAAACTTCAAAGTGTATTCATAGCATGTGTCATAATTTCCTTCCTTTTAAAGGCTGAATAATGTTTCATTGTACTTCTATACTACATTTTGCTTTTTCCATGTATACTACATTTATCTATTCATCTGTAGATAAACACTTCGATTGCTTCCATGATTTAAAAAAAATGTATTTATTGATGCATAGTTGGTTCACAATGGTGTGCCAATCTCTGCTGTACAGCAACGCGACTCAGTTATACACATAAATACTGACGCATATTTATATATTCTTTTCCATTATGGTTTATCACAGGATATTGAATATAGTTCCCTGTGCTATACAGCAGGACCTTATTGTTTATCCACTCTAAATATAACAGCTCAACAGGTAAGGAATCTGGCTGCTATTCAAGAGACACAAGAGACTCGGGCTTGATCCCTGGGTTGGGAAGATCTGCTGGAGAAGGAAATGGCAAACCACTCCAGTATGCTTGCCTGGAAAATTCCATGGACAGAGGAGCCTGGTAGGCTGCAGTCCATGGGGTCGCTAAGAGTCGGACATGACTGAGCGACTTCACTTTAAATTTTCACTTTCATACATTGGAGAAGGCAATGGCACCCCACTCCAGTACTATTGCCTGGAAAATCCCATGGATGGAGGAGCCTGGTGGGCTGCAGTCCATGAGGTGCAAAGAGTCGGACACAACTGAGTGACTTCCCTTTCACTTTTCACTTTGATGCATTAGAGAAGGAAATGGCAACCCACTCCAGTGTTCTTGCATGGAGAATCCCAGGGACGGGGGAGCCTCCTGGGCTGCCGTCTATGGGGNGAGGTGCAAAGAGTCGGACACAACTGAGTGACTTCCCTTTCACTTTTCACTTTGATGCATTAGAGAAGGAAATGGCAACCCACTCCAGTGTTCTTGCATGGAGAATCCCAGGGACGGGGGAGCCTCCTGGGCTGCCGTCTATGGGGTTGCACAGAGTTGGACACAAGTGAAGCGACACAGCGGCAGCAGCAGCATAAATATTTATCAAAATGGCACAGAGTGCGAGAAACAAAGTAGAAAAAAACAGTACTGATCTTGGGTGGTCTCAGCTGGCAACAGCTTAATCTCAGTTTCCCCCCAAATCGAGATTGAAGCCAGCCCATGGCAGCAAGAGCACGGAATCCTGGCCACTAGACCATGAGGGCCAGTGGCTAGTGACAAGACCCTGGCTTGTCTGCTTGGTGGGAATGAATTTCAACAAAGGGACAGAAACAAGTAAGATAGTGAAACAAGTAAAGTATTTATTAGGAGGGGGGAAAAAGTAAGTGTGAATAGGCACACATGAACTGGCTCAGAGAGAGGGTCCTGGTTCCTTGGCAGTTTAAACCACTCATATGGAACGTATCTGGATTTCCTCTCATCAGTCATCTTTGCTTGGCTCTGAGTCCATCTTTGGTCTTCCCTGGTGGCTCAATGGTAAAGAATCCACTTGCAATGCAAGAGATGCAGGTTTGGATTCTTAGGTCGAGAAGAGCCCCTGGAGGAGGAAATGGCAACCACTCCAGTATTTTTGCCCGGAAAATCTCTTGGACAGAGGAGCCTGCAGGGCTGCATGGGGTTACAAAGAGTCGGACATGACTTAGCGACTAAACAGCAGCAGCAACAGACTCTATGTTTGGTATAACTTAGTGTCCTCCCCTGTTTGGGGTACACATGTCTTAGCCAAGACGGAATCAGCACAGGAGCCTCTAGGAAGGTTGACACCACCTATTATGGGGTGGCATCACCAAGGAGCCTTTCTGCAAATGTGTAGTCGGGAAGGTCTTCTTGACCTCATAAATGAGAAATATGTGGTCTCTATCTTTCATCCAAGCAGGATTCAGCTCTTCCTTGTTCCTACTGTTATATTTATTTTGGAGTATCTTTCCACAGGGGACAGACTCAGCTGCTCAGCCTGGGGCCTCAATAGTAACACAGAAAATAACCGTGGGGAGGGGGAATCCAAAATATAAAATCCAAAATCCAAAATCTAAAAGAAACTCCTAAAAAAAAAATCCACAAACCAGGCTGCAGTGTTGGAGGGAGCACAGAACTCCCCAAGACTGTTGTCACTTCTGCAAGGTTCAGGGGGTGCTCCAAACCACCCTCAGGTGATTCAATAGTTCGTTAGCTACAAGGCCTCACAGAATGTACTGCAAGCTCTTATACTCATTGTTACAGTTTGTTACAGCTAAAGCACACAGATTACAATCAGAGGTTGGGTGATGGAGATGTTCTGGAATTAGTGATGATAGTTCATGACAGTGAATACACTAAAATCACTGAATCGTGTACATTTTAAAAGGGTGACTTTTGACTGCCCAAAGTGGGACATCCATTGTCCTCTCCCCAGGGAGTCACACACTCCAGGCATTCCTTACGCAGCACTGATGTGTGACAGTCCATACGGAGTACTGCCAGCCAGGTAAACTCACCTACCGCCTGGGGAGCCACAGCCTTGTGGGGATTTCATCACCTGGCTATGGGTTGACGGCTCACATCACCGAGCTCAGTTTCCAACTCTTCCAGGTGGAGCTGCTCGAACTGACAGCCTGTGCCTCCACCCCAAACCACACTGTTAGACTATCTGGTGTGACCAGACCCTACCTTACAGAGGCATGACATTTCAAGGGCTTCTCAGAAACCGAGGAAAAATGGCCAGACCACTCTTTGGCCTAATTTTCAATTCTTTACTACACAGAAGGCAAATGACTCAAACCTTAAATTCACAGAAAAGGAAATACGAATGGTCAATACTTGTCACCACCAGCTAAATATTAGGAAATACACATGGAAACAAAGAGATTTCTTTAAAAAAAAGCTCACCACACATAGCCATGTGGGCTTCCCAGGTAGCTCAGCAGTAGAGAATTCACCTACAATGCAGGAGACACAGGTTCAATCCCTGGGTCAGGAAGATCTCCTGGAGAAGGAAAGGCAACCCACTCCAGTTCTGGGAGCTTGGGAAATTCCGTTGACTGAGGAGCCTGGCAGGCTGCAGTCCATGGGGTCCCCAAAGAGTCAGACATGACTTCGCATTTAAACAACAATAGCCATGGGACTCAGGTGGTAAAGAATCCACCTTCAATGAGGGAGACCTGGGTTCAACTGCTGGGCTGAGTAGATCCCCTGGAGAATAGAATGGCTACCTACTCCAGTATTCTGGCCTGGAGAATTCAGTCCATGGGGTGGGGCTGCAAAGAGTTGGACATGACCGAGCGACTTCCACTTTTCATCTCCCTGCCTACTCAGTCACGTCTGACTCTTTGCAACCCCGTGGACTATAGGCTCCTCTGGCCATGGGATTTTCCAAGCAAGAACACTGGAGTGGGATGTCATTTCCTTCTCCAGGGGATCTTCCCAACCCAGGGATCAAACCTGGGTCTCTTGCATCTCCTGCATTGGCAGGCAGATTCTTTACCATTGAGCCATCAGGNGGCTATGCAAGGAACTGTTTAATATTCCAATTGGTCACAAATGAAAAATTAGTCAATCTAAATCTTAAAGACTTTTTTTTTCATGATCACAAAAAATAGGGAAAAGAATAATTTCAATCCTCATGCAGCCTAAGAATCAGAAAAAGTCAATTTGTAGTTGAGATTTTTATAGTTCAAGAGGAGAAGCAGATTTGAAGGTTCTTGATGCTCAGAAAATCTCGTTCCAGTGCAGCAATGTAAAATCAAATGAGGAGAAAAATTCAGACTGCTAAAGAGAAAAAAATTGCATTCAAACCATTCTGATAATGTAAAAGTACCAGTTTATATACAATGACTAAGAACTCCTATTTTCCTTTATAAGCTTATTTAATTAGTAATCTGAAGTAGTTTTACCCAAATGAACCATCAGTGATGTAAAATGAGATAGAACAAAACAAGATGGAAGGCGATCTGAGGTGACTACATAAAGTAGTTGCTATTTGTACCAACATGAGCTAAATACTGAGCATCGAATCCCCTTCACAATATTTTTTTCCAGAGTTATTAATCTAGGAACATTCTCTGATGGCAGGCAATGTTCACATCTAAGAGACAAGGTTTTCCTTGTGTTAAATTTAAGGAGAGAAGTGAAAAGAATATTGATCAATAAAACAGATGCCACTATCAAATGGAATTTCATGAAACATAGAGAAATTAGATTTCAATGAATTCTTTCTCTAGCAATCATATTAATAAAGTTGCTTGAGCTATAACTCAGTGAAGACCTCTGGAGGCTGGAAGACAGTTTGACCCAGTTTCTCTGCATCCAGGCAATCTAACTTAAACACAAACAAAAATCTCTTAAAAGAGCCATCATTTCTAAGACCCTGCTCAGCACACTTGTCCTGAGTTTCTTAGAAAGGTAAACTAATTAATACTATTAAAATTTTTTCTCTATGTTTTCAGTAATTTAGATTGACCTTTCTTAAACTGGCTCAGATTTAAAAGATTTGATTGTAATTTCAGCCATCTTATAAACTCAATCTTTTATCAGAGCTGTTAGTCAACCAACTGATAGATTTAGTTTTATTGGTTCCAATTTCTAAGTCTTGCTTCTAATAGCAATTAGCAAAAGATTACCAAAAAAGAATAAAAAGCACACTGTTACGAAGAAAGAAACTTCTGCAGAGGTCACCATGCTCCTTATTAATATTTTCAGCTATGGAGATCTTGTTCTAAGTCCTCTGAGTCTAGTCATCTTTCTTACTTTCAGGGTCCAACTCCCCAAGAACCATCAGCACATTAATGGGGAATGAAATACCTGCACCAGAGTCTTTCTAGCTGGACTTGTGAAATGATACTTTTAGATTTTTGAAAACTTATTCTCACTTCTCTTCCCCACCCCTCCCATTCTAAGTGAGTTATCAAAATGAAAATCAAGGTTTTGACATTCAACATCCTCCTTTTATGGTGGCCACAGGTCCTCTGCCAGCTGGTGAATCAACAACTTAGCAGGGATATAATCAATAATCTGCAGGGCACCCTCGTATCTCCTTCCTATGGGTGAGGAAGCAGTGGGGTTTCCCACAAGTGCAGGATGTTTAGGGGAGTCTGTGGAAAGGAAAGAGGATGCTACAGCTGGCAGCAGAAGCGTCAGCTCTCACCCCAGACTGTGATCACTGGGCTGCCTTCATCAGAAGACTGAGAGAGCCTTTAAAACAGAGACCATTTCATCTCTGCATGCTAAGAGCCGGATTCAGTGTCTGGCACATGGTGGACACACAAGCCCAGGTGTTGGCCTTTCAAACAGCTACTGCATACAATCTGGATGAATTCGTTTCTAAGAGGATCATAACTTGAAAAATATACATAAATGAATGAATTTGAAAATGACAGTTTCAAATACTACAGGCTGATTTCAATAATTCTCTGCCTTTATAGTTAGCCATCTATCTTTAATCATAGGTATAAGAAACTACTGATGGGGATTTACTGCTGTAGAAAATGCAAGGCTTCTGAGATATACATCTTCCTAAGAAATTTTTAAAGTCTTTTTTTTCTTTATTGTTCTGTTTCTTTTTTATTGTGGTAAAATATATTTAATGCATAACATAAAATGTACCACTTTGATCATTCTAAAAGTACATAACATTAAGTATACAGTGAGAGTAAGTATAGTCACAATGTTCTGCAAACCTCACCATTATCCACTTACAGAACTTTTTTTGGTCCCAAACAGAAACTTTGTATCTATCAAACTATAACTTCCCATGCCCCTTCCCCCTAGTAGCTCCTGGTAACCTCTATTATACTATCTCTATGAAGTTGCCTATTCTGGGTAACTCAACATAAGTGGAATCACACAGCATTTGTCCTTTTCTATCTGGCTTATTTTATTTAGCATGTTTCCAAAGTTCCAGGACACAATGTGTATCAGAATAGGTACTAAAGGTCTAAATCAAGGTAGAACCAATTAGTTTACCATATTTAGCTCACTGCATCAATGGTAAAGAGAATATAAGTATTAATCTTCTCTGCTCTACACATACCATATAAAGTACTATATACTTCAATGTTATAATACTTTCACCACCTAAGAGAAAGTGTCCTCTCTTTTCATTTCACCTCCAACTGATCAGACCATATATGCTGTTGGTAAAACTCCGACTGGGAAGCAAAAACTTACACAAAAATCCTTGGACGTCCTCTGGGCAGCCGTGGTCTGGCCAGTCAGTATATTGCAAATGCCACACGGTCCTTTCCTGCCCAGACAGAAGGTGCTTGACCTTCAAGCCTGTGGTTGCATAGCAACCGGAATCTGTTCGGAACTTTGTGGTGACCTTGAACTTGCCATAGGTGGCTGAGCTGTGCTTGGAACCCAGTTTGGGCCAGTATCGGTGGCTCTTGGTTCGTCCGCCTTCCTGAATCACACAGAGAAGCAAAATTGGACAGGAGTCAAGGGAAGCTCTTATCCTCTTAGTTTTAAAATCTGAGGACTGCAGAAAACCTGAATGGCTTCTAAGTCACTGACTCAGTAACATCACGCAGTGCTTCCCACAGAGCAGATTTCATACAGTTTAGCTAAGACCAGCAGTAACATTTTACCATGCAGTTATATCAATGGAAAAATGTAAAGATTCCCAACCAGGCTGCAGTCAGAAGAGCCAGAGTGAGGACGAGTCAGAGATGGGGACAAGCTAGAAACTGTGAGAACTGCATCAAGGTCTTCAGTGTGGATGGCAGAGAGGTGCTTAGTTAGAAAGGCCTTGTGGTCCATGGCAGGGAGTAGGGATTTCATGCCATGGATGGCGGGAAGCCATCCGAAGGTAATGAAGTGACCTTACGCAGAGGAGTGAGAGATCCCAGTAATCATTCTAAGGCATGCATGCTAAGTCACTTCAGTCACGTCCAACTCTTTGTGACCCTATGGACCGTAGCCTGCCAGGCTCCTCTGTCCATGGGATTCTCCAAGCAAGAGTACTGGAGTGGGTTGCCATGCCCTCCTCCAGGGGATCTTCCTGACCCAGGGATCAAACCCATNACTGCAACAGCCATCCTATCAAATATTATTGTTGTGTTAATCGCTCAGTTGTATCGGACTCTTTGCGACCCCATGGCCTGTAGTCTGCCAGGCCCTTCTGTCCGTGGAATTTTCCAGGCAAGAATACTGGAGTGGGTAGCCATTACTTTCTTCAGGGGATCTTCCCAACCCAGGGATCAAATCTGGTTTTCCCACATCGTAGGCAGGTTCTTTATCAAATCTTATATGACAGGTAAAAAGAATTATGTCAATCTTTGTGTGCTGTTGTAGAGAAATTTCCAAGACATATTAGTGAAAAAAACATCAAGTTTCAATGTATATAGTCTATTCCCATTGCTTGGTAAAAAAAATTTTTAAGTTACGCACAAAGCAAGTCTGTATATTTCCACATATTATATGGTTGTGAAAAAAATAAGAGATCTGATGGGATACTCCAAATTCTTCTCAGTGATTAACTAACTAAAGCGAGGGTCCAGATTTGGAGGTGTGTGTATGATGTGCAGTAAAACAAACTAATGAAATAATTGTGCAATGAAAAATGAACCCAAACTAACCAACCCCACAGCACTAAGCACAGGGCCAGTTGGAAAAGTGTTCGGTCAATATTGGCTGATTTTAATCAGCAACCTCCCAAAGCTGGCTTCTAGATTGTGTTGGATGACCTCCCAAAGGAATCTCTCTGTGAATTTTTGAAAATATTGGAAATCAGATGGTATAACTGCCCTCTAATGGTCTGTTTTTTAAGAATAAAATCCAGGAATACTCTAGTGGTACAGTGGTTAAGACTCTGTGCATCCACCTCATGGGGCACGGGTTCAATCCCTGCTCTGGGAACTAAGATCCCTAATACCACAAGGCACAGCCCATACACTCTCTTAGCAAGGATTTTAGACATAGGTGACCTGGCTCCAGGCTTCTCAGGTGGTAAAGAATTCACCTGCCAAGCAGAAGTCGAAAGAAACACAGATTTGATCCCTGGGTTGGCAGATCCCCTGGAGAAGGAAACGGCAACTCACTCAAGCATTCTTACCTGGGAAATCCCATGGACAGAGGAGCCTGCTGGGCTCAGGGGGTCTCAAAGAGTTGAACACAATTGGGCACCACCACTGACCTGGCTTTTGGCTGCCTCTTGAACTTCACCTCTCCCCAATCCCTTCATTTTATAAATGTATGTCCCTACTCAAAGATGCCAAAGTCTTTCCTGCCTCAGGACCTTTGCACCTGTAGTAGTTTTCTGAGCCTAGAATGCTCTTTTTCTGTCTGATTCTTATGCATTCTTCAAGTCTCTGCCTAAGTGCTTACACTTTCCCTGACCCAGTTGTTTAAATGACACCCCCAAATCTCTATTTTCTTTCCCAGGGCATCTTTATTTCTCTTGTAGTATGTCATCAAATTATCTATATATCTGTGGATTTGTATATCTCGAGACTGTCTCTCCCATCACATTCCCTGAGGGTAGAGTCTCTGCTTGGATGGCTCATAGCACTGTTCTCAGTGCCTGTTCTTGTTCAGGAGCTCGGTCATGTCAGACTCTTTGTGACTCCATGGACTGCAGCATGCCAGGCTTCCCTGTCCTTCACCATCTCCCGGAGCTTGCTCAAACTCATGTCTGTTGAGTCAGTGATGCCATCCAACCATCTCACTCCCTGTTGTCCCCGTCTCCTGCCTTCAATCTTTGCCAGTATCCAGGTCTTTTCTAATGAGTCAGTTCTTCACATCAGGTGGCCAAATATTGGAGCTTCAGCTTCAGCATCAGTCCTTCCAGTGAATATTCAGAATTGATTTCCTTTAGGATTGACTGGTTTGGTCTCCTTGCAATCCAAGGGACTCTCGAGAGTCTTCTCCAACACAATTCAGAAGCATCAATTCTTGGGCGCTCAGCCTTCTTTATGGTCCAACTCACATCCATACATGACTACTGGAAAAACCATACCGTTGACTAGATGGACCTTTCTTGGCAAAGTAATGTCTCTGCCTGGTGCACACCAAACATCTGCTCAGTGCTGGAATCCCCACAGCCCCTGCAATTATGCTCCACCCCCACCCCAAGGACAACAGGCCCTGCACACAGTAGGGGCTTGATCAGAGTAGGGAGACTTTGTAGAATTAAGGAAAACTTCCCTGGTGGCTCAGTGGTAAATAATCTGCCTGCCAATGTAAAAGATGCAGGAGATGTGAGTGCTGTCCCTGGGTTGGGGAGATCCCCTGGAGTAGGAAATGGCAACCCACTCCAGTCTTCTTGCCTGGGAAATTCCATGGACAGAGGAGTCTGGGGGTTACAGACCATGGGGCCGCAAAGAGTCAGACACAACTAAACACGCACAAGACGAGACAGGTGCTCCAGATGATGTGCAGGCGGCCTTTCAGACAGGAGGAGGGGAACTCACCCTGGGAACAGAGAGACCCTCTCCTCCACAACCTCAGCTGGCTCTCTGTTCCCCTGTCCCAAGAACCCAGGGCTTCCTTGGCAAAAGTGGGGGCTCTGGGTGGGTGTCACATTCCAGCCTGGGGGCAGGTTCCTTCCCACTTTTTCTGACCGGAGGCGAGTGAAATTGGTTTGGAAGAAAAGGTCGAAGAAAAAAGAAAAAACAGTACCAGTGATTGAGTCTTGCTTGTTGCCATTTGAAAGGAATGAAAGTGGGATTAAGCAAAAATACAGAATCCAAACCAAAACCAAAACAAAAATACTCTACTGTTTTAGAATCTGCCTCAGAAACAATTGTCTTACTGTTTTCTGTGTCATCCTAAAATCAAGGGTTTGCTCGACAGCTTTGTTCTGCACTTGGCCTCGAGCAGTCTGCAGAGAGGCTGGGCTCTGGGTAACAATTTTGCTGTTACCAAGAAGCATTTCTCATTCCCCGAGTATCTACCGTCTGCCTGGGGTGGAAAAGAGGGTCTCAGGTGCATTGGGAAGGGGATGGTGGGGTTGAATATCCAGTTGAGTAAATATCAAGTGTCATCTTCTCTGAGAGATTATCTTTGATTTCTTTTTCTTTCTTTCTTTCTTTTTTTTTTTTTAATATCTGCTTATTCATTTAGGTGCGCCAAGTCTTAGCTGCAGCAGGTGGGGTATTTGATCTTCCTTGTGGCCTATGGAATCTGTAGTTGTGGGATCTAGTTCCTTGACCAGAAACCAAACCCATGCCCCCTGCACTGAGAGCATGGAGTCTGAGCCACTGGACCACAGGGAAATCCCCGAGAGGTCATCTTTGACTGCTCTGTCTAAAATTTACCTCGTGGTCATCTCTGTCACACTCCTGTTTTACTTATATATTTATTTACAGGCCACACCACCTGATATCTGATTTCCCTGACCAGGGATAGCACCCATCCCATCTGTGAGAGCCCTGAATCCTAACCACTGGACCGCCAACAAATTCCTGGTTGTTGTTGTTTTTAGTTATAGCACTTGTCACTATCTGAAGTTACTTTTTCTCTCCAGTTTATAATTGTCACCTCCAGTAGGAAGTGGGATCCCAGAAGGCCTTGTGTGTTTTCTTGCTTGCTATATTCACATGGCCTGGGATAGGGTCTGATAATATAGTAAGATCTCAACAATCTCTGGTTGATGAATAAATGAAACAATTGTCTGTGCAGGTCTCTATAGCCTGAGGGGTGTGTGTGTGTGTGTGTGTGTGTGTTTGTACGCAAGCAAGTGAGTTTTAGGGCGCAAGTGGAGCAAAGAAATTGTAACTCCAACATCATCTCCCGCTTTCTGACAACCTCCCCGCTCCCCACCCAATGGCAAAAACTTTCGGTGCAGTATTTTATTTATTCTGCCGAAGGCTCTGTCAAGTGCGATTCATTCTTCTCCCTGTATTACAGACAAGGAAACTGAGGCTCAGCGATCTTGTAAGTTAGCGCTCCATCGGTTCAGAAGAGAAGACCACATCAGTTGAGTCATAAAAGGATCTCCTCCTTCCACGCACTCCCACATTTCATCCAGACCCTCCCCTCATGGGTGCTTGGACATCTGGGACTCTTTGGGAGCCTCGACACAGCGATGACGATCCCGCTTTACGGGGAGACTTCAGAGAGGTGCAGGGCTCGCGCAACAGCTCACAGCGCTAGAGAGACATCCAGGAGGGATGTGGGTAGCTTTGCAAGCAGCCGCTAGTTTATCCCAAGGCACGGAAGCCAACGGCGAGGAGGGCGCGGAGCGCTCAAAGCCGCCCGGAATGTGGGGGAAATTGCCAGCAGGCGGCTTTCCGGGGAGAGACAGGTGCGGCTATCTAGGCTGGTTCTGGTGGAGCCATCTCATTGACCGCGGCCTCACTTTCCGCGTCTGTAAAGAACTGGCGACTTCGTGTGAGGGTCGGAGCGGGACCGGCCGGCGGTGAGCGAAGGGTTAAAGGGGCGGGCCTCGTGACGAGGGCCGGGCCGGGATTCCTGGAGCACCTGGCGGCTCGCGGCTCCCCGCCCAGACGCCGCCCGTAGCTCCGGGAGCCGCAGCGCGAGCGGCAGCCCCCCGGGGAGGAGCCGCGCAGAAGCCGGCACCTGCCGCGGGAGGGGCGGCGACGACGGCCGCAGCAACCTCGGGAGGCGAGCGGAGGCGCCATGGCCGAGTTCCCGTCCAAAGTGAACACGAGAACCAGCAGCCCGGCTCAGGGAGGCGGCGCCGTGGTGTCGACGCTGAGCCCCGACTTGGGGTTCGTGCGCTCCAGCCTCGGTGCGCTCATGCTCCTGCAGCTGGTGAGCGCGCTAGCGGGGCCTGGGCCCCGGGACCGGTTAGGGTGGTGGTGTAGGGGGGTCCCGGCCGGGTCTGGAGGGATCGGGGACTCCGGAGCTGCCCTTTATCTTTGCTCCCCGCACACCCCCAACCTAGGCTCACACGCGCCCCAGTGCGCCTTGCCTTCCTCGGGGGGCGCTTGTAGGACGGACGCTCCGGGGATCTCCCTGGTACCCTCACACCGCGTGACGCCCTAGTTGCCGTCTCTTGGAGCACACGCAAGATGTACCAATGTCAGAGTGCCTATCGCTAGCGCCCCATCATTCCGTCCCCGCTGGTCACCAAGGGGTCGTCCACAGAAGCGGTCACAAACGCCACAATCACTGCGCGCGACTGTTTCTCCCGGACTCTGGCTTTCCCTTTGCCAGGACTATGCCCTCAGCCCTCCAGCACCCGGCCTGAGGCAAAGTCCGATCTCAGCTGATCCTCTGCCGAGCTCCGAGCTGCCCCCGGTGGCTGGCACCCCAAAACACTCCTCGTCTAATCAAGCGGGCGCATCCGGAGGCAGCACAGACCCTTCAGCGGGCCCTACGGCCCCTGAGAGGGAGCCCGACCCATCTAGATTCCACTGGGTAACCTGCCGCTTTCCGGCCGGTTTGGCCCCCGGGGGCCAAGATACCACGCCCAGCGTTGGGGGAGGGTTTGGTGGGAAGGCCGAGGCTGGAATCCTGTATCCAATACCTTCGGTAGACCCCTGCCGTGGCGGATCGATGGCCACACCCCTTTCTGCAGCAGTTTCAGGCTTGGAGATGTTAGCTTCCCGCCCAACCCTGCTCCGCCCCGCAGTACCCTCTGGTGCCAGTCTGGGAGCTGGGTGGCTGCCCCGTGGGAGGGGTTTGTTGCGTTTTCAGGGGACTAGCGGGAAGGTGGACGCGGGTCAGATCCATCTTCCGTTAGGGCACCTCCTGCTGTCCCACTGCTGGGTCCTAGCAACAATGCCAGGGGTCAGCACAGAAGGCAGGGGCCCAGATCAAGCTTCCCCCTTTACCCAGGGGATCACACTTTCTCCTGCACCAGTGCTATCTCTTTCAGTTGAGTGAAGTCGCTCTGTCGTGTCCGACTCTTTGCAACCCCATGGACTGAAGCACCCAGGCTTCCCTGTCAGTAATCAACTGCCTGAGCCTGCTCAAACTCATAGCCATCTAGTCGGTTGGATGGTTGGATGCCATCCAACCATCTCATCCTCTGTTATTCCCTTTTCCTTCTGCCCTCAATCTTTCCCAGCATCAGAGTCTTTTTAAATGAATCAGTTATTCGCTCAGGTGGCCAAAGTATTGGAGTTTCAGCTTCAGCATCAGTCTTTCCAATGAATATTCAGGACTGATTTCCTTTAGGATTGACTGGTTTGATCTTGCAGTCCAAGAGACTTTCAAGAGTCTTCTCCAACATCACACTTTAAAAGCATCAATTCTTGGGCGCTCAGCTTTTTTCACAGTCCACCTCTCACATCCATACATGACTACAGGAAAAACCATACTGTTGACTAGATGGACCTTTGTCAGCAAATAGTCTCTGCCTTTTAATATGCTGTCTAGGTTGGTCATAGCTTTTCTTCCAAGAAGCAAGAGTCTTTTAATTTCATGGCTGCAGTCACCATCTGCAGTGATTTTGGAGCCCCCCAAAATAAAATCTGTCATTGTTTCTATTGTTTCCCCATCTATTTGTGATGGGACCAGATGCCATGATCTTTGTTTTCTGAATGTTGTTTTTTTTTTATGTGAATGTTGAGTTTTAAGCCAAATTTTTCACTCTCCTTTCACTTTCGCCAAAAGTTTCTTTAGTTCTTCTTCGCTTTCTGCCATAAGGGTGGTGTCATCTGCATATCTGAGGTTCTTGATATTTCTCCAGGCAAGCATGATTCCAGCTTGTGCTTCATCCAGCCGGCATTTAGCATGATGTACTCTGCATAGAAGTTAAATGAGGAGGATGACAATATACAGCCTTGATGTAATCTTTTCCCAATCTGGAACCAGTCTGCTGTCCCATGTCTGGTTCTAACTGTTGTTTCTTGACCTGGATACGGATTTCTCAAGAGGCAGGCCAGGTGATCTGGTATTCCCATCTCTTGAAGAATTTTCCAGTTTGTTGTGTGATCCACACAGACAAAGGCTTTGGCGTTGTCAGTAAAGCAGAAGTAGATATTTTTCTGAAATTCTTTTGCTTTTTCTATGATCCAGCGGATGTTGGCAATTTGATCTCTGATTCCTCTGCCTTTTCTAAAACCAGCTTGAATATCTGAAAGTTCTTGGTTCACATACTGTTGAAACCTTGCTTGGAGAATTTTCAGCATTACTGTGCAAGTGTGTGAGATGAGTGCGATTGATCTGTAGTTTGGACATTCTTTGGCATTGCCTTTCTTTGGGATTGGAGTGCAAACTGACCTTTTCCAGTACTATGGCCACTGCTGAGTTTTCCAAATTTGCTGGCATATTGAGTGCAGCACTTTAACATCATTTTCTAGGATTTGAAATTGCTCAGCTGGAATTCTATTACCTCCACTAGTTGTTGTTTTTTTTTTTNCAGTACTATGGCCACTGCTGAGTTTTCCAAATTCGCTGGCATATTGAGTGCAGCACTTTAACATCATTTTCTAGGATTTGAAATTGCTCAGCTGGAATTCTATTACCTCCACTAGTTGTTGTTTTTTTTTTTGTTGTTGTTGTGATGCTTCCAAAGTCCCACTTAACTTTGGACTCTAGGATGTTTGGCTCTAGGTAAGTGATCACACCAACATGGTTATCTGAGTCATGAAGATCTTTTTTGTGTAGTTCTTCTATGTATTCTTGCCACCTCTTCTTAATATCTTCTGCTTCTGTTAGGTCCATACCATTTCTGTCTTTTATTGTGCCCATCTTTGCATGAAAATTTCCCTTGGTAGCTCTAATTTTCTTGTTAAGATCTCTAGTCTTTCCCATTCTGTTCTCTTCCTCTATTTGTTTTCATTGATCACTGAGGAAGGCTTTCTTATCTGTCCTTGCTATTCTTTGGAACTCTGCATTCAGATGGGTATAGATTTCCTTTTCTCCTTTGCCGTTAGCTTCTCTTCTTTTCTCAGCTATTTGGAAGCCCTCATCAGACAACCATTTTGCCTTTTTGCATTTCTTTTTCTTGGAGATGGTCTTGATCACTGCCTCCTGTACAATGTCACGAACCTCCATCCATAGTTCTTCAGGCACTCCATCAGATTTAATCCCTTGAAGCTATTTGTCACTTCCACTGTATAATTGTAAGGGATTTGATTTAGGTCATACCTAAATGGTCTAGTGGTTTTCCCGAAGATGGAGAATCTCTATACTGTCAGCAAAAACAAGACCACAAGACTGGGAGCTGACTGTGGCTGAGATCAGGAACTCCTTATTGCTATCTCTTTCAGAATTCCTCAGGCTCTCTTGGAGGCCCTTGTAGGTGTTTGTCCCCACCCCAGGAAAAAATGTGGAATTGGAATCTCAGTCACTACAGCCCAGAAATCTGCATTTTAAACTCCTCTGAGTTGTCTGGCAGATTCTCTGGAAAGGGAGGGGGAGGGGCAGAAATTCCCGCAAATTTAAATCTGCTGGTAGGAAGGGCCTGTCTGGAGCGATGCCGAGTGCTAGGCTTCTGCCTGCTTGTGAAGAGAGCAGTTGCCAAGCACGAAGGAAGTCCCTGAACCAGGGTGTGGAAGTGCAGAGGAGAGAGAGAATCAGTTCTGAGGTCAGGAAGGCATGTGGGAGAAAGGTGGCTTTTGACATTGCCCTTTGGGCTTCTCTTGCAGCTTAGCTGGTAAAGAACCTGCTGGGTTTGATCCCTGGGTGGGAAAGATCCCTTGGAGAAGGGAAAGGCTACCCACTCCAGTATTCTGGCCTGTATGGGTTCGCAAAGAGTTGGACACGACTGAGCGACTTTCACTTCACTTCTCTGGTATCTGAGACAGAGGTAGGGAAAGGGTGCTGAAAGGGCAGGCGACCATGCCGGCCAAGGCTTGGGGCTGGGGAAGTGGAAGAGAAGTGGGGAGCAGGCTTCCCTGGTGACTCAGATGGTAAAGAATCTGCCTGCAACGCTGGAGACCCGGGTTCAGTCCCTGGGTCAGGAAGATCTCCTGGAGAAGGGAACGGCAACCCACTTCAGTTTTCTTGCCCAGGAGATCCCATGGACAGAGGAGCTCTATCGGCTACAGTCCATAGGGTGGCAAATAGTCAGACATGACTGAGTGATTGAACACACATACACAGGTGGGGAGAGTAGCCAGCAGGTTGATTTAGCCGGTGGAGGGGAGGAAGAAGTTCTCCTCTACCCATCCAGTTCTTCTGGCTGGTCTAAGAGTTAAATTGACATGAAAGAGATGACCATGAGAAAAATCAAACAAGGTTTAATGCTATGTACACATGGGAGAGACCCAGAAAAACTGAGAAACTCAAAAAAAATGGCCAAAGCCCTCCCCTTAAATCCCATTTTCAGCTAAAGAAAAAGAGGATGTGAGGTCAGTTACGGGATGTGACCGGGAAAAGCACAAGAAACAGGGGTAAGGTTGCGGTGCAGGTTTAAGTCGTTGCTTTTTCCATGGATGTGTTTCTAGAGATTTGGTCAACCTCCTCTCCCTGGTACTGTGAGGGAGACATCCTTACAAATGTAAGTATTTCTTACAAAAGGGTAAGGAGCCTTGGTTCTCAGCTTTTCCCTTGCCTGCTTTTCTTAGCAAATAACCAGCTTAAAATTGATATGCCAGAAAGATGAGTTTGGGGATGGTAAGTTTTGCTCCCCTACACCGGAGTTGAAGCACTTGCTTTTGGGTGGCCAGAAGCCGAGGGAGATAAATGATGATGGATTTCTGTTTGCATACTTAGGGGGTTTGGAACTGCAGGGGGCTCTAAGCTGGGCTGAGGATGAGGAGGCCATGGGGTGGGTCCCCCACGGTTCACTCTTGGTAGACAGGACCTGAGCATCAGCCCCTTTTGTATTTGAACAATGAGACTTGGAATAAGGGGAACTAGAGGAGGGTCCTGCTGTGTCTGCAAGAACTGAAGTAGCTTCCGCTGGAGGAGGCTTGTGTCTCTTGATTTGGGGGTCCCTGTGGGCTTAGCAGTCCAGTCCTGAGCATCTGGCTCCCATCACACACAAATGTAGACAGAGGTGTCGACAGAATGTAGGACTGCCCGGAGAGCTGTGAGGGACTTAGACTCCAGGGACTGGTTGTGAGTGGGATGGCCTTCCTTTGCCCTCCCTGCAGTGTTTTTGGAGCCCAGGGTGGGAGAATGAGAGTCTCCCATTGGAGTGCTGAAGACCTGCACTTTTCGTGACTTCACAAATTGGCTTGTGGGAGAAGCTGCTTCTTAAACTGTTTGTCCGGCAATGGACAGTTCCATGGGGTCTGAGACAAAGGGGGCTCCACTCGACAGACAGCACGTCTGCTGGGCAGCCAGTGTGGCCGCCACCACTCAGATGCCAACTAGGCTTCAGGCTCTTTGCTAAGAGCTTCATATTCTCGTATATTCGTCCACTTTACAGATGAGGAAACTGAGGCCCAGAGGTCAGTTCTTGGCCCAAGAGCTCATGGAGTGTTAGAGATGGGATCGAAGCCCCCAGTGGCCTGACTTTTCTGATCTGCACTTTGTTATCACACTCAGCTGGGCTCCTCCCCAGCTGGACACTGGGTGTGGTGCTGTTGTGGGAGCAAAGACCCCAGGTCCAGTGCCTGCTCTCTGGAGCTCTTGGTCTCTGAGGGAGGTGCTCAAAGGATGAGCTTCCTATGGAGGGATCAGGTGGGCTGCCTGGAGGAGGCAGTACATGGGAAGGTATCAGATATCCGTGTTTCCCAAGATCTGGTGAAGGGTTCCAGATGTGGGAGGAGGAAGAGGGACTGGGTGGGAAGGCCCCAGCTTCTTGAGAAGGAGATGTGTTCTTTGTTTAGTATTAATTGTGTCCTGAAGAACCAGCCTCAGTGTTCACTGATTTGTCACTTCCCCCACCCCATCTAGCTCCAGAAATAATATGAAATGGGATATGATACTAAGTCACATATGACAGAAGAGTTAAAGTAATATATTTTTTAAAGTTGGTAGTATGTGTGTGTGTGTGTGTGTGTGTGGAGATGGGGTAGGGGCTGACTTAAAGAGAGCTGAGAAGAATCTAGACTCTGTCACAAATTTAAGGCTGTTGATTCTTTGTTGAGTTTCCTAGAAGCCTAGGCAAAAAGGGAAGCATGAATTTATACAGAGAGCATCTAAAAAGGAAGAAAAATAAAATAAAAAAGGAAGCAGGCATGCCTGGTCTAGAGATAACTCTTAGTCTTAAAAACCGGGAACCTTTGATGCTGCAGATCTTTGTGTGGCTAGTTGGTGGAGGAACTTTGTGGAAGCTGTGGTTAACTTGGCTGATCCCAGAGACTTATATAGAATAAGTATAAAGTGAAGTGCACATTTCTTCTTATTTTTTTTAATCTTCCTCCAGCCCAGGGGAGAAAGGTGATCTCCTGGGTTTGCATGCATGTATGCTAAATTGCTTCAGCTGTGTTTAACTTTTTGCAGCCTTATGAACTGTAGCCCACCAGGTTCCTTTGTCTATGGGATTTTCCAGGCAAGAGTACTAGAGTGGGTTACGATTTCCTCCTACGATCTTCCCGACCCAGCAATCGAACCCATGTCTTTTATGTCTCCTGCATTGGCAGTCAGGTTCTTTATCACTGGTGCCACCTGGGAAGCCCCACGTGGGTGTACTGATGAAGGAACAGACTTAGAGAGGTTGAGGAGCTTGTACAAGGACACGTGGGGTAGAGCGGCCGAGCTGTGCTTTGCACTCAGATCTGAGGATCCAAAGCCTGGCTCTAGCTGCGCTTCCTTTTGTTTTGTTTTTGGGATTTTGTTTTGTTTTTTGGTGGGAAATGGGGTGCCTGGGAGGGGAAGAAGAGGAAATTCGACATGGGAAACTCATCAGAGGCCAGGGCCACAGGGAAGGCTTCTTGATAGAAATGGGCTCTGAAAGGTATAGTTATGTGAAAGGGGTAGTAAGAAGGAAGTACAGCGCAGATGAACCTTGGAGTATCTCTTATAAAGGCCCAGCAGTCAGAAGGCTTGGGACAGAGAAGCCCTATGAATGGTCTGTGACAGTAGAGCCATTTGTGTTTAGAAGCGTCTATCCTATCCTTGGGGCTTCTCCAGTAACTCAGCAGTAAAGAATCCACCTGCAATGCAGAGATGCAGGAGATGCGGGTTCGATCCCTGGGTCGGTAAGGTGCCCTGGAGGAGGAAATGGCAATCCTCTCCAATATTCTTGCCCAGAGAACCCCATGGACAGAAGGGCCTGGTGGGCTACAGTTCGTAGGGTCACGAAGAATGGGTCACGAAGAATGGGACATGATGACTGAGTGAACACACACACAATTCCCAGTTAACAGGTGAACAAACAGATTGGAAATTTCACTTGCCACTTGATCACAGTGATCCATGGGCAGTAGTGAGAGGACTGGTGGAAGCAGAGAAGCTTGGTTTCAAATCCTGGCTCTGTGATCTTGGACAAGTTCCCTAATACCCCTAAACCTCAGTTTCCTTGTCTATGAAATGGTGATGGTGAGATTATGGGGAAGGTGGAAGCTGATGCCTGCAGAGGGCTTAGCACAGTGTGTATGAGAATGAAGGGAAATTATTAGGATTCACAGGGTCATAGAAACCTAGGGCTCTTACGCTTGCTCCCAAAGGTCCCTGGGTGTCTCCTCAGCAAGAGCTTGTATGCTCCCAGGGACAGGGAACTC
This sequence comes from Neotragus pygmaeus, assembly GCA_006410875.1. Lineage (NCBI taxonomy): Eukaryota > Metazoa > Chordata > Mammalia > Artiodactyla > Bovidae > Neotragus > Neotragus pygmaeus. Next base: position 167,519 of record SJYV01038510.1, on the reverse strand, counting down.
AGTCACTCTAAAGGATGGCTGCTGCATCCTTGTGCGCCTGGGAATGTGAGAAAGTCCTTCCTCTTGGTAATTCTGGATCTCTCTCCAGCCCCACAAGGCATGGCAGCTCCTCTCCAGGTTGGAGGCAGGACAGGACCTGAAAGTCAGCTCTTTAGCCTGGTGAGACAATGCTGTTGAGATCTGAGAGGTGCGAACAGAGGTTGGCCATGTTGGGATCGCAGTGCTGGGGCCTCACAGGGTTTTCCTTAGCATTGAGTTTTGTGGGCTCCATCTCCCTAGGGCAGCATTCCTGCCGCTGCATGCTCCCCACCTTCCTCCATGCTCCGCTGTAGGGGGCCTGTATTGTTAGCTCTGCCTACACACCCCACTTGTGGCTGGGGGATTCTTGAATGTTTGGAGTCAATTTGTAATTGTATAACCAATATATGGACACGTTCTCCTTAAAAAGCAAAAACCTTACAGATAAGGTTTAGTCTTACAGATAAGACTAAAATTATCCTTGGATCCCCTGCCTGTCTCCCCAAGGGAAATGCTGTATTGGGGTGTTTCTATTTCTTTTCCCCACACATTTAAAATACACTGATGGCTTAATTCTGTATCCTTTGTTCAGTTGCTTGTCTTATACCCAGGGCACCTGCATCTCTTCGAGCTGTCTCCTTCCTTCTTAACCATCCAGGCTATTCTGGAATGTCACGGGTTGGACCTGAGTTCATTTAGCCATTTCTCTATTGATGGGCCTGGTTTTTGTCTTGTTTATTATTTATTTTAGGCTTCCCTTGTGACTCAGCTGGTAAAGAATCCACCTGCAATTTGGGAGACCCGTGTTCGATCCCTAGGTTAAGAAGATCCCCTGGAGAAGGGAAAGGCTACCCACTCCAGTATTCTGGCCTAGAGAATTCCATGGACTGTATAGTCCATGGATTTGCANTAGCTCTGTGTGGCTGTTAGAGTCTTTGTGCTGGGGAGAAGGCACAGATTGGCCTTCTGGTGAGACCAGGAGACCCCAATGGAGGGAGGGGAGGAGGGTGGGAAGGCAGGCAGGTAGGGTGTAAGTTTCTGGAGCCTCACTGAGGGGTTGTGTCGCTGCTGCCTCTGGGAGCCAGGGAAGGCCTTGGCGATGCCTCCCGGGGCCCCTCCCTGCCTCCACACACCTGGGGCTGTCTGTGGAGGGGACCTGCTTAGTCTCTGGCCCCAGAGTGCTGCTTGAGCTTCAGGTTGGGAAGGTTTTTCTAGAACCCCGAGAGAGACCCCAGAGGAAGATGGTGGCATTGGGCTCCTTGACATTCAGTCTGCACGCAGGGGCTGGAGGTCCCCTTTAGTGGGGTCTGGGGGTGGCAGGGCCGTGAGGGTAGGGGTGTAGAGGTCTCTTTCATTTTTAATTCTGTAACTCAGGACTCAGGAGTAAGAAGCACTGTGATAAAGGCTCTGTTTGGGAAGCCCTGGAGGTGACCCAGGCCCTGAGCCAGTGTTCCCTTCCTTCCCCTCCTCCTTGGCAACCCAGGCTGGGAGCTGCATGCTTGTGGGTGGGGACCCTGGCTGCTTGGCCCTCTCCCCCCGCCCCACACTCCCTGAAGCCTATAACAGCGCCTGGCACAGAGCGGGCCCTTGGGGGAGAGTTTGTTCAGTGACTCGATGTGGTAACTCACGTGCCTGCTTTTCGGGTGACAAAAGGGAGGTTTGGCAGAGTTAGATACCAGCCCAGACTCGGTCAGTTGGCCCCAGGCTGGGTTATGAACCTGCCCCAGCGTGGCCTGCAGAGCACACAGTGGGAATTCCAAGGAGCCTATCCCTCTGCAAGGGGAGGAGGGGGGGTGTGGAGTTGTGGTGGCACCCTGCCGCCCGGCGCCTTTGTCCCCTGCGCCTTTGTCTCCTGTGACACAATGGGTGGCTTTTTGTCCCCATAAAGTCCCTTTCACCATAGGGAGAAGGGCCAGAGCGGGGGTGGAGGCGGGGCCGGGCCAGGCCAAGTTCTGAGTGTCCTGAGCTGCCCAGATGTGTCCCTGTGTGGGGAAACCCCGGGAAGGGTTCACGTGGTCCCCTGGACCTCAGTTTTCTGGAAAGTGCAGTGAGGGGAAGGGAGTCCTGGGAGTGTTGAATGGGCCCCACCCTCACATTGTTCCCAAAACATTTAGTTTCATTACCAAATGAAATGTTTAAAAAACTGAAGATTTTATGTAGAAATTTGGATTTCTAATATCTCTTTAAAAATTAGAACTTCTTCAGACTTCCCTGGTGGTCCAGAGGTTAAGGATCTGTGTTTCCACTGTAGGGGGCATTTCCACTGGTTGGGGAACTAAGATCCTGCATGTTGTGTGGTGGGTGCAATCCAAAAAAAAAGAAAAGTTCTGGCTATCCCAGGCCTGCGTTCCCCCAGACAGACATCAGCTGGTTGCTCTCAGCTCCACAGACCTTCCCTGGCCCACCTTAGTCATTTCTGTGATGTGCCTGTCTTGGTGGCTGCTGAGTTTGAAATCACAGTGTTAGCTCTGGGGCACAATGTCCCCCCTCGTGCCACCCCACCCCCCAACTCTGGGGTTTACTCCCTCTAAGCCCCAGGCTGTCTAAAAGCCTTCCTAGCCATTCACAACCTCTGCAACTGTTCACTTTTTCCTTTATTTTACCTGCATGACATACCTATGAGGTAGTTGCAGGAAGGGGGATCCCTTCCAGGGCCCAAGAGTGGGCTCTTGTCTAACCCTCGGAAATGAACTGTCCAAGGAGACACACGTGTTGACAAAGCAAGAGACTTTATTGGGAAGGGGCGCCCGAGAGGACAGCAGGAGGGTAAGGGAACCCAGACCTGCTGGGCCATGAGACTTGCAGTCTCGGTTTGATGGTGATGGGGTTTGTTTCTAGGCCAATTCGTTGTCTCTGGCCAGTCACTCTTGATTCGGGGTCCTTTCTGGTGGTGCATGCACTGCTCAGCCAAGATGCGTGCCAGCGAGGAGGATTCTGGGAGGTGGCGTCTCCTTTTGACCTTTCCCAAATTCTTCTGGTTAGTGGTGGCGTGTTAGTCCTGTCTTCCTTACCAGGACCTCCTGTTGTAAAATAACTCATGCACGTGGTTACTATGGTGCCTGACCAGGGTGGCTGGTTTCAGTTGGTGTGTTTCCCCTAACAAGGTGACCAGCTTTGGGGTACATTCCCAACCTTCTTATGTGTCAGATGAAAAAACAAGCCAAAAAGATTAGATGACTCTATGATGAACCTAGACAGCATATTAAAAAGCAGAGCATTCACTTTGCCAACAAAGGTCTATATAGTCAAAGTCAAAGCTATGGTTTTTTCAGTAGTCATGTATGGCTACGAGAGATTGACCATAAAGAAGGCCGAGTGATGAAGAATTGATGCCTTCTAACTGGGGTATCGGAGAAGACTCTTGAGAGTCCCTTGGACTGCAAGGAGATCAAATCAATCAATCCTAAAGGAAAATAACCCTGAATATTCATTGGAAGCTCCAATACTGTGGCCACCTGAGGTGAAGAGCCAACTCACTAGAAAAGATCGTGATGCTGGGAAAGACAGAGGATGAGATGGTTGGATGTTATCACCAACTCAATGTACGTAAGTTTGAGCAAACTCTGGAAGATAGTGAAGGACAGGGAAGCCTGGCACACTGCAGTCCGTGGGGTTGCAGAGAGTCAGACACGACTTGGTGACTGAACAACAATAAGGCCACCCAACAAATCTCAAGGGCTTCACTCGGCCCAGAGAGTGGAAAGTATTAAAAGGAGAGTTGAGTGACCGGCTTGGGGCAGGAGAGGAGTTAGCGAGTGCTCCTGGGATTGGTAGAGTCCCTTCAGTCAGTACGAGGGAGGAGAGGCTGTGGGTAGCCCTAGAGGAGGCCTGAGTTGAGGAGTGTCAGGGCTCAGACTGAGAGGAGCCTTGGAGAACGCTGAGCAGACCTCCCTGCTTCTGCTGCAGAGGGGAAGGCTGAGGTCTAAACTGGTGCAGGTTCTGCCCTGGGGCCCTTAGCCTGTGAGGAGAGGAGGGAGTGTAGTTGCTGGAGGAGTCCTAGGGTGGGGTGGGGTTGCATTCTGCTCCCCTTCAACTCCACACCTCCACCACCTTAGGATAAGCCCAGCTGCCTTATCTGAAAGGTGGGCAGGGCTGCACTGATGGGTGGGGGTGGGGAAGTTACCCTTATCTGCCAGGAACTATGCTTGGTGCTTAAGGTTAAATACCTTCATCTCACCAAGCCTCACACCCCTAGCAACTGCACATGCTAGTCCTACCTCATCTACTACCGGAAACCAGGCACAGGGAATGGACTGGAAAGCCTAGGTTCTAACCCCTCGAAGTGATAATGACATTAGGGCATGTACTGAGTGTCAAGACTGTGTCGGGTGTTGGTCTGAGTGCCTTTCGTACATGACTTCATTTACATCTACCCTTGTAAGGTCGGCACATTTTGAAGATGAGCACACGGAGGTACAGAGAAACTCAGCAACTTGCTGGAGGTCACACAGCTCGTAAACTGGCAGGGCCAGAGCTTGAACCCAGGGAGTCAATAGACCAACTTTTCATCAGTTAATGCCAACATCTCCTAGTTAAATCAGATCATAATAGCCATTCACAGCCTCAAAGAGTAGTGAAGAAAGATGTATTCGTTTCCTAGGGCTGCCATAACAAATTCCCACAAACTAGGTCACTTAAAAAACAACAGCAATTTATTATCTCACAGTATTAGAAGTTCAAAGTCAAGGTGCTGGCAAGGTTGGTTCCTTTGGGAGGCCCTGAAGGAGAGTCTGTCCCATGCTTCTGGCCAGGAATCTTTTGTTTTCCTTGGCTTGGAGACATATCACTCTGATCTCTGCCTCCGTCTTCACATGGTGCTCTATCTGTGTGTGTCTCTATGTCCAGTTTCCCTCTTATAAGAACCTCAGCCCCGGGATTGCTCCCCACGACTGATTGCCCCCTACCAAATGCCTCATGGTCAGGCATTTGTGACTAATCCCTTTCCTCTCTGACTCAGCAGGTGCTTTTAACAAAAATCTCTATTATCCAGTTGAGAAAAAAATTTTTGGAAGCTCGAATGTCCTGGAGCATGTGTGAATGTGACCTTTTTGACAGTGTCAGTCGCTCAGTCATGTCTGACTCTGCAACCCCATGGACTGTAGCCCCCCAGGCTCCTCTGTCCGTGGAATTCTCCAGGCAAGAATACTGAAATGGGTTGCCATTTCCTTCTCCAGGGGATCTTCCCGACCCAGGGATTGAACTTCCGTCTCCTGCAGATTATTTATTGNCCCCATGGACTGTAGCCCCCCAGGCTCCTCTGTCCGTGGAATTCTCCAGGCAAGAATACTGAAATGGGTTGCCATTTCCTTCTCCAGGGGATCTTCCCGACCCAGGGATTGAACTTCCGTCTCCTGCAGATTATTTATTGTCTGAGCCACCAGGGGAGGTGTCGTTGTGAGACAAAATCCCTCATCTGAAATCTTTAGGTTTTCAAGAAGGAAAGGGCTTTTTTTTTTTCCTTTAGGATTTCCAGACAGTTCTCTTGGTTCATCTGCAGGGGGTGCCTGAGGAGGGATGGCAGGGGCCTCAGAGTTTGGAGGGGCCAAGGGGTGAGGCTTGTTTGTGCGTGTATGTCTGTGTGTCAGTCTTTGAAGAGTAAGATACACAGGTGTATGTGTCGACATGCGGTCAGAGGTGCATGGAGGCAAGAGTCAGGGACCTCGAGAGTTTGTTACAGCACAGAGTTCTGCCCTTCCTCACCTGGCTCCTTCCTTTTGTCAACTTCCCCCCCATCTCCCACCCCCTGCTCTCATGTCCTAGTGACATCTTTCTTGACCTTCTTTTCCCTTCTCAGCTGAATTTTTCCCCATAACACATTTCCTGTGCTTCCCTCGTGTACTAGGGTTTTATCTGACTCCCCTACCCCCAACCCAGCTGTAGAATGCGAGCTCCAGGAGAGCAGGGCTTCCCATGTTCACCGCTCACACAGTGGTAAGTGCTCAACAGATGTTTGGCTTACTTACTTGGCAGCACCAGGTCTTAGTCACAGCGTGCAGGATCTTCAGTTGTGACATGGGGCCTCTCGGTTGTGCCTTGTGGGATCTGGTTCCCCGACCCGGGATCGAACCTGGGCTCCCTGCATTGCAGCACACTGGACTACCCGGGAAGTCCCACAACAGATACTTGCTGAATGAGTGAACACAGAGGGAGGCACACGGTGGGGCCTGTGCTCAGAGCAGGGGTGTCAGAATTGCGCGAGGACCTGTACGAAGCCCCGCGGGCCGGTGGCAGAGTCAGGGCTGTTGGCCTTGCCCTCTGGCTACCGCGTCCCTGCTTCCCCTGCACGGTGGGGTTTACCGTTCTGGACTGCACTGTAAGACAAGTCTTCTGGCCTCTTCCAGCTGGACTGTGGGTTGGCAGCAGGAGGGAGGGTCCAGCGGCTCCTGCACATTCTAGAGATGAGGCCTGGGCCCAGCTTCCCATGCCCAGCAGAGGATCAGCACATGTGGGGGTGCCCTATCCTGGACTGGGGTGCTCTGGCAGATTCTTGGGGCTGGGGGTGAGGGGACAGGGAAAACCAGTCTGTCAGGTTCAGACGGACCTTCCTTGTTGGTGAGCAGAAACCGAGGCAGCTCCCTGGGCACAGGGCCAGGGAGGTAAGGCCGGAGGGATGCCAGATATTCTCACTGCTTATTCCAGCAGCTTTGTCTCCCAGAGGCTGCGCTAGCTGATCTGGAAATCAGGGCTGAGCAGGAGGGAGAGGCAGAGACCAGGGAGCTGGGATGCCAGCTGGGCCTCGCCCCTCGGAGCCAGCCCAAGTGTCCTCATTTTTTGTACATCACTAAGTAACTCTTAGTAGACTAGGTTTCAGAGGAGGGTTGATCTGGGTTCAAGTCCTGCCCTACTCTGTCCTTGACTCATGGGTGACCACAGGTGATCATGGGCCCCATTTCCTCTGAGCTCCTGTTTGAAAAATGGGGCTAATAAAAAAGCTTAATGAGTGGGTTATGGGAAAATCAGTGAAATAAAAGGGAAGGTGCTCACCTCAGGCTTGGCACATTAGGAGCCAGAGGGCATTACGTGGTTATTTGTGACCAAGCCCATGAGTGATAACACCACCAATTGATAAGTGTACATTAACGTTAACCCAAATCATTCCCTTCGTGATTTTTAATTCACTGCATTTTCTAACTTCCTTTCAGATAGTTGTAACCAGGCAACACGATGGCATGGAGGCCCATAAGGACCCTGCTTTAAAGCAAGGAGATAATTAGGGACCTCCCTGGAAGTCCAGTGGTTAGGGTTCCACCCTCCCACTGCGTGGGCACGGGTTTGATCCTGCATGCCCAGTAGCATGGCCAAAATAAAAAGACAAGGAGATAATTGTCTGCCCCTGGAAGGGTCCTGTGCCTTGCTGCTTTGGGTGTGTCTGTTCTTTTGAGCAGTGACTCCCCTGGGTCTGGGGGCTCTTGGCCCCATTGATGTGTCTGTTTCAGGCAGTGTCTGTCTGAAGGATGAGTGGTAAAAGCTTGGGGGTCTGGGCTGAGACACCCTGGGTCCTCCTGGATAAGGACTCCCCTCCAGTGGTGTGACTGCCCACAAGGCCCTGCTCCCTGTCCCACCTTCCTCACTGCACACTGGGCACCACGGGCCACCCAGTCTATTGGTGGTGGCTGAAGGAGAGCACTAGAGGCTGGAGGTGGGGCAGGAAGGCTGGTGGGGTGCAGTAGCCAGGTGGGCATCCCTGGGAACTCACCCCTCCCTCCCAGGAGAGGAAGAGGGGCAGGTGCAAAAACCTGGAGAGAAGGGGGGAGAGTGCCTTCCTGAGTCTCCACTCCCACCCCTGGGTGGAGGGAGGCAAGGCTGGGAGTGTATTTATCGACTCAGGCCTGCATCCTCCTATAACACACTGCACCTGTGCCGGAAGGGTGTCTGGCCCCTATTTCTTGGATAAGGAAGCTGAGGCCGGTTAGCGCCTGAGCATGTGTCTACTGAGCAGGTACTCTGTGCTTGACACTGCAGGGCACTGGAGACGCAGCGATGCCCAAAACCCAGGGGCCTGGGTTCTAGCGGGTGGACTAGAGATGCCCCGGGGAGCCACGCAGAGGCGGGGACACTTGCCTGGTGTCCCACCACACAGGCAGCTGACTGGCAAGCCCAGGGCTCTACCTCTCACTTCCGGTGGTGAGGGGAAAGGAAAGCTGTCAAAGGGGCTCCTGGACTCCGGGCCTCAGCTAGGGTCGCCCCTGCCCTGCCCCACACGTGGAGGGGGACTGATATAGAAACTTCCCTTTTGGTCCTTGGCGGGGGACCCTCTCTGAGGGCTTTCCTGGTGGCTCAGATGGTACAGAATCCACCTGCAGTGTGGGGGACCTGGGTTCGATCCCTGGGTTGGGAAGATCCCCTGGAGAAGGGAATGGCTGCCCACACCAGTATTCTGGCCTGGAGAATCCCATGGACAGAGGAATCCGGTGGGCTACAGTCCTTGGGGTCTCAGAGAGTCGGATATGACTGAATGACTTTCACTTTAGGGGAGCCTTTCTGGCTGCTCTGGGGTGAGTGACAGCTCTCCCTTGTCTGGGAAGCTGGGGAAATTTTTGTCCTCCAAACCAGCAGGCAGAGGTGGGTTTTGCTTCTGAGCAAGTGAGGTACCACTCTGCCAAGTTCCCCAGGATGCCCTTGAGGTGGGTCAGCTGACCTGCCTGTGTAGAATGCCCTGAGGCATGGCGTCCTCAGCTGGGAATAGTTCCTTTATATACATGAACCCCCATGGGCGCTGACCTTATAGAGTGAGTGTGCTCTTCATACTCACACGACCAGTGCTGTGAACACAGCAGAGAGTGGCCACACAGCTGGCCAGAGGAGTGGGCTTTAAGTCAGGCGGTCGGCTCTGGAGGTGGTGGTAGCTGCTCCGCACACTCCGGGATGCTGGGGCCCACCTTGGCACTTCCAAATGGCGTGCTATCCCTTTGCTTCTCCGAGGCCCAGTTTCACCTGGAAGGCGGGGATGGTAGCACCTGTATGGGGCAGTTAGGCGGGTCGGAGAAGGCTGGGTGGAGGGGGCTTGGTGGGGCTCCAGGCAGATGTCACTGTACCCCCAGGCCTCTGTGACTGTGTCCCTGCCTCAGGGATGTGCTGGTGACTTCATCTTTCTTTCAGTAGCTTTTCCTAAGCCCCTGGCCGAGCTTGGGTCCTGTCCTGGGTGCCAGCATGCACTTATGAATGAGCCAGTCATTTTCTCGGGGACCTGGATGAGCCCGGGAGACCACCCTCTCCAGGGCTGCAGGGGTCTCACCCTGGAGGCAGGCGAGTGGATGGCACTGCTGCTGTGGCTTCCGGTCTGGGCAAGGAAACAGAATTCGTTTTGGGTGGGTGGTGCCTGAGGAGCCCATGTAAGCCCAGAAGAGGGCTCTGGAGCCCAGACTGGAGGAGTAGGAAAGGTTCCCTGGAGCACATACCATTTCAGCTGGGATCTGAAGGAGGTAAGTTACAGGCAAGGGCTTTGCATGCATGTGGTAAAAGCCAAATAAATATTTCTCGGGCCAATGAGAAACGTGTCCTGCAGGGGGTGCGCCATGGCGAAGGCCTGGAAGTCTCTGCTCTGTGGCCTCCGGCCTGAGTGCTGGGGACTCTGGGAGACTGGCTCCGTCTCGTCCCCTTCAGGTGCTGGGGCTGCTGGTGTGGGCCCTGATTGCTGACACTCCGTACCACCTGTATCCATCTTACGGCTGGGTGATGTTCGTCGCCATCTTCCTCTGGCTGGTGACAATCGTCTTCTTTGTCCTCTACCTGTTTCAGCTGCACATGAAGCTGTACATGGTGCCCTGGCCGCTGGTGGTGAGTCTGGATAGGAGCCCTTGGGGTGGCTCCTCTGCCTCTGGGCCGGCTGTGACAGTGTGACCTTACCTGAGTGAGATGTGGGGCTGGGGGTTGACTGAAGTCCTCGTTGGCCTGTAGAACTGAGTGGGAGCGGGGGGAGGAGGATGAATGGTTCGGGTGTCCAGTTTTTCTGAGCACTGAGAGCTTTGACTCCAGGATGACTCAGGCTTGACTTTCTCCCACAGCGGGAGTACAAGTGAGGTGCTGTTTGGGATCTTGAAAATATTTTTCCTTTTTGGGGGGTGGGCAGTTGGGATTTGATTCTGTGGGTGCTGTGGCTCTGGCTGGGCCCAGACCGGCAGCCCTGGGCCTGCAGGCTGGGGTGAGCTGGCAGGAGTCACCGAGGCTGGGCCTGGTGTGTGCAGGATGGGCTGGGTGCAGGGTGAGGCCCCTGCAGCCTGGCAGAGGGTGGTGTCCTCGGTTTGCCCAGGTCAATCTCCTTAGAACACAGAGCTGAGAGTGTCCATAGGAAGTACCCTGGCCAGACACAGAGAAAGCTGCTGGGTTTTTTTTTTTCCTCCAGCCCGGAAAACCCCTGCAGCTGGGGTCTGAGGCTTTCAGTGAGCGGAGAGGCGAGAGAGGCACATGATTGTCAGACAAGCAAGGCTGGGACTGGGCAGCATTGTTTGCAATTCAATGACTTTTGAAGCTGAGGAAACGTGAGTCATCCTCAAGACAGACCGGGTTTGTTAGATCTTGACTTAACTGGTAGGAGCCAGGTGGTGTTTGCAGTGGGCACTGGGCTTGGAGGGAAGATCCTGGGGTGACGAGGGGGTGGCCTGACTTCCTGGACAGGGTCCAGCCCCTGCCCTGTGTCCTAGGAGCCGTGAAGACCATCTCCGGAGATGGAGGGGCCTTGGTGTCTCTTAGCACTGCTGCGGGGCTCCAGTCACAGCTGCTGATGGGAGAGGCTCCTTTCCCAGGCCATGATGGCAGGGCAGTGCCTCACACTCCTGGATAAGGTGGAATTAGGATTGCCAAATTGGGCTTTTATGGGATGGGGACTACAAGCCCCCTTTAGGGCCCAGGCAAGAGGCCCTAAAGTAAAGACATACGAGTGAAGTAGGTCAGGAGGGGTTCTGGAAAACTTGTCTGTCCATAGGAAGCCGCCTTGACTCAGCTCTAACTGTTGTTAGTGGGAATGCAGGTGCCAAACCTTGATGTTTTAAGATTGAAAGTTTTATATGAAATCTTAGTTTTTATATGAAATCTAATTTTAGAATGTTGGTAATTGTTTTTTAAAAATATGAGATGAACCAAACACGCCTGAGGGCCATCAGTTTGCTGTCTGGCTGGGGCGAAGAGATCTGCCAAGAACTGACTCCAGGGACCAAGCCCTGGGGAAATGGGGCCTGGGACTGGTTGGTAGCCCACGGCCCTTGCTTGCCAGCCAGCTGAGGGTCTTTACCATGGCATTTGACCTGGGGCCTAAAGCCTAGGATGTGGCCAGAGGGCAGACATAGGTTCCTCCCACTGGGGGCAGAGGTAGGGATGTGAGGGCCCCCCAGCAACACCCCCCCCCAACACCCCTGGGGCCAGCCTCAGAGCCAAGCCCCAGGGGCCACGGGAAGGGCCAGGCTTGGCGGGGAGCCACCGCGGAGGAGCAGGCCCTCAGCTGCAGCACTGAGACAGGCTCGGTTTGGCCTCTTGCCATCAGGAGTGAGTTTTACCACGTGGAAGTGTTGATGTTCCAGCCAGATCACTTTAGGCCCCCACCATCTCTCAGCCTTCAATATGCTTATGTCCTCTGCTCACAGGGCCTCCAGGCTGGCCCCGTGGAGACCTCTGCCTTTGGGGGCCCTTTCAGTGGGAAAAGCCCACGTGGTTTCCATCCTCCTCCTCAAGCCCCAGTCCCTGTTCTGGCTACTGAAGGGATGTATCAGTGGGAACAGGAAGTTCCACAGTTACTGTAAAAGTCTCATGTCTTAAGCCTGTTCTTTCCACTCCCCCAACCCCCAGTTAATGGTGTTCAATGTGGGTGCCACTGTTCTCTACATCACGGCCTTCATCACCTGCTCTGCTTCGGTTGAGCTGACATCCCTGAAGGGCACCCGGCCGTATAACCAGCGTGCAGCAGCCTCCGTGAGTATGGTTCCCTGGGGCACCCTGGGCAGTTACAGGGGAGACGGGCCAAAGCGAGGTCTATGCCCCTGGGTCCCGCTGCTCCCTGACCCCAGGCCCGGCACCTGCCACATGCTCAATCACCCTCCAGCTCCCAGTGGACTCACAGGTGTCCATGTTGTTTAGTCACTAAGCCGAGTCCAGTTCTTTGCGACCCCGTGGACCATAGTCCACCAGGTTCCTCTGTCCATGGGATTTCCCAGGCAATAATACTGGAGTGGGTTGCCACTTCCTTCTCCAGGGGATCTTCCCAACCCAGGGATTGAACCCGTGTCTTGCACTGGCAGGTGGATTCTTTACCACTGAGCCACTAGGTGTCCATAATTAACAGCAAAAATTAACAGCAAAACCCTGAGGAACCAGAATGCTTGGGAAATGCTACAGGTTGGCAAATGAAGCTTGGGCTACCTGTTGAACTTTGCTGTGCCACACTGATCTAGGGTTGTATGTCTCCTTGGAGAGTCTGTTAGAAGCTCTCTACCAGCCACCTTTGAGAAAGGCATGGGCAAAAACCTTTTGGTTTAAACTGTCTGGGAGATTCTCAGGTTCTCCTAGGCAACCCAAACTTGGGCTCCATGTCGGGTCAAGTGTCAGAACCCAACACACCTGGCATGCATCACCCATGAGTGTTCTTCCACTCCCTGTGTGTGTGTGGGAGGACAGGGGTCGGGAGGAGAGGGACAGCCGACCCTTTTGACAGACCAGGAAACAGGCTCAGAGCGGTGAAGGGACACACCTAGGCTGAGCCCCGGGCAGGGCTAGACCAGGACTTGGGCTTCCTCATTCTTCCTGGTGAGGATGGTTTTGAAACCTGTGAACTCAGTCACCGGAAGAGAGACATGGAGATTTCTGGAATGTGAATTACATAATATTCCTAGGGCAGCTTTTGAAAGTTGCCTTTAAAAAAATGAGATCCCAGAGCTGGGTCTAAAGCAGCTCCCACCCCTTTGTCATTCTTAGCATGTTGTCCAGTCTTCCCTCTCAGTCTGACACAGCTGGCCTGGGTCAGTGCAAAGTTAGCACCCAGAACCTGGTACCCATCAGCCTCATAGTCGTTAAGTGACTGTATGGGGACCAGGAGTTGGTGTTAATTGAGGGGCCCTGGCTTCCCTGTCTGTGCCTGCCCTCTGTCTCCCTGCTGTGGACCCCAGCCCCACGTACCACGCTTCAGACGGACTCACTTCTGTGTATTCTCTTTCAGTTCTTTTCATGTTTAGTGATGATTGCCTATGGAGTGAGCGCTTTCCTCAGCTTCCAGGCCTGGCGAGGAGTAGGCAGCAATGCAGCCACCAGTCAGATGGCTGGTGGCTATGCCTAAACCACCTGTGCCATGGGCCACTGCGGGGCTGAAGGCTACAGCCTGCTCCCAGTGCGGGTGGCTCCGGAAGCTGGAAGTCTGCGCCCTGTACAGAGTCAGCCTGGGAGGGACTACGCATGCTCATCTCTGCTCATCAGGCTCCTCGGGCTCACCCGACACTCCCAAGGAATCAGGACCCTTTCTCTGGCAGGCATGTGGCCTGGAGAAAGGCCAACAGCCCAGACAGTCCTCTCCGCCCTCCATATTCAGAAGGTGATGCGGGATACGGGACTCTCTTGCTTTGTCCTTAGGACTTCGTGTCCAAAGCTGAGACCTAGCCTTCTCACCAGCGCTAAATACACTAACAGTGAACTCCACACCCGCAGCCCCTGACCCACCATAGAATAAGCCTAACAAGCAGCAAGTGTTTATCCTCGTTTTTGTTCTGGGAAAGCTGAGCAAACTCATGAAACCATTCTGATTCCTGAAAACATTAACTCTAGTTTGACCCTCCCCCAAGCCAATATGTCACTTGTAGGGAAACGTATAGAAAGGGTTATGATTCTGACAGCATGGTTTTCCTTTCCTGCCTTTCGAATGTACCAGTTATTTAAAACAAACCAGTTTTAAGAGACTCTCAATGATGAAAACCTGATCCAGGCTTCCCTCCCTTTCTCAAGCCCTTGTTTTGTCATTTTTCCTTTGGGGAAACTAACATCAGTGCTGACTGCCTCCCTGATGCTGTTAATTAGGCACCTGGGACGGGAGGGAAAGTAAGGCCTTGCTGGTGAGTTACCCTGTGCATGGTGGTAACTTTTTGTTTTTTACAAAAATAAAGACCGAAGAACTTATTTGGAAAAGATGTTGGGGAATCATAGTTAGAGATGCTTATAAACACCAGGAAGCCGCAACCTGTCAGTACAGTTGGCCTTCTGTATTTGTGGGTTTCACATCCGAGGATTCAAACAATTGGTTGATAGGCCTACCTTGATAGTTTGTGAAGTTCAGAGATCAGATAATCCAGGTGCTTAGTGTGTGGAGCTGACAGCAGAAAGAAGGGGGAGCAGCAGAGAGAGGTGGGTCCCCCTGAGCTTATTTTCCTACTACAGCACAACATGCTCTGAATAACAAGCCACAGGCATTTCTGGGCACGCCTTGGTCCCACCTTAAAAAACTGGGAACAATGAAAGTGTAACTAGAGTCAAACAGTTGTGGATGAGCTCCTCTCTGGGGGAGAGGTGCAGGGGAGGGGGTAGGTTAAGTCAGATACCTATGTCCCAGCTGGCCTGGTATAGGCCTAGTTTGGGCCTGTTGTCCTGGGATGACAATTAACTGCATCCCTTTTTACTCTCCAGTGCCTCAGAGTTTGAATAATAAATTATAGTCATTGCAGGATCAAGCCATAAGAAGAGCATTTTTAAGGAGGACCGACTTATTTTCTTTTGAGGCTTAAGAGAAAACAAAGTCCTCAGCTAGGCTTCTGACACCCTGAAACCGCTTCTTTGGGCAGAGATGTTAACATGCTTTGTCAAACAACTACGTTGTGGTTCAGGCCAATGCCCCCCAAGTCCTCAGCCCCTGCTGTGTGGCCTAAGCTATAGGAAGAGGCAAGTGTCCCCGAAGCTGGGCCAAACACTGCGCTTTCTCATGCTGGCCACTCCTGTTGTAGTCGCTCAGCTGTGTCCGACTCTGTGACCCCACAGACTGCAGTATGCCAGGCTTCCCTGCCCTTCACTATGCCCCAGAGTTTGCTCACACTCATGCCCATTAAATCAGTGATGCCATCCAACCATCTCATCCTTTGTTGTCCCCTTCTCCTCCTGCCCTCAATCTTTCCCAGCCCCAGGGATTCTTTTCCAATGAGTCTCTTCGCGTTAGGTGGCTAAAGTATTGGAGCTTCAGCATCAGTCTTTTCAATGAATATTCAGGGTTGATTTCCTTCAGGACTGACTGGTTTGATCTCCTTGCTGTCCAAGGGACTCTCAAGAGTCTCCTCTAACACCACAGATCAAAAGCATCGATTCTTTGGTGCTCAGCCTTCTTTATGGTCCAGCACTCACATCCATACATGACTACTAGAAAAACCACAGCTCTGACTATATGGACCTCTGTCAGCAAAATAATGTCTCTAGCTTTTTAATAAAGCTGTCTAGGTTAGTCATAGCTTTTCTTCCACAGAACAACTGTCTCCTTGGAAGAGAAGAGACACCTAAGCCCCCCTAAAGGTGGCATATGATAATATAAGTTCCTGAGTGGACAGAGAGTTCTAGTAAGTTTTTTTTTTTTAAATCAGAAAGCCTATTTCCTAATGGGAAGCTACAGCGGGCTTGCCCGCTTTTTTCCTGAGTGGAAAAGGATGAAAAAAAAAATCCATCTGCCTTTCTGTTCACATTTCATAATTTCATCTTTGCATTTGTCCACTTGCTTTTTCTCACCCAGACTGATCAGTGGGGTCTTCTTCAAATGCTTCCAACATGCCCGGCCTGTGACAGGCAGTCCCATTTATAAAAAGAGCAAGAAGGGTAAGCAAGGCCAGGAGAGTCAGTGTTTAAGGAAGACTTTGGCTTGAAAGACCAAAGCTCTGATAACCGGATGGCAGCAGCAGTAGTACACAAGGGCTTGGCTCATTTAGAAAGATGGTTTACGCAAAACACCTCAAATCCTACTCATGGTACATAAGTATTTAATAAGTGCCATGTTGGTACAGAAAAACACATAGCCTGTAGCTCATCCTTTAAAACCAAAAGAGTCAACTGAAAAGTTAGTAGAGATTCCTATTTTTACTTTAAAAATAAAACAAAAAACTAAGTACACATTGAGTACTGAACTACTACATTTTTTCCGGCCAGCCAGTAATGTTCTATCCAACACTGTAAGAAGACAATGTACCGAATCTAAGCAGGATGACCAGTAAAGCTGTTTGCTATCTCCTACTCGTGCTAAGCGAGACCATGGAACACTATCTTGGTAGGATTATTTTGACAGCCAAGAAGGAAGTGCAGAGCCCCTACTCCAAACCTAAGGAGCTGATTTATACAGAAAGGGTTTTAAGCAAACCTGCACAAACACGAACATGCTCTAAGAAAAGGATATATTTTAGACTACTTCCAGCACACATTCACTGGCACCCAGTAAAATGGACCACCAAGGTAAGAAAGCATTTTAGCTTTCATAGCACTAACAGCTAAAAAGCACACAGCATATAATACTTTGATCTTGAAGTGGGTAATCATGGAAGTTCCAAGATTGTATCCACTAGGTTAGCCTGAGTATTCATCTATAAAAATATTTTTTCAAAAACACGTATACGAGGGTTATGGAAACAATGGGACTACATCTGGACCTGTAGAAGACAGTGATACAAAGACTGCACATGTAAGATAGGAACTGGTCTTCCCATGTAGCTTTTAGGTAAAGGAAATCTCTGTAAGTTGATTCCTTCTAGCTGTGATAGTAGGATTTTCAGAAATCTTGAGATAGGCAGCTAGCTGCAGTTAACCCCTAGATAAATCCTCCCAGTCAAAACCCCCACTGGGGCTGTAGGACTCAAACTGTGATCCATATAAAGAGCTGTGAATGCACGAAAGCCTCCTGGGACATGTAAGGCCTGCTGGGCCAAGAGAGTTGATGGTGAATTTTCCCAACACAGACATCCTGACATGAACGCTGGGCATGGGCATCCCAGGTAGAATGCTGGACTTGGGTTTGCTACAGAAGCCAGACTCCGAAGCCTGAAAGAGGTGTCTACTCAGGGAGGAGTACTAGGGT
This sequence comes from Neotragus pygmaeus, assembly GCA_006410875.1. Taxonomy (NCBI): domain Eukaryota; kingdom Metazoa; phylum Chordata; class Mammalia; order Artiodactyla; family Bovidae; genus Neotragus; species Neotragus pygmaeus. The sequence continues at coordinate 150,496 of SJYV01038510.1, read as the reverse complement.
TACCAAAAAAAGAATGTCTTGTCCCAGGAAGGTCAGGTAATTATCTTCTGACCCATCAATACTTAACATTAATGAAGAGTTGCAGAACAGTCAGTCTTCCCAAGATGTATTCTTCTGACATCATTAGCCAAAGCCTCTCCCAGTCTATTGAGCTGGTGACGTCCAGGAAGAGCCCAGAGCCTGAAGGTGGGACCTAGGGCCGCAGATTGTTCTGGGAGGCTGGCACAGAAGATGATTTGCACAGTGAAGTCACCACTAAACCACTGCTCAAGTCCAGTCCCCGGCCTTCTTTTTCNACAGAACAACTGTCTCCTTGGAAGAGAAGAGACACCTAAGCCCCCCTAAAGGTGGCATATGATAATATAAGTTCCTGAGTGGACAGAGAGTTCTAGTAAGTTTTTTTTTTTTAAATCAGAAAGCCTATTTCCTAATGGGAAGCTACAGCGGGCTTGCCCGCTTTTTTCCTGAGTGGAAAAGGATGAAAAAAAAAATCCATCTGCCTTTCTGTTCACATTTCATAATTTCATCTTTGCATTTGTCCACTTGCTTTTTCTCACCCAGACTGATCAGTGGGGTCTTCTTCAAATGCTTCCAACATGCCCGGCCTGTGACAGGCAGTCCCATTTATAAAAAGAGCAAGAAGGGTAAGCAAGGCCAGGAGAGTCAGTGTTTAAGGAAGACTTTGGCTTGAAAGACCAAAGCTCTGATAACCGGATGGCAGCAGCAGTAGTACACAAGGGCTTGGCTCATTTAGAAAGATGGTTTACGCAAAACACCTCAAATCCTACTCATGGTACATAAGTATTTAATAAGTGCCATGTTGGTACAGAAAAACACACAGCCTGTAGCTCATCCTTTAAAACCAAAAGAGTCAACTGAAAAGTTAGTAGAGATTCCTATTTTTACTTTAAAAATAAAACAAAAAACTAAGTACACATTGAGTACTGAACTACTACATTTTTTCCGGCCAGCCAGTAATGTTCTATCCAACACTGTAAGAAGACAATGTACCGAATCTAAGCAGGATGACCAGTAAAGCTGTTTGCTATCTCCTACTCGTGCTAAGCGAGACCATGGAACACTATCTTGGTAGGATTATTTTGACAGCCAAGAAGGAAGTGCAGAGCCCCTACTCCAAACCTAAGGAGCTGATTTATACAGAAAGGGTTTTAAGCAAACCTGCACAAACACGAACATGCTCTAAGAAAAGGATATATTTTAGACTACTTCCAGCACACATTCACTGGCACCCAGTAAAATGGACCACCAAGGTAAGAAAGCATTTTAGCTTTCATAGCACTAACAGCTAAAAAGCACACAGCATATAATACTTTGATCTTGAAGTGGGTAATCATGGAAGTTCCAAGATTGTATCCACTAGGTTAGCCTGAGTATTCATCTATAAAAATATTTTTTCAAAAACACGTATACGAGGGTTATGGAAACAATGGGACTACATCTGGACCTGTAGAAGACAGTGATACAAAGACTGCACATGTAAGATAGGAACTGGTCTTCCCATGTAGCTTTTAGGTAAAGGAAATCTCTGTAAGTTGATTCCTTCTAGCTGTGATAGTAGGATTTTCAGAAATCTTGAGATAGGCAGCTAGCTGCAGTTAACCCCTAGATAAATCCTCCCAGTCAAAACCCCCACTGGGGCTGTAGGACTCAAACTGTGATCCATATAAAGAGCTGTGAATGCACGAAAGCCTCCTGGGACATGTAAGGCCTGCTGGGCCAAGAGAGTTGATGGTGAATTTTCCCAACACAGACATCCTGACATGAACGCTGGGCATGGGCATCCCAGGTAGAATGCTGGACTTGGGTTTGCTACAGAAGCCAGACTCCGAAGCCTGAAAGAGGTGTCTACTCAGGGAGGAGTACTAGGGTTACCAAAAAAAGAATGTCTTGTCCCAGGAAGGTCAGGTAATTATCTTCTGACCCATCAATACTTAACATTAATGAAGAGTTGCAGAACAGTCAGTCTTCCCAAGATGTATTCTTCTGACATCATTAGCCAAAGCCTCTCCCAGTCTATTGAGCTGGTGACGTCCAGGAAGAGCCCAGAGCCTGAAGGTGGGACCTAGGGCCGCAGATTGTTCTGGGAGGCTGGCACAGAAGATGATTTGCACAGTGAAGTCACCACTAAACCACTGCTCAAGTCCAGTCCCCGGCCTTCTTTTTCCTACAAGAGAATACCACAACTTTAAGAGGCAAGGGACAGAAGAAAGTCCTTTCTAGCTCTGACTGGGGAGGGAGATGTTTAGGGTGGGAGGCTGGGCCACCAGGGAGCACACAGGAAGAGGGAGGATGTGATTTTGCATTTTTGTTCAGCACTGGTTCCTCAAAAAAATGTACCTCTCAGGGTACACTGGACCCTGGAGGTCCAGTGGTTAAGACCCCACTGCAGGTAGCATGGGTTTGATCCCTGGTTGGGAGAACTAAGATCCCGTGTGCCAAGCAGCAAGGCCAAAACAAACAAAACAAAAAACACCTCTCTTCAGTGAAAAATATTTCCTTCTCCCATTAAGATCCTGTGTTACAAGAAAGGCAAGGCAATTAAGACTTGTTTTTTGGCTTTGTCCCTTTGATAATACAGGGACCCTGTAAGGTGCCTGGGACCTTTGGTTTCACCAAAACTATGAGAGTAATTCTTCATAAGCGCCCCAGGCCCCGGCCAGAGCATCTGTCTGGCTGACACCGGCCAGTGTTACAGCGGGGAGCACAGAGGGCGGTTTGTGCCTGACAGGTCCACTTGGAATTTTCTAAGCGGTTCACTGTGGCATAACAGACAAGAAGGACTTACTGCTCGGTAGTCCAGAAACATTTCTTTAAAAGCCAGAAAATCCGTAAATGTGAGCAGCATGTCAAAAATGTCACCAGCCACTTCATCTTTATGGTGCCTGCGAAGGAAAAGGGTGGTTGCTTCATGAACAACTGACTACACAGACCATTTCCTTGGAGATTTCCCACCCAGGACCTAACCACCAAGTGCTCTGAAGCTTGATGTTCAAGCACTAGGGGGAAGAAAAGGGAGCAAGGTCTATGAATTTTCAGAGTTGAGAAGGAGCAAGGTACCAAGAGGTTAAAAAACGTCAAGTTCAACTCACTGTAAAGTCGTAGTAAAAGCCGCCATGTTAAATCCAGGAATCCGCTCCAACAGCTGTTCTTCTATATACTTTTCTACCAAAGAAATCTGCAACAGTAAAACTTCTTTTCAGATAGCCTGTTCTCCAGCCCTTTGCAAACATTTCTGTGTGCCTTGCTTCCCACTGAGCGCTGGGGGCACCAGAGAGAACCCAAACCCAGCTTCTCTCTTCAGTGAGCTCATCCAGCCCCTGCCCTCCGCCCTCCAGGGGAGAGGTGTGTGCAGGTAATTGCACTGCAACAAGAGGAATGCTCCCAGGTGGGTAGGGTCAGAGAGCAGAAGGGCTCCCCCTCCCCATGGCACCAAATGAAGAGTGAAGTAAGTGGGGGCTTTTCTGCCTGGGCAGATAGAATCTGTGGAAAGAAACAGATGAAAAAGCATACAGTGAAAGGCAATCACAGATCTGTTAAAAGTGGAGGCTTGGCTTAAGAAACTTTCATCAACTCTGCCATACTTTTGCATTCAAGGAATTAAGTACTGGAGGCTCAAACTTCTCAGACAGATGAGATCCTAACAGGAAGCTGCACAGGGCCTTGGCATATGCAAAGACCCAAGGGTCCAGAGCCAAGCTTCCTGGGTTCTAGTTTGGTTTTGCCACCAACTAGTTAGTGATCTGGGTCTTGTTTTCAGTTTTATCTAATAGTCATGCATACTTGATTGAATTATGTAGTAAGAAAAATAGTGTGTGAAAGCTGAAAGGTCAAAAGTATGTAAGTGTAAGGCATGGTGAACCCATATACTGTAACTGAAAGCAGGATTATGACAAAGTCAACCATATTTTTAAAACAAACGAGATCATTAACTATTTGGAAACAGCCCCAAGAACTATGCAGAGAAAAATAATAGGTGATGGAGACTAAACCCAATTCTAATTAGACTTCATAGCAGGGTGCTGGTGGCAGATTCTAAAAGTTGAGCAGATTTCAACATTATTTGATCCTAAATTCATATTTTAAAGAAATCCTAAATTCATATTTCAAAGAAATCCTAATCTCCAGTAAGAGAAATAGGAACCCACTTACATATTCATTAAAAATAGGTGTGTAGGTGAGCTTATTCTCTTCCGTGTCTTCAAACTCCTGGTAGTACTTGTCCATGAAATTCCTCTGTAATAACTGGAACTCATCATCTGAATCACAAGAGGAAACATTCTTTTTAACATGCAGGAATTAAATGGCAGCAGAACTGCTTTCTAAATGGCCAGCCTTTAGGAGAGGGAAAGCTAACGGTGTTAAGGGTAAAGTTCGGTGGCATTAAGAGGCTTCACACTGTGTGAAACCACCGCTACCACCCTCTAGTCCAGTTTAAACACAGCCATACAGGGCAGGGTGGCTTGGGAACTCCACAAACTGTCCTCTTAAATTCAGCTGCAGTGTTAGAAACAGGGTAGTGATTAGATGGATGGGCTCTGATGGAGGCTAGACTACCGGAGTTTAAATCCTGCCTCAGCCACTAACACTGAGTAACCTTGGGCAGGTTAATTTCTGAGTCCCAGTTTCTTCAACTTCAACTTCAGAGTACTTACCATAAAAGATCGCTAGGTGGCATTCAGATGAGGATTCACGTATAGCGACTGATTCATAGCAAACACTAGGGTTTAGGGAATTTCAACAACCAAATAGAATATCATTTCCAAAATCAAAAGGAATGCTTCACAAATGGCCTAGACGTAGGAATAAATGCCCTGGGCTTACAGAAAGCTCATTTCCCTCACTGCACACAGGGTTACTGTAGAGGCCAAAAGAACTCCAGGTATTCCTCAGCATTCCCCAGAAATCCTCTGATCGACATGGGACCTTAATGGTGTATCTTCATCTGTATTTAGGAATTAAGGTCATGAACCTTTATAGGACTCAAAGGTACAAAACTGGGTCAAGTGATTTTCACTAAACAAGACTAAGAAATACAGCTAATAACACTAAACAACAGCGTTCTTTTCCTTATTCTCAGCAAACTTAAACTCACCCATACGAGAGATTTTTTTCAAGTTTTTCTCTCCCATACATTTGTTTTAAATGAGAGATGCCTGTTACCACTTATTACTTAGCAGGACCTATGGATGCCAAAATGAAAGTTGCTCAGTTGTGTCCGACTCTTTGAGAGCTCACGGACTATACAGTCCATGGAATTCTCCAGGGCAGAATACTGGAGTGGGTAGACTTTCCCTTCTCCGGGGATCTTCCCAATCCAGGGATTGATCCCAGGTCTCCCGCATGGCGGGTGGATTATTTACCAGCTGAGCCACCAGGGAAGCACAAATGAATCCACAAATAGGAACTCAGGACCTAGGAAAACATGGAACCAGCTGAAGCATGATACCTTGTTCCTTATGGACACGTGTGCTATGGTTATGCTATTACACTGCTCTATGTCACAAAAATATTAAGACTCAAGACTAAAAGCCGCTCTTACTCTCTGAAATAAAGTAGTTAATATTTTCTGAAGTTTTGCCATGAGCCCCATAAGTCCAAGGTGCCCCGTTACCTGAATGAGTCCCTTCTGGGGACTGAATCTACGGTAATCAATTATTTCCAGGAGTAGGGGCTATATGCCTTTCAGGCAAACCACAGGACGGCTTACTTCCTATTTCGGTATGCCACATTAAACATTATATGCATGATGTTTTCTCTTTTTAAAAAGTAACTCTCCAAGTGGATTTCAATGTTGTTAAAAGCAAGAGTCTAAAAACTAAAGAGCCGGAGTAGGGAAGCTTACCCATGATGATGTCCTCTAAATATCCAACCACAGCATCAAACTCTGCATCAGAGGCGGAAGAGCTGAAAAACAGACCCGGATTAGGTACTGTTTCAGCTTAATTTCTGCCCCCCTCCCCGCAAATGTACTATGGCCCTTTTCAAATGAATTCTAGAAAACACTTTACACACCTGTGACATCAAAGTTTAATGTAGTGGATCTACTTTCAGAAAACTGATGGGACACAAAGAGTCATAGAGGGACAAATAAAAGGTGTCAAGGCTCACATCAGACATCTTAAGGCTCCTCATATTGATTTCCTGTGGGTTCTACTCACCGCATCTTCACCATCACCCCCCACCAATCTACTCTTGGGCGGGCGTAAACCTGGTGCGGTCAACACACAGGCCGGGGTGGTGTGGTGGCGGTGGAGGGTCTTCTGATCCGCGGTCGGGCCTCGGCCGCTCAAACCCACCAGCTTTTGCTGACAACTAAGGACTGGAGACCGGGGGATTGTGACAGAGGCGTGTATCATCGCGCGACACCACGCTGCACTCCTGTCCTCCGCGCCTGAAACCCCGCGGTCGCCGCAGAGGCAAAGTCCACCGCGGGAACTTGGGGGGGGGCTGGGTAGCGGGGGAGTCTTGTTTGTTTCCCACCCCCACTGAGGGCACTGGTTTCGCAGGGCGGAGGCCTAGGCCAAGCGCAAGCAGCCCCGGCCTTCAGCCTCCCGGGTTCGGGCGGCGTGACTCACAAAGACAGCGCGAAGCTTTCTTCTTCTAGGGCGTCCATCGCCGCCGCCGCATCCACCGCGAGTCGGGGAGCGGACCGGTTGGCCTTCTACCCTTGTCTGCGGCCCGGGCGCAGCCTCTGCTTTGCACGGCAGAACTCCAACCGGCATCCGGGAGGCCTCGCCGCCGAGGCCACGGCCGGCTCACGGCCCAGCCGGGTAGCGCCTGCGCGCGACGCCCCGGCCTCAGGCTCCCCGGCTGCAGCCACACGCCGGCCGGACCTCCCAGCCGTGCCAGGCCTAGCTAAACTCTCCTCTACCGCCGCTGGGTCCGGCGTCAGTTACCACGCCCCGCCTCCCGTCACCATGGCCACCGCGACCCTTCCGCCGCCTCGGGGCTCCTAGCAACCAATCACAGGTCTGCGTTACCCAAAACCAGGGGCGGGACAAAGATTGGGAGAGGAAGTGAGGCAAAGGGATGGAGGAGAGCGAGAGGAAACTGGGCCGCACACAGCAGGTCAGGGGCTCACTGACGTATACTCACGCTGTCGGGCGATTAAAGCCAAGACGTACCCAATGTGAAGAGCAAGGAATGGAAGCCCAGAGAGAGCCTCGATTTCCCCACTTGCTACTTGGGAATGAATTACAAGATTTAAGAAGATTAAGTCATTTAAATTGGTTTTTGAAGTGAAGTCGCTCAGTCGTGTCCGACTCTGCGACCTCGTTGACCGTAGCCCCCCAGGCTCCTCTGTCCACGGGATTCTCCAGCCAAGAATACTGGAGTGGGTTACCGTTTCCTTCTCCAGGGATTGAACCTGGGTCTCCCACATTGGAGGCAGACGCTTTAACCTCTGAGCCAGCACTGTAAATCAAAAATCTTTCCCCAGTCAATCCCTTAGCTTTTGAGCCAGATAGTGCAGACATTTGATTTTCGAGACAGTTGCTCCCTCTCGTGGAACTACCACGAGACAGCTACCAAAGCCAGCCCCACCGCAAGAACTGGATGTCTTGTAATTTACATCATGAACATTCACATCAAAGATTATTCGGCAGTAACTCGTTTCTTGGGTAACTAGGCAAGATTAACGTTGACACAATCACTTTGAGCAACACAATCAGATGACTTTGCTCCAGGATAAGCCCCCTCCGAAACTGCCCAATTTTACAAAAGGGTACCCTAGACCTGTTCTCTGATGGATCACTAGACGTTGTGTCTTTTCGGTTGCATTTTATTTTTTGGCCAAATGTGTGGTACATTTTAGATATGGTTCATCTTTGATCTGTGGGTCAGATGGCCAGCCTGAATGGACAGATATCTTTAAATGAACGTAAAATAGCTACCAGTGGGGTGTGGAAGTAAACTCGTTACCATGACAGTTTTATCTAGGGTGAGATCAGTTCTCAGAGGTACTATCTCTGTTTAGTACCAAGTAGAAGGCAGGCACTCAGAAAGGTCTGGTAAATAACCAGACCGAGTTAACACCTAGGATCAGAGCAGAGAAGGAAACTTGATTCCATCTATTCTGGTTATCTAATGCTGTTACTAGCCACCCAAAACTTCCTAGCTAAAAAAAATNGCTTTGCACGGCAGAACTCCAACCGGCATCCGGGAGGCCTCGCCGCCGAGGCCACGGCCGGCTCACGGCCCAGCCGGGTAGCGCCTGCGCGCGACGCCCCGGCCTCAGGCTCCCCGGCTGCAGCCACACGCCGGCCGGACCTCCCAGCCGTGCCAGGCCTAGCTAAACTCTCCTCTACCGCCGCTGGGTCCGGCGTCAGTTACCACGCCCCGCCTCCCGTCACCATGGCCACCGCGACCCTTCCGCCGCCTCGGGGCTCCTAGCAACCAATCACAGGTCTGCGTTACCCAAAACCAGGGGCGGGACAAAGATTGGGAGAGGAAGTGAGGCAAAGGGATGGAGGAGAGCGAGAGGAAACTGGGCCGCACACAGCAGGTCAGGGGCTCACTGACGTATACTCACGCTGTCGGGCGATTAAAGCCAAGACGTACCCAATGTGAAGAGCAAGGAATGGAAGCCCAGAGAGAGCCTCGATTTCCCCACTTGCTACTTGGGAATGAATTACAAGATTTAAGAAGATTAAGTCATTTAAATTGGTTTTTGAAGTGAAGTCGCTCAGTCGTGTCCGACTCTGCGACCTCGTTGACCGTAGCCCCCCAGGCTCCTCTGTCCACGGGATTCTCCAGCCAAGAATACTGGAGTGGGTTACCGTTTCCTTCTCCAGGGATTGAACCTGGGTCTCCCACATTGGAGGCAGACGCTTTAACCTCTGAGCCAGCACTGTAAATCAAAAATCTTTCCCCAGTCAATCCCTTAGCTTTTGAGCCAGATAGTGCAGACATTTGATTTTCGAGACAGTTGCTCCCTCTCGTGGAACTACCACGAGACAGCTACCAAAGCCAGCCCCACCGCAAGAACTGGATGTCTTGTAATTTACATCATGAACATTCACATCAAAGATTATTCGGCAGTAACTCGTTTCTTGGGTAACTAGGCAAGATTAACGTTGACACAATCACTTTGAGCAACACAATCAGATGACTTTGCTCCAGGATAAGCCCCCTCCGAAACTGCCCAATTTTACAAAAGGGTACCCTAGACCTGTTCTCTGATGGATCACTAGACGTTGTGTCTTTTCGGTTGCATTTTATTTTTTGGCCAAATGTGTGGTACATTTTAGATATGGTTCATCTTTGATCTGTGGGTCAGATGGCCAGCCTGAATGGACAGATATCTTTAAATGAACGTAAAATAGCTACCAGTGGGGTGTGGAAGTAAACTCGTTACCATGACAGTTTTATCTAGGGTGAGATCAGTTCTCAGAGGTACTATCTCTGTTTAGTACCAAGTAGAAGGCAGGCACTCAGAAAGGTCTGGTAAATAACCAGACCGAGTTAACACCTAGGATCAGAGCAGAGAAGGAAACTTGATTCCATCTATTCTGGTTATCTAATGCTGTTACTAGCCACCCAAAACTTCCTAGCTAAAAAAAATTAAAAAAATTATTTTGCGCAGTCATCTGTAATGTGGACAGGACTTGGTAGAGACAGTTTCTGTTCTACTTGGCATCAGTTGAGGGTAGCTGGAATGGGGCTAGAGAACCTCTTCCAAGAAGCTTACTCAAATTAGTATTAGCTGCAAGAGCTCAGTTGTGTATGTTGAACAGAGGACCTGAGGGGTAGGGGGCTGTCTCAGTTCCTCTCCATGTAGGTCTTCTCATGGATATTTGGGTTTTCCCACACCATGGTGGCTAGGTCCAAGAATATTTCAAGAGACAGGAAGTGGAAATTGCCAGTCACTCAACCACCTGAGACCAGAAACTGGCTCAATATTTTCAGTCTCTGCCTGGCTATATCCCTAGGTCCACCTTCCTCCTTTTTTTATTAATGTTACTCCTTCAGTGAGATTTCTCTCCTTCCCCTCATCTAAATTGGGTTCTCCTTGCTCTTTCTCAAAGCACTCAACAAGTTATTACAATAAGGAAAAACATAGATTTCTCCCCAGTACCAGATGTCAGCTCCACAAACAGATCTGTTTTTGTATACCACATAGTTGCAGTGCCTGAGATATATTAGGTGTCCAATAAAGGTTTGCTGGATGAGTAAGTGATTAACCATGCTTCTGAATTCTAATACTTGATTCTATCCTAACCTGGAAAGGATAAACCTGAGTGTCTTGGAACCTTAGCAGCAGGCACCAATAAAAGTTGTGAAATCTTAAGTCAAAAAAGGCAACAAATGTTTTATTTATTCAATGCAAATTACTGTATTTACCACAAGCTAAAGAAGAGAACATATATATATATTTATATATATATTTGAATTTATGGAAGACTAAAGACATGGAAAAAATCCAGCACCCCAACAAGTACAGCCAGGAAGGAAATCATTTCTGTAATAGGACAATTTAATGAACTACAAACAAGAAAGGGTGGGGAAGGAAGAAAAAAAATGTGCATTGAGTTTAAGACATTGTAAAACTGAGAAGACATATTTACTATTCAAGTATAAACTCAGTAAGGACTTGGCATAAATTGAAAGGCAGCTGCTGAGGTACACCATTATAAAATAAGTTCTATGAATTTACAATTCTACCTTCCAATTTTCTGGGAGAAAAAACCAAACTCTTGAAGGTCTTCACTAGAGACCCTGAGAGGGAATAACACTTTTGATGAAGACATAGTCAACAATCCATGACTGAATTTACTATTCAAAAACATGTATTTATTTTAAACAATAGGAATACGTGCTCTCAGACTGTCCTCTAAGAGTTTTTTAGACTATTAGTTCAAGAGTTTCAAAGTATATTACTTCCAAAAACAATGCTGATTTAAAAAAATTATTTTAAACAAAAACCAAAAAGACCTGATTTGATGGTACCTTAAAAATACCCTAAATACCAAATTTTCTCCAGTCTAACATTGCAATTAATTTAAGAATTCCTCCTGTATTGTTAAAACATTTTTTCCTCACAAAATGTGGGTACTGAAATTGGATAGAAACATCATGAATGTGAAAATACCACCAATTTTCTGCAGTTAAAAAAAAAACAACCTAGAATGTTCTTTGGGATCACTGAAATATCAAAAATTGGGTTTTGTTTTTTTGTCTAAAGTCTGTGCACCTTCTTTCAGGCCCTCCATGTTGCTTGTAGTATGAACCTGTGGGATTCTAGTTTTACAGCTTCAAGTTTTGCAGTGCAGTATCCATGCTTAAGATACCAGTGGCTCTCTGACCAATGGGAAGTTATGCTTAACCCAGAAATGCTATCATTTACTTCTCCATAATGACTTTTGCCCAAAATAAAAACTTTAGAATATGAGACAAAACACCCTGTGTTACACAGTCAAATGAACCCAACCTGGAGAAATCCAGTGTGGTTTCAAGCACTCAAGAGGGCATTGTCTTCTATTGCCTTTCATGGAATTACCACAGGCCTAGCTACTGGCATTCAGCTTTCCTTGGCCTTAAAAGGAATTTCTCAGGGTTGGCAGGTTGGGTTAGAATTCTAGGAGAATTTTGTCTTTGATAAACTATCATTTTTTTTAGCATAAAATCTGGCCATGGCTATAAGTTTCAATGTGCATACAACTGATTAGAGATTTTTTTGTTTTTCTTTTCAACATTGGCTGGAATTGAGTAGAAATAAGTCCATGAGGCCTCTTCACGTGTGTCATGAGATATGAGAAATCTGTCTGACTCTAGTCACTATTTCTTTCCGACACAATGGGCAGGTCTCCAGTTGCAAGGCACAATCCATGCACAGATCACTGAGGAGAAAGACAAAGATACCAGTTAGGTCAGTTCCTCAAAAAGTCAGACTGATGATGTGCTGACTCAATGGAGCATGTTAACTGGAAGGGTAATAATCACACATAGCTGAAACATTAAGTAAATATATAAACAGTAAGTCTCTCTTCCACTTCTGACCTTCAATCTTCCTCTTCTGAGAAATAAGTTAAAAGTTCGTGTGCATTCTTCCAGAAAGTCTGGATATATACAGCCTATGCATAGAGATGTGTATCTGTAGGTAGAAATATAATGCTATTTTTTTGCCCCAGACAGTTAGCTATCTGTCCCATTATAATTTGTTGAACAGTCTATCTTTCACCAGATTTGACATAATGTCTCTATATTTTTCTTTATAAGTAGTTCTACTTTTGGGCTTCTGTTATATTACTGTGTCACTCTTTTCATATATTGGGACAAAACTATTAATTTTTTTTTTTCCCCTAAAGGTGGCATTTTACACATATTCTTTCTCACCCTGTTTTTTTTTTTTTTTTAATTTATTTATTTTTGGCTACACTGGGTCTTTGATGTTATGTGCTGACTGACAGCAGGCATCCTTGTCTGGTCCCTAGCATCTCTTGGAAGGCTTCCAGTGTGTCCCCCTTAAAAAGATGCTTGTGTTTGATATATATATATATTTTTTATATTGTAAAGGAAGTATCCATCCATCCTTAATTTATAATTTTATTTTCTATATCCATTTCTGTTTTGTAGTAGTCATTCATTTGAGATGGATATTGAATTTTTAGCATTTTTTCAGAAAGTATTAATTCTCTGCTCCACTGTCCCTTGGCCTACTTGAGAAATTACATTTGATTAAATACATTTGAGAAATTATATTGATTTCCTATGTTGCACTAACCTTGCATTCCCGAAATAAACCCCTCTTGGTCGTGTTGCTGGGTACTAGTTGCTGATAATTTAGGATTTTTAGGTTTATATTCATTCATTCATTTTTGTGTTTCATCAGCTTTTTGTATGATTAACATGTAGGCTTTGTAAAAAGATTGTGACTTTGCTATTTTCTCTGCGGCCTAAGTTTATATAGAATCCATCCATTCCCTCAAAGTTTGAAAGAATGTACTTGTGAAACCACCTGGGCTTTCAGTGGGGAAGGCAAAGGGGGAAAATCATCTCAATTTTTTTCATGGTATTAATAGTAGGAATGTTTAGATTTTCAGTCTTTATTATAGGGGGTGGTGCATATCATTCAGTTTAGCCAGATTTCCTTTCTTAGCCTCTACTCAACGGAACCATTGTTGCTGAAAGTGGAGCTAGACTTTCTTATAATTCAATTTCCTCTTCCAACTTTGTTCTGGGTATGTCTAGTGTGGAGACTGTGGTCATACTTAAGATACCTGATTCTAAGATTTTAGATTTCAGCCCTCTTTCATGAGCACTTATTGTGTGCCAAACCACCAATAAGGGCTAGAGTGCTCAAAGAAGAATAAGCCCAGATCCTGAGGAGTCCTGGGCTACAGAGCTGATACGGGGAGACCTGGTAGCTAAAGCTATGAGAAGAATAAGAGCATGGCAGTGTATGGGATAGGCTGAATTACAGGGAGCTGGTCTGAACACTGGGATAGAGGTACTGCTCGTATATAATCAGCACACATGCCTGGGCCAGGCCAGGGTCAGCACACTGCCCAGGTCCTCTTTCTCCTTTTAACCTTAGTTGCGAGGCCTTTTTAGGGGACTGTTTTACTTGCTAATCTTGCTGATGTTTAGACACTCTATGCTACAGGATCCAGGCTGTCCTCATTTCCTACAACTGCAGAGTGGTTAGATGGTAGGGTGCTGACCTCTCAATGCTGAGGAGGGTAAACAGTAAGTACATGAGAAGGCTCTAAAACTAAAAGGGATTTCCTAAGAGACCTGTAATTAGCATTAAGTCTTTTACATTTTGGAATGAAAAATGTGTTAAAAATAAAGTAGTGAGTAAACAAAGTAAGACAAAACAAAAACACGGGTCTTCTATATCAAGCAGCTTCTTCTATTTCAGGTACTTTCTGGAAGACAGACTTGGCAAACTGAAATCTCCTTCAGCCCACTTTGGATATTATGAACGTTGATGAACAGCTAGGGAACTGGTAACACTGTAAAAGCAATTCAAGAACAGGTAGAACTTTGTCTAATGTAATGTACACAAGAGGAAATAACCAAACAAACTCTCTGACCTGTGTCCACATGGCTTCAGTTGCGTGTCTGCTACCTCATCGCAACAGAGGGAGCAGCAGTTTTCCCGGATACTGACTTGCTTCAACAGAGCAAGACGCCTGTGCCTGAGTAGAAAACACAGTTGGAATTTCATTTTATCAACAAATAAATGAGCAGTGATGCATATGAAATGCCTTGAAAATGCTCTGTACATGGGAGTCTACCATGTATTCCCTAAGCTCTATTCAGTGAAGTTTTCACACGAGACATCTCCTTTCAATCTGACAATGATTTTCTAAAACAGAGAATGAAGGAGGCTGGTCATTCTCATCTTACCTGGTGGCTCAGCTGGTAAAGTATAACACACAGAAGTCAACTGCTTTCCTGAGTTCGGTGGTGCAAGCTCTAGCAAATTAATTAAACCAAAGGTGGAGGGCATGGGAACCTCCAGTTACAGCGAGTTGGTCATGACCTGGACTTGTGACTGGCACCTAAAATGGGAGGAAAGGGCAGTCCTGCAGGACTAAACCCTTCTCCAGGCAGGGTCTGAAGCTATTTCCAGGTAGACGGTGTCAGAATCAAGTTCACTGCTCAGTGGTACTGGAAAACACATGTCAGACTCTAGTAGCAGGAAGAGTTGTGAGAGCAGAACTTTCTAGTGCAAAGACCCTGGGGCTACAGTAGCAGACTTGGTCTGTTTCAGGAGCAGCAAGGCGGCCAAGATGGCTGAAGTATCAGGAGCACAGGGGAGAGTGCAAGAGGTCTAAGAAGTAGTGGAGGAGAGGAGGGGACAAATCCTACAGCATCTGCTGAGATTCAAGCTTTTACCTTAAGTGAAAGAGGAAGCCACTGGAGTCTGATGAGCAGAGAAGTGCATGATTTGATTTACGTTGTAACAATCATTCTGGAGGCTGTGCTGAACTGACTGAAGGGGTTAAGGTGGGAACAGGGAGACTAGGGGCAGGAACAACCCAGGTGGGAAATTGGAGGTTTTAGCCATGGTGGGAGCAGGGAGAGGGACCAGAAGTTGTTGGGTGGGATATTTTCTGAAAGTACAGCCATAGGATTTGCTGAACAATCCGTCATAGAAATGGCAGAAACTCATACTCTGCCTTGTCAAGGATCCTCTAGGACTACAGCCAGGAAAACAGAATCAACAATGGAGCTATTAACAGAGAAAACTGTAAGAGAAGCAGGTGGCTGTGAGTGGATGACTGTTGTAGCTGAGAGGTGGGTGTGTATATATATACATGGTATATATATATATATATGGTGCTTTACTGTGCTGTTCTTTTTTTCTTTCATGTGTATTTGAAATTTTCCATAATAAAAAGTTTAAGAAAAAGAAGAAGAAAAAGGATGAATGGAAGAAGAGGTAGAGACAGAGAGGATTTACAATATGGAACACTTTACAAAATGCCCAAGTAGAAACAGGGCCCTGATCTCCTACCCTGATGTCAGAAAAGAATACTATTCCTATGAGTAAAACAGGAAACTTTGGCATTAAAGAGGCCATTCAGCAACTTCTGTCTTGGTGTCACTGTCACAGAAAACAAAATTCCAATGCAGCACAGGACTGCCAAGCTGGTGACTGTTCTTATCCAAGGCAGACGGCACTTTGGGCACCAAGATCTTAGGGTACTGAGACAGTACACATTAATCACCCATAAAAGATGACTTTCTGACAGTTGGTGCCTATTGCCATCTGACTTTTGGAAACTTTAATTCTGCAGGGGTGGTTAACTAAATGCTGAAGCAGGTTTAACTAAGGTCAGCTTCCAGGGGAACTCAGACAGATCAGTTGGAATTTTCAGGGTGTAGGTGAGCAGACAGATCTGTTTATGGGTCGCATCCAAAAAAGACAGGCTACATAACAAAGTGATGGGGTATGTATGACACATGAGACAGGTGTTACTTCACACTTTCACCAGGAGGAATTTAAAGTTCAGAATCCCTGTCAGGTGCTAAGACAAGATGAAGAGGGGTTCTCAATGAACCTCAGATCTCTGAGCTGGGAAATGAATGGCCCTTCAGTTCGTGGGATATTACAGAGGCTCTGTTGCAGCAGGCAGGGCTGTCATCACTCTGTGACATTTTCTGGTTCATCTGGAAACTGCTGAGCCACTCTCAAGCCTTGGGACACCGAGTCCAAGGTGAAGTACAGCCCAGACGGGCTTGTTACAGACCTGCTTTTTAAGCCAGAACAGGGGCTAGGATTACAATGTTACGTTATAGACACCCTTAAGGGCACAACAGGCCAACACTGCTCATTCCTTACCTTGGCAAAATGATTTTCTCTTCAGCTGTGAGGAAGGCATAGTCATTAAAAGTGCTAAATTTCATAGACGGTGGATATTTGAATGGTTTTGCTCCAAAATTGAACTCACATTGTTGATATGACATGAAACTAGCTGCTGCAAAAAATCCAGATCTACAAATAAAAATGAGTAGAGATCAAGAGAATTCATAAAAACAAAGTGAAGGTCATAATCAAAGTGGTCTTCAGAAATAAGTTGGAATAAGAAGTAAGTCAGAATAAGTCGTACCCTGGCAGAAAGAAGGGTAACATTCTGTTTACTAAACTAGACAGGACTGTAAACCAGAGAATATCCTGCTCTTATCTTCCTATATCAAACTCTGGGAGAGTTCTAGGTATGATCAAATGAGTCCCCAATTACTTGAAGTATAGTGATTTCTCACACAACTGACTATATAAATGGACAGTCTTTTTTTCCTAGAGAAAAGGACATTCCATGCATCTACTTGAATTTTTGATTGAGAGAAGGTACTTACACAGTAGATGAAAAGACTTGCTTCTCAGGAGGCAGCTGGTTGCCATTTAAAAAGAAGATCATTTGCTTTTCATTCAAGTCTAACAGAAATCCTACCGTGTCTCCTAAAGGATGAAGTGGAACACTGTTAGGATGGGAAGATTCTGCTGTCTCAAGGGTTTTGATATCATTGTATTAAGTCTGTTTTTGTAGCCCTATACTCAACATATTCATCTTGCTTCTTCTGCAACTGATCTGACACCTTTACATCAATGTTTGGAAAGGAAAATGCTGCCAATTAATCTATGAAAAGTCATCAATCGTAAGATGCATTCCAATTTCAAAGATGTGAAATGTGGGAGCAATGTGCATTTTTGGACCAGTAAAACATGGTAAGATCAAAATCATGAACTTTGCTTCTCGGGTGAAATTTAAAATTCTCTGAGAGGGAATTCCCTGGTGGTCCAGTGCTTAGGATTCTGTACTTCCAATGCCAAAGGCAAGGGTTCAATCACTAGTTAAGATCCTTCCTACAAGACTGCATGGCCAAAAGAGAAAACAACTTTTTCCAGAGGTTCCATCTGCTACTATACTTGTTCTGTCTTCAGAACAAGGTGGAGTGCACCAGGAGGCCCCCTAATAATACCACCCTTCGTGCTATGGTGTGAGGCAGAAAAGCCCTGTTTCATTGTATTTAGTTAGGGGTAAAAAGACTCACTCATCTTAAATCCTTTGGTCTAAATGTTGGACAAATCAACCGTGTGGTTCTAACTATGCTGGTTTGAATCTTTCATTAATAAATGTTTTCATGGGTATAAGGCCTTGGATATAGCAAACCAGTTGGAATACAAATTGAATGGGGCAAAAAAGATGAGACTGTTGATAAGATGTATTCTTGCATAAAATCCTCGTGCTTTGACTCAGAGTCCTGGTAACCTCTACCCCTGCAGTGTCCTGAGCCTGATGTTTGGAGAGCTGAGGCTGGGCAGATGTTTTTGAGGCCAAGAGTGCTCAAGTCAGCCTGAAAAGTTGCATCTAGAGGGGCCCAGAATGTGTCCACTGAATAGTGCCAATGCTCTGAAGAAAATCTCATTTTATTGGCATTACAATTTCAATGTCCTTAATATCTCCACAGCTGCTCTAAGACATATACCCAGAGAGGAAAGTGGAATTCACATTAATCTGAAGAATCATATGAATCTTAATTCATATTAATTAATCTTAATTAATAATTTCCCCACTAAATTAAGCATTTTATAGTCTGAAATGTTTTGCTGAAGGAAGGGCTCTGTTCACACCCATGGTAGGGGATATAAATGCTAATACCCCCTCCCACACTTAATCTTTTTCCATCAAAAGATTTTTTAAATTAATTAATGTATTTTAATTGGAGGCTAATTACTTTACAATATTGTAGTGGTTTTTGCCATACATTGACATGAATCAGCCATGGGTGTACATGTGTTCCCCATCCTGAACCTCCCTCCCACTTAACATCTCATCCCTCAGGGTCATCCAAAACATTTTAAAGCCTAACATAATGAATGCCTTGTCAGAACCAGATGTCTTAACCTAGTTGATAAATTCATGATGGAGAGGAATGCATACCTTCTTTCCAGCAGGGGTGTAGGTGCGGCTTACTTCTGGCGTTGTACCAAATCAGCTGCCGGCAGCCGTCGTATGCACAAGAGTATTCATCGTCCCCAATGCCATAGCCTTCCTGGAGGGAGATAGGGCCCAGAGATTAGTGAGGCTCTGCCTGCTGTGTTCTGGGAAAAGTAAGTGTGTCTTTTATAACCATTAAGCTGGTGGCTGGAATTCTAAGCTTTCTAGATGAAGGGAGAGAGCCTGTTATGGTTCTTAGAAGGCACCAAAATTTTGACATGGAGTCAGAAGAGTATGACCTCACCAAAAAATATTTCCCAAGTTTCACATCTGTTAGTTTATTTAATTCTCACAAACCACCTTGAGGCTGGGAGTACTGTATTCCGTTTTAAGAAGAAATAAAGTCTCAGAGAGGTCAACCAACTTGCCCAAGAACACATTACTAGAAAAGTCAAGTTTGGACCTTGGGATTTCTGATTCCAAGGCTGGTGTGGGCAAATACCTTTTTTGCCTGTAGTACACTTCAAAACACCCCCTTGCTCAGAGATGTTAAACCTGGGTACAACAGAGAGGCTATTGTGGGTTATTAGCAAACAGGTATTCCGAGATATCTGAACATTATATAGGTTCTTGGCAACTTCTTTTAATACTTATTGCCTTTTAATTGTTTAATAATTACTTTATTGTTAACATAAAGGGTGGGTTCGAGATCTTAAGAAATTATTTTCAGCAGTTATAAGAAAAAAATCGAATGAATAGAGGAAACATGCAGACCAGACAACTGCCATTTTTAAGGCTCACTGGTGAAAGATTCTAGTAGAGAAGGCCACTGAAAATGTTGGCCAGATCCAAGTTAAGACTTCAGATCCTGGGGATGGTCTGCTTATTCTGTGCGATAATACAATCACAAGACAGACTGGAACAAGGGCTCCAACATGCTCCTTGACTACTTGGACCACAACATACTGAATTCGGATGTGTGTTCTCCAAAGTGAGAATTAGTTGTTCTGAATGCACTGCTCAGACTACTCAAAGGTTAAATATTCTGCTGTGTAAATTCTCAGCAGAATATTCACCAGTCTATTATTAACAGAAAGAATGCCTTGCTATCCCATTCAAACCCTGATCTAGTAAGTAAAAAAAACCCATAATGATAAACAAGATAACTATTCTGTAGGTGACCTGAACAAGACCTACCCTTTAGCTTCACAGATTAATGATCTATCTCCAAGCCTAACACTCGATCATCTTTTCAACAGCAAAGCCCAATCAGTAAGAGTTAAAATAAGAAGCACCATGAATGGACTTCCAATTTTCAGAAACTGGGTGTGTCCTAGGAAAGACTAATTCCACAAAGCCACACCGTGTCTGTACAGGCAAAAAGATTCAGAATCATCAGAACAATGTCCATAGGAAGCAAAGTTTTAAGTATAGTAACAATATGAAAATGCTGTATTGGGGGAAAGATATATCAGACTTCATTAATTTCTAACCAACCAGTACTTAAGTCAGGGAAAAATGTTTTATTTTTTAAGGAAAGAAATTAAGTCTATCAAGCAATCTGGAGGGATAAGAAAATAGTATTTTAAGTTTCTTGAGAAGCCAAAGTTTTTGCACCTATATGGCAGAAATTAAGTTTCACTCACCAGATAAAATGATCCAGCTTCACTGGCTGTTAAAAAGAAAACTCTGCAACATTCAGTCTCATATATACTACTCTCAGACCTGCAGTGTGCTTCCATATTAGGAGATACACAATTTATAAAGCTTTCTCCCAAGAGAAGTCCATATTTCTTCTAGTCTTGGGACAAATTTTTACTTCCAAATGAGACAACCAGCTAATTCTCTGAGATTATCCCCATTTTCAAATGCAAAGAGCACAATTATTGAAGAATAGGAAGGGGAATGAACTCAAGTCCTAGTTTCTTTTTGTCCCAGTCTTAGTTTCAGTTTTCTTTCCTGTGGAATGGAAATTATAACAGTAAAAACTGTTGTGGGAATCAGATGATAAGCTTTAAAATGAAGTGCTCTGGAAATTAAGATTTTTTAAGTCCTAAAAAAAATCATCTTAAGGACATCATTTGGAGCAGACTATCTGTGTAATTGATACTGTTCAGTTCAGTTGAGTCGCTCAGTCGTGTCTGACTCTTTGCGACCCCATGAATTGCAGCACGCCAGGCCTCCCTGTTCATCACTATCTCTCGTAGTTCACTCAGACTCATGTCCATCGAGTCCGTGATGCCATCCAGCCATCTCATCCTCTGTCGTCCCCTTCTCCTCCTGCCCCCAATCCCTCCCAGCATCAGAGTCTTTTCCAATGAGTCAGTCTCTTCCAATGAGTCATGAGGTAGCCAAAGTACTGGAGTTTCAGCTTTAGCATCATTCCTTCCAAAGAAATCCCAGGGTTGATCTCCTTCAGAATGGACTGGTTGGATTTCCTTGCAGTCCAAGGGACTCTCAAGAGTCTTCTCCAACACCACAGTTCAAAAGTTCACTTTCATCAACAGGCTTTTTAGCTCCTCTTCACTTTCTGCCATAAGGGTGGTGTCATCTGCATTATCTGAGGTTATTGAGATTTCTCCCGGCANGCTATGGTTTTTCCAGTGGTCATGTATGGATGTGAGAGTTGGACTATAAAGAAAGCTGAGCGCCGAAGAATTGATGCTTTTGAACTGTGGTGTTGGAATAGACTCTTGAGAGTCCCTTGGACTGCAAGGAGATCCAACCAGTCCATCCTAAAGGAGATCAGTCCTGGGTGTTCATTGGAAGGACTAATGTTGAAGCTGAAAATCCAACACTTTGGCCACCTGATGCAAAGAGCTGACTCATCTGAAAAGACCCTGATGCTGGGAAAGATTGAGGCCAGGAGGAGAAGGGGACGACAGAGGATGAGATGGCTGGATGGCATCACTGACTCAATGGACATGAGTCTGAGTGAACTCCGGGAGTTGGTGATGGACAGGGAGGGCCTGATGTGCTGTGGTTCATGGGGTCGCAAAGAGTCGGACACGACTGAGCGACTGAACTGAACTGAAGAGGCTATTATTTATTTTTATTTATTTATTGTTTTCTTTTTGGCTCTGCTGGGTCTTTGTTGCTGAGCGAGGGCTTTCTCTAGTTGCAGTGAGCAGGCTTCTCGTTGCAGTGGCTTCTCTTGTTGCAGAGCATGGGCTCTAGGGCACACAGGCTTCAGTAGCTGTCACATGTGGGTTCAGCTGCAGTTCCTGGGCTCTAAGAGCACAGACTCAACAGTTGTGGCACTTGGGCGTAGCTGCCCCATGGCATGTAGAATCTCTGGGACCAGGGATTAAATCCATGTCCCCTGTACCAGCAGGTGCATTCTTAACCACCGGATCACCAGGGTAGTCCAGATAAGAGGCCATTATTTAGATTAATGACAAAAATAAGTCTAAGGGTATTTTCC
This sequence comes from Neotragus pygmaeus, assembly GCA_006410875.1. Taxonomy (NCBI): domain Eukaryota; kingdom Metazoa; phylum Chordata; class Mammalia; order Artiodactyla; family Bovidae; genus Neotragus; species Neotragus pygmaeus. The sequence goes on along the minus strand of SJYV01038510.1, from coordinate 128,659 downwards.
CAGCTCGAAGGGTAAAAACCATATGGCCACAAAATGTTCCTGATCAAAACTGGATTAATTCCAAAGAGCTTATACTGTGACTATGAGAAGGAAGCTGATTGGGTTAGACATTAGAAGGGTATAAAGTGGCAAGAAATGAACACCTGAAGGAAAGGGAAGAATCCTAACCTCTCGCACTCAAGTAGAAGTGGTCCAACTCTGCTTCCTCTAGTGGATTTAATCTCCCCTTATATCTGATAGCATTCTGTAACAAAAGATAAATACTAAATATTGAAAACAAATATGCCTACAAATTACAAGATAAAGGTAAAATGAGAGGAGTCAAGCCAACATTTAGGATTTCATGAAAGGAATGGAATTCCTACAAAGTTCCTAAAGCCTAAATGCAAGATAAAAACCATCACTGACAACACTATAAAAACTGAGCCAAAGATGTGGCTGTGGCTGGGGCCGAGCAGAGCCTAAAAAAGAAAAAGAACACATGTAACCTCTGGGTGGAAAATTAACATGAACTTAAAACTTGAGGGGAAAAAAATAGCTGAGGTTCACTTGTGTTTTCCTATTTCTGAATCAGTTTATAAACCTGACGTTGCAGATTTGGCACCATGTGGTTTGGCCCAAGGAATGATTACTGGGCAAACCTACCTGAAAAATGAGTATGCACCACCCACTTGCCAAAATCACCCACTGCTGCCCGCATCTGCCCAGGTCTCCACAGTACTCACGTGGTTGAGGAACTTGCTGTCCCGTGTGGCCCAGCCGATCTGCATGACGCCAGAAGTGACCACGGTAACTTCATAGTACCACACCCCAGCGTCCACACAAAAGGTGCAACGCACACTTTCGAAAGAAGACGCATCGCAGCGAGCCTGGAAAAATCAAAGGGCATGGCAGCCCACCATCAATGCCTGAAGACCACCAGAGATAACAGACCGCTCAGAAGGTGGAATCTATCCTTTCTCATTACAGCTCCTGCTGGACTACTGTCTCCTTCTCTGTGCATCCTCAGTGACAAAATATACAAAACTGAAGGAAGGATGCTATTTTACAGTTTAGTTTTTATGGAGTTCCAGACTGAAAGGACTGGAAGACCACAAAGTAAGAATTAGTGAAGGCTACTGGCTTCATTTTGAATTACTTACAGAGTTTTGCTTTCATAGTAGAATCTTTAACAAATGCATAAACACTGCCTTAACCTGTTACTTGTTAGGGAGGGAGATGAGGGAGAGGATATTGAAGGGTATAAGATGCAGTACCTAAAAATAAGCTAAAGCAGAAAACTACATAAAGCATTTGGTAAGATATAAGATCAAAGGGCTGTCTGCAGCCATTCTTCAAACAGCTCTTTAATCTTGACATGTCTAGGGCTGTATATAAGCGGCTCTTTCATTAACCTTCATCCCCCCAATCAGCAACATTTCCAACATGCAGGGAGAAGGTAAAGTGCTAGATTGAATATAAGTGGTTATACAGGGATTAAAAAAAAAAGGGCCTCTTTTAGAAATACTATCTTTGTACCTTTAACTGCATAAAATAGAAGAGATTAAAGTCACACATTTAAACAAGTCAATAAACATTATAGCACTTACTATATGTATAGGATCATGTGAGATAGGAAAGAGTATATAATATCTCAGACACTCTTTCTTCTACCACTTCTACCTCTAACCACTCTCTGAGTATGTAGTAAACTTCCATCTATTTTGCAAGGATTGCTTTTGTTCAGAATCAAGGCAAGAAAATAAAAACAAGATTTTTTCCCTAGAATGGTCCATTTATGGAAACTTTACCTCCAAGCCATGAGGAGAGATCTTCAGGTACTCGCTGACATCGTTGCTATTCAGCATGGCCTTAATGCTATTCAAGTCCACTTTCTCATAGGTCAGCTGCCTACCCTCTTTTAAAACTGCAAAAGAAGAAGTGGGCATGTTTCTAAGGCAAGCTATTGTGGAAAAACTGTTGTCATCGCTGGCTGCCACTCTTGTTAATAAGTGGAGGTGCTCAAAAATGGCAGAATCGGTAGACATAACCTTAGCTTTGGGGCTGCATGGCTGTATGAAGATTAATTAAGCAAATTAGTAAAGGCAGCATAGGTAGGTTTATATTTCTGTTCCTTATAATCATTCTTTTGCATGCAGCAAAATCCAAATGGTACTTTTTCAGAATTATTCTTTAACTGGCACTACACAGGCTGTGCACTGAGCAGTTCCCCACAGTATTGCGGTAGGAGCAGGGGAATTGTGCTAACTATGGGGCGGGAGAAGTGAGGACAGAGCAGTGGTCTAGTTTTAGTTCTTGCAGCCCTTGGAGGAGAAAAATAGTTGGGAGCAACTCTCAAGGTATAGATATGATTTGAGTTTTGAAGAGCAATGCTCGGACAGGGAGAAGAGTGAAGAGAGGGAATTCCAAGTGAGAGGAACAGGCCCAGAGACAGGAGTGACTGGGAACTGCTTCTAAGACAGTGAAGACAGTCTGTGTTGGGAAGAGTTGGATTACACAATAGCATCTGACTGGTGGCCTGGATGCAGCAGGAAATAGGAGACCAATGACAATGTCTGAATAGGAGAGTACTGCAATTAGAAGCATTCCCTTCCATCTAATTGTCTGAAGAGTTCCTAGGATTTGTTACTGCTAGAATATAGCCAACCTATCAGTAGAGGACTTTATAAGGAAAAACTCACACTGTCACAAATGAAGACCAGTGATCCTATTTAAGAAGTGGATTTGGAAATGAAAACAGGCATTTTAATACAGGACAACTCCTACTTACAGAGATTGTCTAAACTCCACTGGGCACAGAAACCAACTTGACGTTTCAGATAATCAGGATCATCAGTCCAGGACTCCAATGTGACAAGCCGGTCACTAATACTGGATTCAGAAATAGTCAATTTATTTTCACCTGTTTGGGAAGACATAAACCTTAAATTAACCATGGAAGAGTAGGAGCATTTGCTGGGCAGATTGATGGAAGGAAGGAATACAGAGAGACAATTAGAGAATTTGGAAACTATACTAACAACAAAGCCCAAGAGCTCTATTTTCTAGAAGGTAGCAATACCATCACTAAATTTTCTAGCTATAAATAAGTGGCTAATCACAGTCACCAATTTTGATTCTTTAGGTGAAAAAGCTGTTGCCTTTGTCACCATATTATAGACCTTGAGATGTTTATCTAGACAAATCAGGATGTATGCATGTTATTTCAGAGAAGGCAATGGCACCCCATTCCAGTACTCTTGCCTGGAAAACCCCATGGATGGAGGAGCCTGGTAGGCTACAGTCCATGGGATCGCAAAGAGTCGGACACGACTGAGCGACTTCACTTTCACTTTTCACTTTCATGTATTGGAGAAGGAAATGGCAACCCACTCCAGTGTTCTTGCCTGGAGAATCCCAGGGACGGCTGAGCCTGGTGGGTTGCCGTCTATGGGGTCGCACAGAGTCAGACACGACTGAAGCGACTTAGCAGCAGCATGTTATTTATTTAGCTGCACGACTTGCAGAAGATTAGTTCCCCAACCAGAGATTGAACCTAGGGCCACAGCAGTGAAAACCTGGAATCCTAACCACTAGGCCACCAGGGAACTCCCCAGAATGTGGGCATACCTGACGGGGTTTAAAGGTGGCAGCTCATCCAGTAACTAAGAAAAATTAACATTTTTAACAGGCAATATAGATCATTAGTGCAAGAAATCACTATACCTACTTGTCTGTGCAAACTTTTCCAGTGCGATAAGTGCAAAAAGCATGACTGTGGGGTGGGACTGTAATTTCTGAAAGACAACAAAAGATAAATATATACATATACACACACACATATATATATATCATTGCCCTTCTGGGGTGACAATTTCCTCTTCTTACCCATTGTGTGCTAGACTTTTTTTGGAGCAGTCATCAAAGTTTTATTCATTCAAGTCCTTGATTATCCACTTGCTACTATTGTTTGTAACTGACCACAATAGTCTCCTAAAATCTTATTTTCTTGTTCATTAATAGATATTGAAACATCAAAAGTATCTTGTTAAATGCACTATTTTACTTAGTAACACTTATATTTGTTAAATGAAATCATGCTGATTCTTACATTCATTTAAGCAAACCAAACAGAAGCTTAGAAGTTTAGCTAAAAATGGCTTTTTTATTCAGAACCCTAAAAGGAATCATTCATCACTATCAGGTTCCAAAATTATAAATAATGAAATTAACAACTCATGGCTTCATTTTCAATCTGTTCTCCGAAAGGAAGCCTACAAATGCTGATTGTAGGTGGGCAAGAGCAACAAGTGAGCTCTTTCAGTTACAAGCTCTTTCAACAACAAGTGAGCTCTTTCAGTTACACTAAAGTTCACATCACATGTGTTCACATTTGAAGAAAGGTCTATTTGCTTAACATCACATCTGCTCCCAGCCATCCCTCCCCACAGTTATGCTAGGAGCCTGCAAAAGAGCTCCAGAACAGTTTCACCTGGTTTCCTTTCACTCTTCTCGTGCCCAACTGGGTTCTGCAAAGCTCTTCTCTGTTACAAAGCCTGTTTAGCACTCTACTTCTTGCATCCTCAATCCCTCTGTCTGGCTTTTCAGACCCTGAGCCCTCCCTACCTGGCTACTCAGTCTATATTCTCCTGTCTCTGAATACTGTCTTCTGATCAGACAGTTCTCTGTAATATGCTGGGAACACAGCCATTTCTGTCTCTGGGCTTCTGCCCGTGATTTGCCTTTAGCCAAGAATCCCATTTTTTAAAAAAAACTTTATTAAAAAAGAATTTTTGGCTGCATCATGTGGCATGCCGGATCTTAGTTCCCTGACCAGTGATCAAACCTGTGCCCTCTGCGTTGAGCGAGAGCACAGTCTTAACTACTGAACTGCCAGGGAAGTCCCGAAGCCCATTTTTCCTCTCTTGTGTGCATAATCAAATTCTCACCCTACGCTGTGACCCAGGTGAAGCTTCACCTTTATCAGGAAGTCTAGCTCCCACAATTCCCAGTCACTTCTCAGAACTCCTGGCATTTGGTCTGAAGGAAGGGGTTTTGCCCTTGATCATATCCCACCATAAAGTAGAGGCTAATTATCTTGTCTGAGTAGTTTTGTTCCCTGAACTAATCAGGAAACTTCTTGAGGGTGAAGGACTGTTAGACCACTTCTGTATTTCTACAGTGCTTACTTAGCATAGTGTTAAATGCTTTAAGTACATATTATCTAGGTACTGAAAATATTTTTCAGATTTTGAAAAAGGCCAATGAATAGCAGACCTGCAAAACATAACTTTAAAAAATACAGACCAGACAAGCCTAGTCCAACACTGCGAGAGATCTGACAGCATAGCCTTGGCAAACCACAAGCTTCACAGACCATACACCAAATAACAACAATAATTTAAAGAGCAGTAGGGAGCAGGGAAGGATGGAGGACCAGACAGATTTATGTACACTGGGAAACTGACCTCACAGTTTCCTGGCTTGGAATGCTATGTAATTTTGTTTCTATTGTGGAGGTTCTTACTACCATTTGGCAGACTCTAAGGATGAATACAAAAAGCCAATCATAGCACCTATCTTATGACTAAATTTAAAACCAGACCAACTCAGCTGTTTTTGCTTGTAATAAATTCCTATCCTGCCCTTACTTTTTTTTTTACATAGGGGGGAATAGATAAACACTCAGGAAACACCTGCAAATAAAATTTATAGCTGATTCCATTCTCTGTGCCATTGGCTAAGCTGGCAATGTTAGAAAAATGCACAATTCTAGATGACTAAGAATAACTAGCTTTGATGTCTCACTTACCAGACACTGTAGCAAATATTCCAGTATTCCTGGGCTAAGTAAACCAATACTTGCAGGACCTAGACAAATACAACAAACACTGGATATAATTAAATGTGTCATATTATTTGAATTGGTAACTAAGACCAACAAAATCATAGAACTCTTTCATCTAGCTAAAATTTATAAACTGTGTATATATGTATATATTAGATTCAATATCATATGAGCTTAGCCTTTTCTGTTATTTTTAATTTTTAAAGCAAATAAGGAAAACTTTTTTTTTAAATCTTGGTATATGCTTTATTCTCAAAATTGATAAGATTCTAAAATTTATAAACAAATGCAAATGGCTACATATATAACCAAGACAAATTTGGGGAAAAAGAAAGCAAAGTTGAATTCATATTACTACTCATCTTCATTTTGGAGTATGTATAATTATGGCTGATTTTTTTATGACAGAAACCAACAAAACATTGTAAAAATTAAAAAAAAATTTTTTTAATGAAAAAATAAAGATCCTGCGCCTGTACTCAGCAAGGTGTAATTTAAAAAGAAACTCATCAGCAGAGGTCCATTATCAGAAGAGACTCTGGGGAGAGACATTTTTACCAAAAAAAAAAAAAGAGAAACGTTATTTCTTGTATTAATAGGAAAACTCTTTGTTTTAAATTTCCATCTTTCCCTTAATGTCAAACAACCTAAGGTTTTCTTTGGGGGAGCTTCCCAGAGTTACCTGCTAGTTTCTCTGCCAAGCAGCCTAGGACTGCAGATGTGTTCCTGTGTTTGGCAGGATGACCTGAGTCCTGGCAAGCTACTTCTCCATTTAGGTTGAGAATTTCAGTCAATTTTTGGAGTGCATCCTAAAAACAAAAACATACAAGTGGATCTGATAAATATATGACTTAGGCTTTTTACCCACAAGGTAATTCTTTGACACAAAAGTAATAACCAGGTGTTAAATTAACTCAGAATTACCATGCAAACATGATAAAATATACCCAAAGGATACCATTATTGATGGGAAATATTATTTGATCAATCTGAAAGTTTTCTTACATGAATTTCTAGGTAACATTTCACTCAAAATGTACCAGTTGTATCAAATATATGCTATATACTCTTGGGTCATTCAACAGACTAAATCCACCTAAATGCCAATATGATTGATAACAATAAGGCCTAGTGATATTCAAGTAGAAAGTTCCTAAAAAAAAAAAAATCAAGAATATCACCAGAATTTTTCAGGCAAATTATAATAGAAACCTCCTATAAGACTAGGCAAAGGTCAATTCATCAGTGACAAGATCAAAGACTTTTTCCCTTTGTCCATGTTTTTCCATGTTGGGCCTAAACATTTGGGGCTTAGACAACTGAAAGATGCCAGAATCCAAAATTTTTAAGAAAGGATCCCATAGACCATATGGAATAAGGCAATGAAAATTTGATACTTTTGTTCTAACTTGGAATAATCAAAATTATGCCAATATACCAATATTAAGACTCAAAAGTGTTTTTGGTATAACAGTTTTTTTTTTCCTTGATAGAAAATATTTAAAGAAAGCTTTGTCATGAGGAAATTGTTTATCAGAGAGAGAATCAGCTTAGCAATTGAACATTCCCTTCTAATTTCAAAGAATGCCATTATAGATACCTGGGTTGGTTGGACTCTTACAGAAAAACCCAAATGAACTTTTTGGCCAATCCAATATAAAAGCTCCCATTTTTGACATTTAAAAAATTTTAAAGTTTTTGAGTAAGCTACTTATAGATAGAGGATGTAACAATTCATAAGTAATAAAAAACAAGTTTATACAATGAAATTAATATTAAATAAAACAGACTCAAAATACTATATATAAAAAGGAAATGCAATATACCAAATGTTCTTTGTGGTCATTCATCCTGTGTTTAAGCACAGATGTCAGTTTCATAAAAGATAATTATTAACTTACTTTAGTGGGCAATGGACATTCATCTAGTAATAATGTTATAACAGCTGGTCCCAGTGGATCTTCCAATGGAATAACTCTAATTAAAGACTGGACAACGTCTAACCATCCTTCATCTAAGAGCAAATCAAGAAGATTATATGATAAAGTTGCTATTTTTAAACTGTGAAAATATATAACTTATTACACAAGATGACTTCACATTAAAATAGAACCACTCTTGGAGAAGAGAAACATCCTAGCAGCTAGTATTTGGCATGGACATGATCATCAATTGCTGGTCATCATGGTAGAAACAAAAATCCTAATTTACAGGAGTCTGGTTATTTAGGGGTATCTTTATTTAAAGAAAATTCAAGCTATGTTTCTGGGTTCTCAAATTATGATTAAAAGTTTCCAGCCTTTATTTATGACACAGGAGTTAACTGAGAAAATTAAGTATCTGAAACAGTTGGCTCTATTTTCTGAATGACATTTAGAAAATTGAGGAACAAAAAATTATCTTCCTATTCTAGAAGAGTTATAGTCAAAGATCTGTCAATGCCAAAATAATTTTAATAATTCCAGTGAGATAAAACCATTACTAAAAGATGCAGTATATACTCTGAATACAATACAGTGCTTTTAATTATTGCCCTTGTGCAAGAAAATTTCCAAAGACTAAGGGCTTTTTTCCTTATCATGTATGTTAAATATTTTTGAAGTATTTTTTTTTAAGTGGTTACATTTCTTCATGATCATTAATTAATCAATTAGGAAGTCTTTTAAAAAACTTAAACAATACCTGTTTCTGCCATTTCGTGCAATGTAATCATTGAATAGGGAGGTTCCTGATCACTGAAAAATAAACATTCAAGACATCAAACTTGAAGAAATAAGAAATGACAATTTCAAATAGAAGTTCAAACTGGAAGTATGGGGGTCAGAAAGGAACATGAGTGAATGTAGAGAAAGATGGAGGAGATAACCAGAGCTATAATCTTTAAGGACAAATGCACACCACTGTACTTATTTACAAGGTCACTGTCCATGACAGCCCACAAACGTTAACAAAATGGGCAGAAAAGCACGTGAAAGGACCACCATGTGGCCTGAAGTCAAAGCACAGGACTAATACTGAAAGCCAGAGCTCATTTTCAGTTTTACCTCCAACAGTTTAACCTCTCCAATGCCAATAGAGACAAGGCAAGGAGACCAACATCATTTTCCTTATACATACCTCAAAAGTGTCAGGAAGCAAACGCAATCCCAAATGAGGACTTACAGAAGCAAGGGCCTACCTAACATCTTCATTTTAGGTGGTGTTCTGATAAATATCACTATATGCTTAAACTTCATAAAATGAGGTTAGAAGAAACAGAAACCAAACTTAAGTCATTGCTCTAAAATGGCATTTTCCCCTTAATTCAGTGGATTTTCAAACTGTGATCTCAGGATTTCAAAGAGATGCTTTAGGGGAAATTTAAAATTGAAGGAAATATATTCCATCAAATTGATCATCTAATTATTTAAAGAACATATTCACTGCTTATTTGTTTACATATTGTGGCTCTCTGTGAAAAAAGAAAAAAAAAACAACTATTGTTTTCAATCATTTAATCCTCAGAATAACCTTGCAATATGGGAATTACTAAGTTCATGTCAGGTACCCATCAGGTGCCAGTGTTGGACGCATCCTATTCCTTTTCAAAACAAGGGAAAATTCTTATTTTAAAAAATTGTATTAAATGTCTCCCACATTGCAGGCAGACGCTTTACTGTCTGAGCCACCAGGGAATCCCAAATGATATAACTAACTAATACAAACACTGCTCTGGGGCAATCTGGCAATAATGAAATTAAGTATGCATATATTCACCAATGCTAGATAAATAATTACACAGGTGCATATGAGGCTATTTGCTGCAATGCTATTTGTACAAACAAAAATTCAGAAGTAGTAACCTAAGTGACTGTCACCATATTATTGGGTAACAAAATCTAGTACTTTTGAGCATACAACAGAATATTCTGTAGCAGTCTCAAACACAATGTTGAGAGGAACTAAAACCAAAGAGACTTCTCTAATTGTTAAGTAAATTTTTAAAATCATATACAAAACAATATATATAAGCTTCCTACACAGACATAAACATATGTCAGGCAGATTAGAAGAACATACCTTAAATTCAGAAGAATAGTTACCCACTGATATTTGGAGGTGGGAGGTAAAAAAGGACAATGTGATTAGGGAAGAAGGGCAAAATAAGAAAAATGACAAGGTCAATGACCAGTAAGGAATATGAGTACCTGAATTCTATACAGACATACTTAAAGGACACACACATCCTTACCCTCAAACAAACAATATAAAGACCTCCCTAGTGGTCCAGTGGTTAAGAATCCGCCTTGCAGTGCAGGGGCTGTGGGTCTGATTCCCAGTTGGGGAACTAAGATCCCACATGCAACCGGGCGACTAAGCCAATGGGCTGAAACAACTAAGACCCAGTGCAGCCAAACAAATAAAACACAAATATTACATATTAAAAAAGAAGATGACAAAAATTCTTTGTGGAACAGAAACAGAGCAGGAACTTCTGGTAGGAGGCAAATGCTAAAACCATAAGATCACTAAGCTCTGGGCCAGGAACTAGACAGAGGTCATCATGAGCTTTAGGTCTGCAAGGCAGGTAAGGGGGACCAAAGCCCCACTGTTGCAAAGGATGGAGCAGACTTACCAAATCATGTGGGAACAGCATTCCCCTCTCAGTGAAAGGAGTTGAAAAGCTCTAAATAGTAGCCTGAGCTGCAGCTGACATAAAGCTGCAAGTCTCCAGTGACAGAAAAAGGCAGAGAAAGCCAGGCAGCAGGACCTGGGCTTCCTAGAGTGGGGTAGGACCTCAGAACCACCACTTTTAAGTTCAGTTGTAGACTGAAGGCCCCTGGGCCCCAGATGGAGACAACAAAAGTGACAGAGAGAGCGGGAGAAAAAGAGAGAGAACACGCACACACACGCACGCACGCACGTGTGCACACACACACACACACACAGAAAAAACTTCCATTGAGAGGAGCCTGCAAATTAAAATTCCAAAGTCATGAGAATAAGTAACATTAATACCATAAGCAATCTGAGGATATAATATCAAGAAAGAAAAAGCAAAAGAGTTGAACTTCAGAATGATTTTTAAATTAAGTATATATTTCAAGTGTATTGCCTATAGCAAAGCTCTCATTATGCCATTAGGAACCATGCTGTCCTCTCAAATCAAGGTCATTCTCTTGTAAGTAATAAGAGGAGAACAAAAAATATTAAGATCATTTTATAAATGTGATATCTGCATACATCCTTTTACACATATTCTTAACTAAGCCCATCTGTCTTGTCTTCTATGTTTAGTTTTAATAGCCTTATAAACTTTGTAGGTTAGCAAATTCTTTTCTCTATAGCAGTTTCTTAACAACAACAACAACAACAACAACAGCTCTGTAACTATGTTTACAAACTCTCTGAACCTGATTTTGCCATTATGTTCTCCAACATGTCCCTTTATAGTTGTTCTGCACCTACCAAATCTTTCCATTTTCAGAAGAGTTTTCACTGTAATTCAGTAAAAACAGGTTTAAGGTAAAAGTTACCCTATTATTCAAGTGTACACTACTTGCCTCATAAGTCCACTTATAATGTGTAATACTGTTCTGAAGCTTAGAAATAAAGCTCCTGCTTTGCTCCTACACTCTCTTAACCACCCTATTAAAAATATGTCAAAGTCTATTCTGTACCTGTTTTCCCAATGGGCTTAAATAAGACTGCTGTGGTTTACTTCCTTATTTGGGAAGGACAATTTTTCATTACAATTTCACAGCATGCTTTAAATGTCACCATGAAGAAACTTTACATAACAGTTTCTAGACCTTTGCTTGAATTCAGGGGATATAAATGGCATAAATTTATATTAAATATATTTCCTACAAACATATTAAAATTACACTAAATTCAGATACCAGAACTACTTCAAAGGCAGGTTTTAATAAACTTAGGAAGGCCTTTCTGAGATGATTAAGGAGTATATTTGTAAGAATATTTCCTAGCATCCTCTATAGCAGAAAGAAAATGTGTAAAATAAATTTATTCCTATGAGGACAAAAAAAACCCCTCAAAACAATATGCACAGGTCTATCTTGCTTTATGCTATCATTTTTCAGGAACTAAACAAAACTGTTTTCTCATAAATGTGATTATCAATATTTAGATACTTAAATATACTGGCAGACCCTGAAGCAAAAAGAACCCAGATAGAACTTAAAAAAAAAAATCTATCCTCTATTGAGGACATGTTCTATACAAGGCACCATTTGTATCTGTGCTCAGCCGCGTCCTGACCCACCAGGCTCCTCTGTCCATGGAATTCTCCAGGCAAGAATACTGGAGTGGGTTGCCATTTCCTTCTCCAGGGGATCTTCCTGACACAGGAATAGAACCTGCATCTCTTGTGTCTCCTGTACTGGCAGGTGGATTCTTTAGCACTAACGCCACCTTACTAGAGGATTTACATATATTTTCTCATGATAATCCTTGTCAGAAACGTATTATTCTCTTTTCATAGATGAGGAACCTGAGGCTTAAAGAAGGGATTTGCTCAGTGTCATGTAGCTAGTCAAGGGGCTGGGCCAGAATCTGAACCTTTGTTCACTACAGTTCTAAAACTTACTGCTACTTTCTATGCTATACGGTTGAGTTAAAATGCTCCTTTCAACTTGAACAATGCCCTTTAATCTCACTGTTATTCAATCTGGGATTTTGCACTTAGACAAAGCAGGGGAAGAAACAAAACAAGGCACAGGTGTGTCCTGCAGTTTTTCAATTTCCAAGTTTCCCAAATGGATCTAGGAGGGTCATCTAAGGAAAATACTGGTAAAAGAGGGAGAAGGATAGAAACTCTCCTTGACCTACGTCCTTCCATTGCCAACAGAAGTTGTGCACAGCTACATTCTTGGTACCGTGGGGTCGCAAAGAATCGGACACGACTGAACTGAACATTTTTGGTAAAACAACTTATCTTGAATCTCCAGTCAGTACAGTAGATAGCCAAGCAAGACAAGAGTGAGTCTTCACAAAACCATTTCCTCTTGTAGGCTTCAATACAAACTCACTCCATACTGACTACATTTCCTAATAGAGATCAAAGCTTTCATCGGTGTATTCTGCTACAGAAATGTTTCGACATTTCCAGACTGGAGTAGATATTAGCAAGCAAAATGATCAAACCTTATAATTTACTCTCATGAGAAATGAAATAGTCTCCCCCTGCCCTATGAGTAATGAGGCTTGGGAGATATATCTTAATGCACTGAAGGAGTCCAAGAGTTATGATTCCTGGCGTAAGGCTTTTCATTAGATAGGAGGTGACCGTGAGCCAGATACTTACTTATCTACAAGAGTCCGTATGACTGCCAGTGTGTCCAGCACTAGCCCGTCTACGTTTTGTTTTTTCCTCCTTGGCTCATGAGGTCCTCGGCCTCTCCTTGGTGGCCGAACAGGGTCCCGGGGCTGGCTCCTCGTGTCAGCGGCAGGGACTGCACTGTTATCGGCCTGTTGCTGCTGGGTGTCAACACTGTCTTCTGCTCCACTGTCGTCTCGGCAGATACAGGAATTGCCCATGGTCGCAGTGGCACCTCTAGTCCCCAGGAAGCGGGCTATGTGCTCCTCAAGAGTCAACAGCAGACCCTGGCCAAGGCTTCTGCTTGCTAAGAACACGGCCCAACCAAAGACAATCATTTAGATAGTTTTCAGTTTTCCAAGTACCGTTTTCATAATCTGGAGTTGAGGAACTTGCATCCTATTTGTATTTAACAACTGAATGCTGAAGAAAGTTGCAGAGTTGATCTCCAACATTATCAATTATAAGGAATCCTGGTCATCCAGTGGCAGTTCTAAAAGAGAAAAGGAAAATGAGTCAAAGGTTTCTTGGCTACTTAATTACTCAAACTTTCCTAATTTGATTTTATAGATATTAGGACTACAGTGAAGAATCATCTTTGGTTATTTTTATAGGCTTCTGATACAAAGAGATGTCTTTATGTAAGAATTAACAACCAGTGATTTATCATTATAGTATAAAGTTGGTTGCTAAACCACATCCTTGTAAACTACAGGTGTTACAATAGATTTCTTTTTTTAATGTATGTGTGTTTCTATCCATATAGAAATACATTAGAAGAATGTGTGCAATTGCTTTAAGGGCTCCTTTTGTGGAATTAAAAAAAAAACTATTTTTTGACTGTGTGAGAAAATTTAATATGTTTCAAATAAAATATCTAATTATAAATGTCTGTTGTTTAAAAAAAGTTATGATACAATGCGATAGCACCCACTTGATAACAAGAATAATACAAGGATAGAGTGTTCCGTTTAAATGACCAAACTGCATAGATTTCCCATTTGGAGGACACTTGAGAATTCACAGAGATAACACAAGTAGTTACAAAGTTTTTCCTTTATGAAAGCAAGACTTTGGGGGAAGGTCAATATATATCACAAGGTTACATTTTTCACAATGATAAGTTTGCTGCACATGTCTGCTACAACGTTAAGAATAGGGACACCAATGATCTTTGAAAATACTGACTAAGCTAATACTGCTACCAGGCACCAGGTCGGCACTGGGAGAATAAAGAACAAGATATACTCCCCACCCTCCAGAAGTTTGTGGATGGCCATTCTCATCCCACAAAGCATGTTTATCATTAAAACATAAAAAAGCCTAATGATAGAGTCAGCCCTTCATTAAGTTGAGAAAATCTGGTTAGGTGTAAAAGTAAGTAAAGATTTGGAAGCAGAAGACTTAACACAGTAGCAAAGGGTGAAAACAAAATCATGTGGAGACCTAAAGACCAGGACCCGCAAAGACACTAACAGACACACAAGGATTAGAGACTGGTATGGAGTCTCTATGCAACATTTGCTGTTTACAAATAAATCCTATCTTGAGCACTGCCTTAGGAATAGATATAAATATTAATAAAATAACTCAGTGGGATTAGAAGCAAGAGAAAAATTGTTTCTGTTATTTTGGACAGATTTGCAGCAAATTCTTTCAAATATTTGCCCAGTTTAATTACTACTCATAAGGGAAAAAAATGGAAAGAAAAAAGTAGATGGAGATAAAAATTCTTTATATATATAATACTTAATTTAATGTAATATGTAGAAAGACAGGGAGGGACGGGGAGGGGAAAAGGGGGAGAGGAGAGGCAATGGATAGACATTATCTCCCTCCAGAGTACCAAGACAACAGCTGAGCCAAGTATAAGACCACAGATGTTCTTGGTTCTTCCAAAAGAGTCAGGCCATCTTCAAAATTTGGAGGTTGTACTGTAAAGGATGTGATGAAACATAGGTAGGAGCATGATGCAAGGATTCAGCTGAAAATAACCTTTTAAAAGAGAACACAGTGAGAGTTCCCTGATAATCTAATAGTTAGGATTCAGTGCTTTCACTGCTGTGGCCCAGGTTCAATCCCTAGTCAGGGAATAAATCCTACAAGGTGTGCAGCGTGACCATACATAAATAAATAAATAAAAATAAAAGAGAACACACTCTAAACCAGCAAAGAGTGCAAGTAGTACCATACCATTCCCATCACTCCAAGGATGGGAATGACTGTGAGGAAAGCAGTGGGTTAAAAAGACATTTGTAGACATGGAAAACCAGTGGAAAAGTATGAGTCATGATACACATGTGATGTGATGATACAATTAACTATCCAAGTAGAGGGAATGAGATTCCTATCACAATCACAAGATTCCTCCCCATATTCAAAAATTCCAAATGGATAAAAAAAATTTAAAAGTAAATATATAAGGAAAATAAGAAGTTTGTTGGATCTCAAATTCTTAAACTTTATTCCATCCAAATTATTTTTGCTAAGGCTTACTTAAACTGAATGTAGAATAATTCATGCACATTTCTATTTAGTACATTTCAAAGCAAATGGAAGAAATAGGTATGGGTATTTCTAAAAATCTGACTAATTTGGAAGAATTATATGTGGTGATTTTTTTTTCCTATTCCCAAATTGAACTGAAGTATAGTTCAGGTCAATTTCTTCCAAAGGAGTCATTTCTTTAAATGCCCTAGAAAATGATGTCAGCTATAAAATTTGTTAAGAGAAGGAAATGTAAAAAAAAAAAAGTTATATTTTCAGTATTTTAAAACCAAAGACTTTCTTTTTTTTAAGGACTAGCTATAGAGACCAGGTGCAAAGAAGTTAATTAGGTGGGAAAAGCCAGGAGGCATTTCAAAGGAAAGACTATGAAACAAACAAGGGAAAAAAAAAGAGCTGTTATCTTCAAATTTTTTAGCCCTGATCTTTAAATGAGCAGAGTGCTCTTGAAGGTTACAGCCAAAAGCAGGACAATTAAGTGAACATAGTGTATGATCTTTCAGATTTATTCAGGACTAAAACATGGATATCTTTTCACCTGGAAAAGCATCACTCACGACACTTCTCAGAGACTAAACTGTGAATACTTTAGGCAAAAGACTGAGTGGTGAAGCTAAACATTACACTTTATACAGCTTTGTTTTATCTCATTCCAAAAAGCATTATGTGGTTCACTTTCTACAGATCGTTGTTTTAAGACAGTAACATTCAGTCCACCATCTCATACAGGACACCAGAGGCCACCTAGAGTACAGGGCACAGACTTTGCAGTCAGTCTGGGCACAGGTCCCAGCCCTGCAATATTTACAGCTATGCATTTTAATTACGCTGACTACTGACACACTTCAAAATATGGAAGATAGTAACAGTTCTTACACCTCACAGTAGTTCTGTGAGGACTACATGGATTAGTACCTGTAAAACATGGCACGGTGCCCAACACTTAAAACGATCCCCACATGCAAGATGTTATTATCAAAGGAGTACACAGCTAATCAGAAGTAACCAAACAATCTGGGAGTTGGGGGCTAGGAATAAGACCTGTCAATTATGAGCACTAAGATAACTAACAAACTTACCTTTTATAGAACTCATCTACACTGCACTGAAACGATGTTTACTTATCTGTGTTTTTTGGGAAAAAAAACCTTGGAAAAGAATGTATCTTAACAATCAACCCCAAAGATGAAAGGCATTAAAATCACTTAGGTGCCTCTTAAAATACCAAGTCCTGGTCCTACGCCAAATAGGCAGCATCTGAATTTCTAGGATGTGGCCCAAGCAAGTGTTTTCTTAAAGGCTCCTCAGATGATTCCGATGGTGGCCATGTCTGGAAATCACTGTGCTATAGAACCTAACACAGAAACTGGGACTGTACGCAGGACCTCCTGACTGAGTGAAGGTACAAACTGGGAACACTAAAGAGTGATTCTTCTCGGGTCTAAAAAGTGAATCTCCTTTTCCAGAGAAATGAACTCAGGCTATCTTTGAATATACTCTTTTGGAGAAACCAGTCAAAAACCCACCAGGATACAGTTAACATCTAGTATGGATGATGTACAGTACATGTCAACACAATGGATGAAGCAGTCCCCTGTATTTCCCACCACAGCCCCCTATGAAGCATCATACTGAACCAAGATGGTATGCTGCTTATGGGTAATGTTATTCAAGGGCTGACAGACGGCATGGGATAGAAAATGAGTAAGACTCACACAGAGTCAGACACGACTGAAGCGACTTCACTTTCACTTTTCACTTTCATGCATTGGAGAAGGAAATGGCAACCCGCTCCAGTGTTCTTGCCTGGAGAATCCCAGGGACGGGGGAGCCTGATGGGCTCCCGTCTATGGGGTCGCACAGAATCGGACACGACTGAAGTGACTTAGCAGCAGCAGGAGAGATTACGTAAAGGCAACACATTTGTAATATCTATATACTTCACCTTAACGTTTAAGACTACTTAGCATTAGATGGTCAAGTTTTGAAACAAAACAAACAAAAAAATCTAGTCACATAATTTAAATATATACAACTATCAGATCTGCAACTGTGGCAAACATCAACTGATTTCATGATGGATGAAATTATTTTCTGATAGATGAAATGGCACTGATGCCATTACTTAGTAGAAATACTTCTTGTACCATCTAAATGGTAATGCTTTTAAAATCATCTCAGTGTTCATAACCATTTTGCTGAAAGGACCTAACTACAATCAAACATTTCCTTTACAATCAAACATTTCCTTTGCAAATCTACTTCTCTGAAGTGCAGTATTATTTATTTTTAAAATAGAAAAAAGAAAATAAAGGCTATTCTTTCAATTTCAGTATCATTTATGACTTATTCTCCGTTTTATATATTTTAAAGCTGCTCTGAGAGGGGGAAAAAGTCAAACTTGGGCTCTCAGTAAGGTTAGTGTTAAAGCAGTGAGGGCTGGTACTCAAAATACAGACCTCTACCACCATAAACAGCTCACCACAGAGACGTCTGCCAACTGGTCTAACCCTCTCTAACAAATGGTCCAGGAATCAATGATTCATCTATTCAAATATTTGCTTGAATTCAATCATAATACAGCTTAGTGACTTTAAGAACATTTTCTTTTCTTTGAAAAATAAAATCTCAGGACTATGCTGCCAAGAAAGGAGAGGCTGGTTAAATGAAGGAAGAAAAACCAAATTTTGGGCATAAAATTACTATTGCTGTCATTTTTACCTTATTGTTCCAAAATAGTGAATGCAGCACTTTTTTCCAGCCCACCCCACAGAGGCTAAATTGTACAGCATGAACAATAACAATATATCACACACTGGAAATCTTAATGATTTTCTCTTCTTAAAAACTGTTTTGGAATTTTCTCCTATGACAGTGAATGCATTTACAAGTGATAGCTTCTAGTGTCATGTTTACTATGCTCCTCCAATGTTTCATCATGAAAAATTTCAAACATACAGCAAAGTAGGATTTTACAGTGTATATCTATATACCCGCCACCTGGATTCCACTATTTACATTTTACTGTACTTGCTTTATCACATCTGTACACAGCTTTATCCATCATCAATCCACCTTTTTTTTTCTTGATGCATTTCAAAGGCATCTATGTACTTCCCCCTTAAAAAATCAGCATGTATATCACTAACTGGCTTCAATGTTTTGAGGTTACATTTACATAAAACGTACAGTTCTTAAGCATGTAGGTGCTGAACTCTGTCTACTGCATATTCCTGTATAACCCTATCAAGATAGGGAAGCTTACTCCATACATTTGCTTTTAAAATATCCTGCTGGACACTCCGAAGACCACAGTTTTCCTGTGTTTAAATGGGAAGTCAACATGTAAAACTTGGAGGTCAACAAGATTATTTGGTAGCAAAATAAGTAGGTAAGAAAGATGTATCAAGAGTACACTTGCCATTTGAAACAGAAACCACCTGAGGACATTTTAACAAGAGCATGTTTTGCCTCTAAAATCTAAGATATCTCAGAGAAAAGGGAAAGGAAAGATCGTGAAATATTTGGTTGGAGCTTCACTTTTCCCCCCAAAGGAAGGGCAGCTCTGATATTTTTACGTGCCACTCAGGTGTTGAAAACTATTTGTCTGCAGTGGCACTGGGCACTTGAGGTTTAAGTCACATAAGGTATTCTTATCCACTAGATTATAACTTTCAAGTTGTCTCAGAAAAGCACTGAATGATTCTAATACTTCTCTTGTGCACTGAGGTTGAGGTTGGTTTAAGAAAGTACATTTTGGAGGGAAAAGTAGACAATTTTTTTGGTTGAACTGTTGAAGGAGTACTTAGGGTAGGACAGAGTAAGGGATTTTCAAAAGCAAATGACAGTAAAAAGGAGAGAGGGGGGGAAAAAAGGAGTAATGAATAATCCTGCCTAGTCTCAAAGCCTGAAGAATTTTCCTTGGACCCAAAAAGGAAAGGCTAAGGAAGAACTGAGGTAAGTGCTAATGATAGCTGCCGTCCAGAGGAGAAAAACAAATGTAATACTCCATACTATGGGGGATTTTCACCTCCAGAAGACCAAATAACAGGACATAATATAGATGTGCCATTCAAACACGATTCACAAATCTGAAAAGATTCTTGTTATAGAAAACTCTTTGCTGCTAAGAAAAGCAAACAAAAAGTAAACAGTATGAATAGCAACACCTTTCTCAATGAAATCTACTTAAAATGGTGTCTGAAACACTCAGTTGCACACTTGACTGTATATCTACTGGAACCTAAGAGAAAAAGTGTTAGTTGTTCAGGTGTGTCCGACTCTTTGCGACCGCATGGACTTGTAGTCCATCTAACAGATACTCATTAAGTATTTTAAGTGAATTCATTCTAAAATCTGTAAGAAGTATTCTTTGAAAAGCTGAGAACACATCACTCAATAAATATGAACCCAATGCTAATATACTAGGCACAGAACATAGATGAAAAACGGTCCCTCATACTTTTCTTAAAAGGATGAAGGGCAGCCACAGACAACAGCGTGCCCAATCCATAATCCAGCACCTGCCATAGAAGCCCATGCATACAGTGTCAGGTCCACCAGAAGGAAGCCTCTCGCTCCACCATTTTTCCAGTGGAAAAGGAACTTAGTTAACATTCAAGTATCTGTACTAGCAAGTTTTCAGGTGACTCTATATATTAGCCTCGGCAATAGGGCAATGAAGGATTTAGATCTGCACTGCAACACATTCATGTCACAAATGATAAGCCAAAATACTGTTGGTACATATATCCCTGATCATGCAGTTGAAACGTTAACCGAAAGTCCATAAACTTAGTTGATAAAGATGAAGATAATGGAAATGCTAATGAAAAATAAATAAAAGAGGAAGCACAATGAAAAACCAAGATCAATTTGAGACAATACTGATGATAAATCCCAAATAAGCACCTTTCCTGAATACTGTAAGAATCCCCATTCTGCACATGACATGGTAAGAAGCTCTGTGTTGCTGCCAAGTGTCTCACAACAGTACTACTGGGAAAACAAGATATCAGGGACAATATTATGCTAGTCTTGGTTCATGAACATCATGGTTTAGTGACCTGGTAAATTATTAATAAGTAGTCTTTAGGTGCAGATTAAGTACGAACAACTATGAAGCAATAACAAATGAAAAAAAAGAGCCACATTTTCAACAAGGCGGGGCAGGGCAGGAGACATACTCTGAGAATCATTGCATTAAAGGAACACAGAAAAGGAAACTTAGTTCTTTAGGAGGCAGAAGGAGTAAGGGAAAAAAAATTAACAGTGAAACATTAAACTGAGGTAATAATAAACCTGCCAAATAAGGTATTTCAAAACTTTCTACTTGATGTATATAAGACCCATGAAATTATGCTTGAAAAAGTTACATGCAGGGTTCATTCCTTAACAAACTAAAGGAGTGTATCAATCCTCTGCTGTCTCAAATGTATTCTTAGTTTTCCAAAGCTTAGAGAGGGAGAAAGTGGAATATTCTCCAAGAGTTCACCACTACTTATTAGGTACTACCTCAGTTAGCCTTGTATATATCATAGTTATCTATAGTAAAAAAATGATTTTACATAATGAACCAGCAAGCATTCCCTATTAAAATGAACACAAAGTAAAACAGAACAAATATGTACTTTTTTTCTAATCATAAAGGTTGGCAAGAAAACTATTTCAAAAGTTTACTTATTGAACAGATAAACCAAAGGGAACATAGTCACTCATTTGCATTCCTACAAAGTTGTGAAAGTCTCCTTCTCAGGTTGTGGCCCAAATTATGGCATTCACTATTTCTTAACTATTCTGTTTTTCAATTTTATAATTTGAATCCAGAAAAAACTATCCAAATTCAATGGAAAATGCTTTGAAAATGCCCAAATATTTGAAGAGTAGCTAAATAGTTTACTACCCCACCCCATAACTCTTTTGAAATAGATTACTGGTTCCAATGTGGTTCCCGTTTGTGGTATCTAATGACTTTTCACTTACTTTTGCAACCCTATGACTGTCACATCCTACTTTACAAGAATTCCACGACAAAACAGAAAATTTCCAATTTTAAGTAACATAGGTAAAGTATCTGCCTGCAATGTGGGAGACCCAGGTTCGATCCCTGGGTCAGGAAGATACCCTGGAGGAGGGAAGGGCGGCTGCTCACTCTAGTATTCTGGCCTGGAGAATTTCATGTACAGAGAAGCCTGACAGGCTACAGTCCATGGGGTCGCAAAGAGTTGGACACAACTGAACAACTTTCACTTTTCACACAAAATGCTAGGTTTTTATTTTCCCTTGATTCTTTACTAAGTGAAAAGTTAATTTACTAAGTGAAAAGTTATTTTGCTGACAAAGCATAAAAAGTCCACATAGACTATGCTGGAACACTTCCTATAATCAATAAAGTAAAAATAATCATGAAGTACAGAAATAATTAAGGGTTTATGAAAATGGCAAAAGCAGGACTCAGATTAAAGCAGCAGGTCTGGACAATGTGTATCTTGGGAACCAGAAAGCTCAGAGAATCACCACAGGGATTTTTTTCAAAAAAGACTCATGGAACTTAAGATTAGAAAAACAGGAAATTCAAGTCAGCTTTTTGTTTAGGGAAAAAAAAAAGAAACTTCAAAAATCACAAATTACTCAATATTTGTTAAACCAGCTCAAACAATTGCAACTAACCAAAAATTAGGAAAATGTCATACATGGACACAGTACTTATAACCTCATAGAGGGATTTACAAAGCAAGATGTCATCCCAGGAAGTGCAAACTATACATTGGTGAAAAGCAGCAACAACCATTGTGGAAAGAAATTTTTAAAGCCATTGCTAATGTGCTTCATAATGTATGGTTTCGGGTGACTACAGGAAGGCATAATATTCATGGAGAAAAAACGGAGGTCTCATTTATAAAATCAAAACTGAGGGAGAAAACATGATACTATCTGTACATAAAAAGGCCACAAATATATATNTGTCTCTTATACACATCTCTTCTCCATGTGACCCACCTATTGTGGCTACTCTTTTCTTTCTCTTTAATAATTTCTACCTGTGACTTGAGCCACTTGTTGGACAAGCTCAAGGACCATATCTTCTACTTCTCTGTATCCTCAGAGCTCAGCACAAAGGGCATGCTCAATAAATATTTATTGATGCTGGTGCTGATACCCACTGTCAGCACAGCTATTCTGCTTTCTATGATAATTAGGAAAGCAGTGCAGGAGCAGTAGTGGGAAAATTCACTGTGCTCTTCCTCAAGAGCTGCCAAAAGTCCTTCGAGGTCAGCAAACAATCCACTCCAACTGCAAAGACATAAACTTTGGAAGGAAAAAAGAAGGGAAGGAAGGAGGAAGGAAGGAAGGAAGGAAGGGGCTAATCAACGGACATTTTGCATTTTCACATAATCTATTTCCTTTAGGATACAGCCAAGATAAATGTGAAACATTCTTAGATTGTAACATCTCTATTAGAAAATGTCTTGAGACTCAGATGGTTAAACAGAGGATCATAGAAGATCCCTAATTCGAGTCCTAGGTTTTGTAAATCTAGCTGGTACATTTTAGTCTCATCATAAGCACTTTGGTATGATGGTTAAAAGCCTGAGCTCCCAAGTGGTGCTACCCGGCATGCATTTTTAACTCTACCAACTACTGGTTGCATCACCAGAAAATTTACCTAACTTTTTTGGACCCAGTTTTCCTAGCTGTGAAAGAGAGATAATGGCAATGGCATTGTAGAAAATGTTTAAATACTCACCCTCCCCTCTAAAGCTCTGATTTGAAATATATGTCAATTTCTAAGGTATAAATAATTTGGCTGATTTCGAGCTGTTAACAGGCTCACAAGATTCCTGAAAATTGAACAATGGACTCTTACAGGGTATCTTCCTTACAAGGTTGTTGTGAAGATTATGAGTTAATACATAAAAGCACTTAGAACTGGCCCTGGGACATCATATGCTTAGTTTGATGAATATTAGCTATTTTTATTATACTATTTCGGTTTTCCTTCTTCCATGGAAATGAAGTATAGAAATAGCAAGTACTATTGGGAAAAAGCAGTCGCCGTGATTTTAGTTCATTTCATCCTCTTTATAATCACATGTTTCATGTTCACTACTGCCAAGCAGCCCCATTGACTTATTTGAATTTCTTTCCTTTTCTTTAATTCATCTTTTTTTGGAGCATTCTAAGAATCAGAGGACTGGCTAAAAGCCACATACCAGGAAAGAAAAATGTTATAACAAGTAAGGATAATCCCAACTGAATAATTTCCCCTGAATAATCATTTTAAGAAAGGCTTAAGTACTTACTCAAACAACTAGATATGAAAGTTTATTCATATACAATTAGTTATTGCCCTTTTGAGGAGGGGTATGAATTGTAGCTTCTTTTCAAAATAATTTTATTCCCCGGTGTTCTTCTTGACACAAAATAAGTAAGAATTTTTTATTAAAAAGTATCCCCGAATACATGACTGAATAGTGACTTTCTGCTTTTTTATTTCTATCAGAAGACTTCTACTTATAAAATATCTGCATACAAATATTGTAATTTTCAAGGTGTTTCATCACAACTACCACTCAGGCAATAAATATTTGCAACCTATAGAAAAAAGGGTGTTTTTTGATCTTTGAACCAAAAATTAACCAGCCAGCAACTCAGTTCCTTAGCTGGAACCCCTAGACCCCGGCACTTTTCTCTAGAATGTCTTCCTTTCTTGCTCAGCTGTTTTGTCACCCTTCTCTTTTTACAAATTCTGAATTCTCATTTCCTTCTCCCACTCAGGAAATGGTTTCTAATTTTACTTTTGCAAATTTGATTCCCTTCTCAGTCATTTTCTCTGCTGTCTCTTTCCTCCTGTTGCCATTATTTTGTTCCTTCTCTCCTAAATGCCACACTGAACATCATCTCCAACTGTCAGGGGGTCTTCAGATTATGAAGACCCTCGTTTTGCTGTTGGAGGAACACAGGAGACAGTGAAACATCGAGGCTTCAGTTCCATGCGAGTGTCTGCTTGAATCCTTCCTACTCTGAGAAAAGGGAAGTCTCTCCCAACCTTTTGCCTACAGGTTCGGTCCTCCCCTTCCCCATTGCCTCCCCACCGCACCCCTGAGCCCTGGGTCCGGGCAACCACCCTTCTGCTTTNTTGAATCCTTCCTACTCTGAGAAAAGGGAAGTCTCTCCCAACCTTTTGCCTACAGGTTCGGTCCTCCCCTTCCCCATTGCCTCCCCACCGCACCCCTGAGCCCTGGGTCCGGGCAACCACCCTTCTGCTTTTGGTCCTTATGAATTGGACTACTCTTCTCAGGTGGAATCACACACACAGTATTTGTCTTTTTGTGAAGAGCATATTTCACTTAGCATGGTGTCCTCAAGATTCATCCGCGTTGAAGTATTTAACAGGATTACCTTCTCTTTCAGAGCTGGATAATAGTCCATCACATGTGCACACCACACGCTGTTTATTTGTTCATCCACTGATGGATACTCAGGTTGCTTCTGCTCTTAGGCTTCCAAACAATTCTATGAACATGAGTCTGCAAATATCTGTTTTAGTTCCTGGTTTCAATTCTTGTGGATATATACCTAGTGGTGAAATTGCTGGATCATATGGTGATTCTACTGATAAATATTTTTTTAGGAACGACAACACTGTTTTCCATAAGAGTCTGTTTTTCTTTGGACCCCATTTTACATTCCCACCAGCAGTACACAAGTTTTCCAACTTCTCCACAGCTTTACCAGCACTTGTTAGTTTCTGGGGTTTTAATGTTTTGATAACAGCCATCCTATCATCATTAAAAGGTAAGAATAACTTCTGTTATAAACCACCTTGATCCCACGTTCATAATTTTCAAAATCCCTTGTATTCTGGTTGTTGCTATTAAGCTCATTTTTGCTCTAAAACATAGGACTTTGTTTCCAGGATGAGACTGCACAATCTACTTAAATTCCACAACATCCTTGTTAGTAGATCTCTCTCTCCCCTCGTTTTTCACAGTGAAAGCTATCTTGCAGGACCTCTAAGCTTGGTAAATCTCCCTCTCCAGCTTGAAGTCAGTAGCCCACTTCTCCCTGAACTACAATTAACCTACTTATGGCTGACATTTACATTTCCTTCTTGTCAGCTTTATGAAGATGTAACTTACACTCAAGTGTAAAACTCAGTGAGTTTTGACAAACCTCTACAGTATTGAACCCACCGTGACAATCATGATAGAGAACATTTTTAAGGGCTTTTGTTTGACCTCTCTGCCTTAATTAAACAAACAGAAAAACATAGCATGTAAGAACTACTGTCAGCTCTATTAGTAATGAACAATACCACTCCCACATCTATCGGTATCCTTGCTTACAATCTTTGTCTTCTTGACTTTCTTACTATGGCTAAAAGATTCTTTAGGATACAAAAGGGAGATAGAAAAGCTTTACAGAGAGGAGAGAAGGAAAGGAGGAGAGAGAAAAGGTGTGTTTACTCTAAGCTAACTTATTTAAATAAGCTTGTGTGGGTGTGTTAGTCATTCAACTGTGTCCCGTGGACTGCAGCCTGCCAATCTCCTCTGTCCATGGAATTCTCTAGGCAAGCATACTGGAGTGGGTGGCCATTCCTTTCTGGGGATCTTCTTCCCGACCCAGGGATCAAACCTGTGTCTCCTGCATTGCAGGCAGATTCTTTACTATCTGAACCACCATGGAAGCCCTTAATACTAGACTATTGGCACATAATTGCTGGGTTTTCCTTTACCTATAGTACATCGCTATATCTCTGTGATGTGCAAAGCCATTTTTTACTGCATACTTTTTGCCCCTATACTGTGCCTGTAGGCTTGTAAGTTTCCTTCCTTTTGTTTCTTTTCAGAAATGCTCCTTTCTGAAATGTCATTACTTCTTCCTTATCAATAATCTATGTTGAAATTTCATTTCTTAATGAAGTAACAATTATATAGGTCACATCAAATTCACTTTCCCTCCCCCCCGGAGTTTGTATTCAACAAACATATTATTGGGTACTTACTCGAGGCAGGGTATTCACTTGTTCTAGAAACTTCATTTCACATCCAACAAATTCTTTATTGAGCATTTACTATGTATAGGGCAAGTCTTCAGCTTATATTTCTTTGGATTCAACTAAAATTAAGTTTTTCCTTTTCCTCTTATCTAGAATGGCTTTCCCTGTGTTCAGTTCACAACTGTATGCAGCACTTGTTAACATTTCCCCCTACACAAACACGGTGTGTTCTTTAATCCAGGTACTGCTTGGCATTCATCATATTTTCCCCATAGCTTTTCTAAAAGTATGTTAACAGCCTTCATGCACTTGCAATTTCACTTTAAGTATTTTAATTAGAGGTCATTTAAGTTTCTTTTGAATATGTATTTAAAGACTTTTATTTTAAATACACTAGTCTACTTACAACTGAATTCCATTTAAGCTCTGGCACTTCCAAAGCTTAAATTTTAGGACTCAATCCTAACACTAAAATAATGCCTTTAAGTAAAGTCCATTCTGATATTTGGGCCTGTAATATCTAGTTTTCCCTGAAATCCCAAGGGTTCTTTGCATCTAGTAGGTGGTCAATAATATTTGGAATTATAGAATTTCAGAATGCAAAAGAACTGTATGGAAAAATAATATAGGGCTAAATTTCTTGTGACTTTGAACTTGGCAGTGGTTTTTAGAAATGATATGAAAAGCATGAGAAACAAAACCAAGCAAAAGACAAACTGAAACTTGTCAAAACTTAAAACTTTGTACTTCAAAGGCACCTCAAGAAAGTAAAAAGACAGTTGAAGAACAAGAGAAAATACCTGCAAATCATATATCTGATAAGGGTCTAGTATCCTGAATAAATAAAGAACTCTTAAAACTCAACAAGAAAGAGAAAAACAACCCAATCAAAAAGTAGGCAAAGGAATTGAATACATGTTTCTCCAAAGAAGATATATAACTGACCAAGAAGAAGATGAAAAGATGTTCAACATCATTAGCCATTAGGGAAATGAAAATCAAAGTCACAATAAGATACCACTTCACACTGACCAGGATGGCTATGATAATAGTTTAAAAAATTGTAAATAACAGAAAATAATAAAAATGCAACAATCAAAACAGAAAATGAGGGTGTGGAAAAATAATTGGAACCCTCATACATTGCTAGTGGGAATGTAAAATGGTGCAACCTCTGTGGAAAACACTTTGGTTGCTCTTCAATCAGCTAAACATACAGTTATCATATCGTATCATAGATACTTCATCCAGCAATTACATCCCTAAGCAAATAGCCAAAAGCACTGAAAGCAGGTATTCAAACAGAAACTTGTACATGAAAGTTTGTAGTAACACTATTCAGAATAGTCAAAAGGTAGAAGCAATTCAAATGTCTATCAACAGATGAATGGATAAAGAAAATGTAATATATCCACACAATGGGATATTATTTAACCATAACGATGAAGTATTGATACATGTTATCACATGGATAAACTTTGAAAACATATGCTAAGTTAAAGAGGCCAGACACAAGAGGCCATATACTGTGTCATTCCATTTATTTGAACTTTCCAAGATAGGAGACTCTAGAGAAAGCAGATTCTTGGTTTCCAGGGCTGGGGGACAGGGGAGAATAGGAAGTGACTACTAAATGAGTATAAGGTTTCCTTTGGAGGTGATAAAAATGTTCTGAAACAAGGGAGTGATGATGCCTGCACAGCACTATGAATGTAATAAATATCCCTGCATTATACACTTAAAAATGGTTAAAATGGTGCATTCGATGTTGTGTGAAAGAAAAGTGAAAGTGTTAGTTGATCAGTCACATCCAACTCTTTGCAATCCTATGGACTGTAGCCCAGCAGGCTCCTCTGTTCATGGAATTCTCCAGGCAAGAATAGTGGAGTGGGTTGCCATTTCCTTATCCAGGGGATCTTCCCTACCCAGGGATTGGACCCAGGTCTCCTGCATTGCAGGCAGATTCTTTATCATCTAAGCCACCAGGGAAGCCCATGTTATATGAATATTACTTCAATTAAGAAGAACTTATTGATGAATATATTGTTCACTATCATTGTGTAAGTATAGTAGATGTAGGGTTAATTAAGCTATTGCTTCTCTTTCTAGACTCTGAGGCCCTCCAGAGACAGACAAGTAAAACAATACAAAACAAAGATGTGGGCTCTAAACACATACAAAGGCTGCTAGGGGACAGACAGATGACAGTGATACAAGGACTATCCAAATGAAGCCAGAGTCTTGGCCTAACTGGTTACACGTCTGTGAGTGCCTCTTTGTGCTGCTACTGTACTGGGCTGGGTGTTCAATAATGAGCAACAGCAGAGACCACCCATCCTTTCTGGAACTTGCACTTGGGGCACAGGCAGATATTTCTTACAACCCCCTGCAGACTGAGGTAAGTGCTATGTAGAAAAGGAACAGTCTATGAAAGTTGAGAATAAAGAGACTTGACCTAGACCAGAATGAGGGAAGACCTCCTTCTGAGAGTAATCCTTAAGCTGAGATCCGTGGAACAATGGGAGGCAAGAGAGACTAGTGTGGAGAGCTGGGTTAGGACTCAGCGCTTTACTGCTATGGACCAGGTTCAATCCCTGATGGGGGAATTAAGATCCCATGAGCCATGCAGTGCAGCCAAAAAAAGAGAGACGGAGAGAGGCTAGCATCAGCAAAACCTATAGCAGAAGGAAACAGGACTTTCAAGGGCATGAAAGAAGGGCACTGTAGTTGGAGCAGGCTGCTAAGTGGGTCACGAAGCTGGAAAGACAAGTGGGGCCTGATAGNTTGGGCCCACCCCCCACTTCGTACCGCCCCGGCCCTCCCTCAGTCCCCTAGGAAACGCCCCTTTCTCGGTGGCAAGCCCTTTTCCTCACATCCAATCAGCGCTCAGGAAAAACATCACGTGACAACAGGACTCGGCCCGCCCTCCTGGAGGGAGCTGGCCAATCCCCTTGCTGAAGTGTGAATGGCCCAATCAAATCTCTCCCGCTAGCTTTCAAGGCACCGGATTTCCATCTGGCTCCACGGGAGGAAGGGAGGTACGGATTGGGTTACACCGCCGGAAGAGGGGCGGAACTTTGTTGTGGCGGTGAGGAAAAGGAAGCCCTGAAGGGTAGAAAGAAATACCAAAGCAAAGGCTGTTTTCCTGCTTTCATTTTTTCTGTTTTCCTTCTTTTTATTTTTTATTAAGAGCGAGAGGCGTTTGCGGTGGCAGTTTGGGGTGGGCGCCGCCGAGGTGAGGGGGTCTCGCCTCCCGCACGCTGGTAGGTGAGTGCGGCCTGGGCCCTGGCCAGGCAGCGAGACCAGGGCGCCGGCGTCCTCGCTGAGGAGGTGGGGGGCTGCGTCTGACTTGAAGTTTAGGGTCAGGCCTGCCCTTAGTCTGCGCTGTCTCCCAGGGTTCTGAGTCACCAGAGACAAGGGCTTGTGGGGCGCAGCCTGAGGGAAGCCGAGGGAGCCCGCGGGAACGCCTCCAGGTCCTGTGGAGGAGGATGCCGACCCTTTCAAGCCGTCCTGTGGCTTTGGGTCTCTTGTCGGCTCCCCTCTACGTTTTCTGCCAGGTGGCAGGCTTCAAGCGAGGAGTGGGCTCTATCTCAGGTCTTGGAACGGCTCCAGGCTACTCCGGAGATGTGGGGGTGCCTGCCTGATTGCGAGTTTCTTAGTCACAGAATTAGTTTAGGATGGAAACATTCATTATGTTCCATGTACCAATCTCTGTGCTCAGTGCACTTTCTTGTAAAGGAAATCAAACTGGCGCGTTCGTCTTGCACAAAACTTAACTGAGGGTTGAAGGGTCTTGAGAGCTGCTGGCCCAGGTGAAAGCCGGAGCGCATCGCGGTAAAGGTGGAGACCTATTCCTTCTTAGCACTGGTTTTGAAACTAGCAGAAAACAAGAGCTTCTGTGGCCTTTTTAAAATGCAGATTCTCGGACCCCACCCCCACCCCAGCTAGTCCGACTCAGGTCTTGAGTGGGACTGAGGAAGTCAAGTGCAGGTCTGGCGGTCAGAATTCCCAGTGACCTCTTGTGTACCAGCTGTTGGGTAAGATTCGTTGATAATTCAACTGTTTGCCTTATTGTTTTGTTAACAAGGACCCCATAAAAATGGTTTGGAAAGCACTGCTTCTGAACGCCTTGAAAGGAATTAGTGTGTAGACTCCTTTTTGATACAAGGAATTGAGTAGAGATAAAGGCAGCTTTTACAGTCTTAAAAATAGAGCTTGAGATGAACAGTTTGTAAGGGTCTGAAAGCTGAGGCTGCCCAGTTATCTTTCTCAGAGGAGTCTTGGGTCTCGGTGCCTTTCGCTCATGAGGAAATTCTTCATGCTTGTAACAATTATATCAATACCTTTTACCTAGTTAGCAGTCGTTCCCGTTTAAGAATCTTGCTGTTTTGATTAGAATCAAGCTGCTGCTGCAGAAATTGAAAACCGTGTATCTGGTAAATAAAGTGATTTAAACAGCATAGTTCAGCTGTAGACTCAATCAGTGTAATAACATCTTCATGGCAGGTAAATTAAGCAATTTCAGTGTGTTCATCATTGATCTCCTTTTGAACGGTGCTTTGTCTTCATTCTCAAATACCACCTGTTTCGCTTTTTCTGTAGCATGTGTTTTACAGTTTATTTCGTCTTTGGTTTTCTGAATTTTCCTTATGATGTATGCAACTGTGGATTTGTCTCTGTTCAGTGTGTTTGGTGTCTATTACACGTCTAAATTTTTGGATTAGTGTCTTTCATAAGTTCTGTAAAATTCTCAGTCGTTTATACTCATGTACTGTTTCTCCCTGTTGTGTATCTTCCTTCTTTACTGATTTAATGTAGACCTTTCCCCCTCTCTTCTTTCTGCCTTTTCCTCTTTTTACTTTTCTATACTAGTCTGCATAATTTGTTTTTTCTGAATTCTCTCATAAATTATTTCTAATCAGTTACTAAATTCATCTGTTGTGATTTTAAATTAATTTATTGCATGTTTTAGTCACTGAAGTTCTGTTTTTTCTTTTCAAATGTGCCATGCCACTTTAGCGGTTTCTTATGCTCTGCTGTTAATTTTGAGGCCTGGTTTTTATTTCTTTGAACATGGTAAGCATAGTTGTTTTGTAATATATATGTGTTAATTCCACTGTCTGGATGTCCTTTGGTCTGTTTCTGTTGCCCATTATTCCTGCTTTTTTTCTTACCAGTTCACCTTTACCTGATGCTGTAGTTCTTTGGGGTACCAAATTAAGATGGAGAAGGAGGTGGTTATCAGACCCCACACAACCCTACCTGGGCTCTCTGCTTTTGACTTTTACTTCCCATGGGCACCAAAACAGTAGCTTTCAAGATCAGAGAAATCCTCAGGACGAAAACCAGTTTGAATATTGGGCTCGGTTTCTCATTTTCACCTTGTCTTGGGTTTTTGCCGAATTCTTTACTGTCTTGTTAGCTTTTCTATTTGTTTAAGAATTATTTTAAAAAACTTCTTCCAGTTTTATTTGTTGCAGAAGTGAGGGATTGGTCTCAATTACCTAGCTCGCTATTTGTGGAAATGGAAGCCCTCTTTGATTTTAGGAGTGAAACTTGTTTTTCAGGCAACCTTGAGTTAAAGGTTATTTTTCTTCACCTATCTAAAACTTCCACCACCTTTCACAGGGCAGTGTCCTTCTTATTCAGTTGCCTGGTCGTATCTGACTCTATGTGACCCCTTGGACTGCAGCATGCCAGGTTTCCCTGTCCTTCACCATCTCCCAGAGCCTGCTCAAACTCATGTCCATTGAGTCGGTGGTGCCATTCAACCATCTCATCCTCTGTTGTCCCTTTCTCCTCCTGCCTTCAGTCTTTCCCAGTATCAGGGTCTTTTCCGATGAATTGGTTCTTCACATCAGGTGGCCAAAGTATTGGAGCAGTGTCGTAGCTGCTATCAAAATTAAGCTTCCCCAGTGCTTTTTCTAGTCTTCCTTTTCTGAACTCCTTAGTGCTTAATTTCTTTTCTCTCAGAGCATTTACCCTCATTTTCCATTTCCTTAAATTGCTCCTGTACTTACCTTATCTCTTCTTTTGAATTCAAATTCCTTATTTGCTAAAAAGTAGTGCCAGTTTAATACCTAGCACTGTGACTTGCACATAATGCTATTGGCTGCTTGATTGTGTCCGAGTCTTTGTGACCCCATGGACTATAGCTCACCAGGCTTCTCTGTCCATGAAATTTTCCAGGCAAGAATACTGGAGTGGGTTGCCTTTTCCTACTCTAGGGAACCTTCTCTACCCAGGGATCAAACCCACATCTGCAAGTTTTGCATT
The DNA here is from genome assembly GCA_006410875.1 of Neotragus pygmaeus. NCBI lineage: Eukaryota > Metazoa > Chordata > Mammalia > Artiodactyla > Bovidae > Neotragus > Neotragus pygmaeus. The sequence goes on along the minus strand of SJYV01038510.1, from coordinate 95,731 downwards.
GGCAAGCGGATTCTTTACTACTGAGCCTCCTGGGAAGCCCTGCCTTGCACATATGTTCCCTGTAAAGATTTACTTCAAAAATACAACTGAATGAGTGGGCCTTGTATGTTTGTAGTGTAAAGTCCTTTTTTTTTTTTTCCTTAATTTGGTTTTGGAGAGGAGATCCATAAATCTTGGAAGGTGGGGGTGGGAGAGAGTATAATTTAGTGTGGGTTAGGTTCCAAACTCCACCCAGGTGGTAAAATAGTGTGTAGTCAAAGCTATCCTCACAACAAACTGGAAAATTCTTAAAGAGATGGGAATACTAGACTACCTTACCTGCCTCCTGAGAAATCTGTATGCAGGTCAAGAAACAACAGTTAGAATTGGACATGAAACAACAGACTGCTTCCAAATCGGGAAAGGGGTACGTCAAGGCTGCATATTGTCACCCGGCTTATTTAACTTACATGCAGAGAACATCATGCGAAATGCCGGGCTGGATGAAGCACAAGCTGGAATCAAGATTACTGGGAAAAATATCAGTAACTTCAAGATATGCAGATGACACCACCCTTATGGCAGGAAGCAAAGAACTAAAGAGTCTCTTGATGAAAGTGAAAGAGGAGAGTGAAAAAGTTGGCTTAAGACTCAACATTCAGAAAACTAAGATCATGACATCTGGTCTCATTACTTTGTCTCTAATAGATGGGGAATAAATGGAAACAATGAGAGACTTTATTTTTCTGGGCTCCGAAATCACTGCAGAGGGTGACTGCAGCCGTGAAATTAAAATATGCTTGCTCGTTGGAAGAAAAGTTATGACCAACCTAGACAGCATATTATTTTGCCAACAAAGGTCCATATAGTCAAAGCTATGGTTTTTCCAGTAGTCATGTATGGGTGTGAGAATTGGACTATAAAGAAAGCTGAGTGCCGAAGAATGGATGCTTTTGAACTGTGGTGTTGGAGAAGACTCTTGAAAGTCCCTTGGACTGCAAGGAGATCCAACCAGTCCATACTAAAGGAAATCAGTCCTGAATATTCATTGGAAGGACTGATGCTGAAGCTGAAACTCCAATATTTTGGCGACCTGATGTGAAGAACTGACTCATTGGAAAAGACCCTGATGCTGGGAAGGATTGAGGGCAGGAGGAGAAGGGGATGATAGAGGATGAAATGGTTGGATGAACATGAACAACGATGAACATGACTTTGAGTAAACTCCAAGAGTTGGTGATAGACAGGGAGGCTTGGCGTGCTGCAGTCCATGGGGTCGCAGAGAGTCGGACATGAATGAGCAACTGGACTGAAGTGAAAGTCAACCCAGATGGTAAAATAATGTGTAGCCAAAGCTATCCTTGGAAATCTATTAGGGAAGCACCATGTTGGGTATGGCACTCCACTCTAGTACTCTTGCCGGGAAAATTCCCTGGACGGTGGAGCCTGTTAGGCTGCAGTCCATGGGGTCGCTGAGGGTCGGACACAACTGAGCGACTTCACTTTCACGCATTGGAGAAGGAAATGGCGGCCCACTCCAGTGTTCTTGCCTGGAGAATCCCAGGGATGGGGGAGCCTGGTAGGCTGCTGTCTGTGGGGTCGCAGAGAGTCGGACACGACTGAAGTGACTTGGCAGTAGCAGCATGTTGGGTATAGGTATACCAGTGTAGCAAAATTCCAACATGCCAGATTTTTCTCCAGCTTTGAAACAGATGCTATTTTTTTCCTTTGAGTTTTAGATACAGTAGTTGGTTCGCATTTAAGAATCACTGCGTGTAAAAAATATAGCTCGTATTAGAATTACATATAGTAAGGGAAGTGCTTACACTCTTGAGAGGCACGGATGAGGGGAGCTGAGGATCAGCCAAGGGAACCAATATTATCTCTCTTTCTTCCAGTGTATATATCAGTAGATAAATTCAAGGTAAATGTACGTATGATGAAACTGTTCTTAATGCTGTGGAAAAATACATGGCATGTGTTTTCTAGATGTCTTGCAAAAAGAGGAGGTTACTTCAAATTGCTGTTTATAGTAAACATTGTACATATGAATTGCATTTACTAATGCTGTGCCCTCATTTTTAGATTCTTTTAGTCCTCTTTGCTCGGAGAAGGCAATGGCACCCCACTCCAGTACTCTTGCCTGGAGGATCCCATGGATGGGGGAGCCTGGTGGGCTGCAGTCCATGGGGTCGTCGAGAGTTGGACACGACTCAGTGACTTCATTTTCACTTTTCACTTTCATGCATTGGAGAAGGAAATGGCAACCCACTCCAGTGTTCTTGCCTGGAGAATCCCAGGGACGGGGGAGCCTGGTGGGCTGCTGTCTATGGGTTTGCACAGAGTCAGACACGACTGAAGTGACTTAGTAGCAACAGTCCTCTTTGCTAGTGGAGTAGGTTAAATAAGCCTCAGTGTTAGAAGAGTGACTGAGAATTAACTTTTTCTAGTAATAAGTGCTAACAGACTGTTCTCTGTTAGTTAGTAGTTGTCATGCCCTGAAGTTTTATAGGGAAAGTTGGCTTAAGTTACTGTAGCTTGATAGAAGTGCCTTCTGGCCAGAAAGCAGTCTTTTCTAGAATGATTTTTAGTTTGCCAAATTCCTCTTAGTTTCTGTCCTGCATTTTAAAACCTCACATGACTTGAACATCAGATTAATGTTGGAAGAGCAATGCTTAAGTATATTTACTAACAGAAAAAGCGTGGATTGGCCTATTGTTTTTGCTCCCTTTGGGGAAATGTTAGAACATTGTGACACAGAGATCTGATCTGCCTTGGTGTATTTTTACAAGTACAGTGTATCTAATGTTAGAAGTTAGGAGGGTATGGTGGCCAGTGATGTAAACACTTAAGTAGTCTGCCATCAAAAAATTCAATTCCAGAGGAAACCAGATCTCATTTACTTGCATCATGGCATGAGCTAAATGGACTAATTTTCATGTCGGCAATGGCAATTATCTTGGGAGCAGTTTTATTTCTTGAAATTTATATAGCATGCTGTGCATAAACCCATTCTGTCTCACCAAACTGGAAATTAAATACTACAGTTTCCAGTACAAACACAGTAGTGCAGTGTTTAACATTTATTTCAGCTTGAAATATAAGAACACTGTTTGTTTGGCTGTCATGCGAATTAGAAAATTTGCATCAGTTTGAAACTTTTAAGTTGGGACAAAGTGATTTTGGTATGGTTTTGGATTTCCATGAATTCTCTATTTGAAGAACTTACGTAATCCTTTTAAAAATACTGTAATGTTTAATTTGATAATTGAACTTGAATCACTATAAAAAATGCTATGAGAGTAAAGAAAAGTTGGCACAGTTATTCTTTCTAAAATTAAATACAATAAGGACAAAATAAGCATTCTCAATGTAAATCTTCTTCATCCCTAAATGAATTTTTATTATTAAACCCCCAAATCCCTGGGCTTTTGTTTATTTGTGTTTTGTTTTTAGTTATTCTAACAAACGAGGAAAATAAGAGACTTGTGAAAATTTAGGTAAGCTGTAGGAATTAGAAATAAACACTTAGGTTTCTGATTTCTCTACTTCTGGAAGAAGGTAAATAAGTTGAGGGTAGAAATCACCTTTCTGTTGAGCAAAATAAACAGCTAATGAATGTTGGACACTTCAGAGAAAAATGCTTTGTCTAAGAAATTTTTAGTATGAGAGCTTTTTTTTTTTAGTTGAAATTAAAAAGGACAGTAGCAAGAGTTATTCTTGAAGATGTCAATTATCTAATATAGTAAGGTGATGAAATCTTTGGTCCTGTGTTTCCTATTGCACAAGTTGTATGATGTTTGAATAGAATTCCCTATGGGACAAAGACACGTTAGTGAATGCTTATTTGATGACTATTATTTTCTATAATTTACATTGGACAGTATCTAAGAATATGTATGTGAGAACATTCCTCTCTGCTTAAATTCTTCAAATTCTCTCCCTGGTTGGTTTATCCAGTAAGTATTTCTTATATATTTAATATATGCCAGACAATGTGCTAATAAGCACTGTGGATACAAAGAGCTGTTGGAATAGTCCTAAGTGATAAAACATAATGAATAACTGCTATAGTGGAATTAGAAATAGCTGGAATGGGGGCCAGAGGAGAAACAAAGTCTTAATAGAATGCTCTTAGAGTTATGCAGTATGAGGCCCTGAAAAGAAGAGATTAGAAAGGAAAGGATGAATTAAAGATAAATCATTGTGAAGTAGAAACAACAGAACTTGGTGACTAGTGGGATGTAAGGGAATAAGGAAAAAGGAGTCTTAAGTATATGTCCAGGTTTTCAGCTTGGGAAACTGGGTTGATCCCTATTTGTGCCCTTCATTACTGCCTCTTAGCTGTACCGTTTACTTTGGTTACCTGTTAGGAACTAGTACTAGCTCTTTAAAGTTTATTTTCTTTATGCACCCGCATATAATTTGCACAATGTTGGACACAGTTCAGCATTCAGCCTGATGTTGAGTTTATTTAAATTGAACTAATAATAAAACAATAAAATAACTATGGTAAAGGGGGGTTATAGAATTACCAAATACGTATACATGGAAGCTTTTCCTGATTTCCCTCAGTTTCATCTGTCCCTTTCCCACTTGTCATGGTTGTTTATGCCACTGATTTATTTCTCCTATACTCCTTGAGCATAGGGTAGTATATTTCTCTCACTCCCATAACCAGAGCATAGCTCTTTGCAATAATGACAGACCTTTTAAAGCATTTTTAAGCAGGTCCAAAACACTGTGCTAAGTACTTTACATGAATTATCTAGTTTATCTCACAAAAGCTTTATGTTGTGCAGTACTCTCTTAATCTTCATTGATGAGTGCAATCTGTGGATTAGGAAGCTAAGCCTTAGATGAGTTAAATGACTTGCCCAAAATCATACAACTTAAAAGTGGCAGAACCAACGTCTCTTGATCTAATCTACACTCATCATTACCTGTTTTCCCTCCTGTAAGGAGAATGTAACAAAAGGTATATGTTATATGTTGGTTGAATTAGATTAGGTTGTCATGAAAAGTGTCTGAAGTTAAGCTGGCTTCTTGGCAGTATTTATTGATAGGGAAGTTTTGAATATTTCTGGAGAAGAAATATTCTGAATATTATCTAGCATACTGAGGAGTATGACCACTGTTCATAAACATTTTCTGTCCTTTGACCTTTCCTAATATAGAAAATTCATTAACCAGAGGGCCACTGGTGGCATTGCAGGCAAGAAGGGAATAGTTGAAGTGCCAGGGAATGAGGACCTATAGGAGATGTGCAAATTGAAGAAAGAGATGGATGAAGCAGTCTATTATTAGTGTTGGTCCTTTTACACAGAAATGTTTTATAATTAGGCATGGCCATCTAGCTTTATTTTGGGAATGAGGGAATGTCGGGATTATGTTAGGTTTAAAGAACGGATTTTTTACAAGTGCTCATTAGTTTTGACAGTGTGACTTTTCTCAGGAAACCAACCCATTGAAAGAATTAGAATTTTTTTTCTGTCAAATTATAAACCCACTGTCTTCGAATTTCCTTTTTAAACGTGCTTCTGCCTTATTTTCTTTTCCATTGACCAGCCATGATTCTTGATTTAGTCCTGCATGTGAAAGATGGAGAAATAGCATAGGTCAAACTCTTTGGGTAAAAGTTCAGTTCTAACACTTGAGAAAAAGATGAAAAGGAGAGTAAGAATGTCTTGGAATCCCATAAATTTGACTTTTTCCAAAAGTAATTGATAAATGTTGGGAAAATTCTTATTCTCTAAGAGTTTCTATTTCAAATTCAAACCTTTGTTTACATGTATCTTAAAGGCTCTGACCCTTGAGTTTCAGGGATTTTTTTTTTTTAAGTCAAATGAATTATTTTTTAAAGTCAAATTCATTTTTTTTAAGTCAAATGAATTCTTCTTTATCCAAAAACTCAACAGGCTATGAAAATTAAATAGATGGCTTTACTTCCTTAGTTTTGCATTATAAGAATAAATCTTGAGTCTGAATGCTTACTTAGATGGAAGCATGTAAGATTCAAGATTTTTATTTTGAACTGTAAGAAGAGGTCTTTCAGTACTTATATATTTTTTACTTTTTTAAGTGTAACAAGAGTAAAGAGATGGATTCAATGGTATGCCAGTTGTATTACCATATCCTAATATTGCTTTCCCAGGTTTAAATCATAACAGTTTAAGTTCACTGTTTTGAGACAGTTTTTTCATGTTTTTATAAGATTAAAGGAACTAGGAATGCTTGACCTAGAAAAGTGACAAATTAGGAGGAAAATGGGAGTTTTCAAACAGCTGAAGNGCTTTCCCAGGTTTAAATCATAACAGTTTAAGTTCACTGTTTTGAGACAGTTTTTTCATGTTTTTATAAGATTAAAGGAACTAGGAATGCTTGACCTAGAAAAGTGACAAATTAGGAGGAAAATGGGAGTTTTCAAACAGCTGAAGCATTGTCGTGTTGAAAAAGGGATTTGGCTTCTTTTGTGTAGTCCCAGTGTATTCAACCTGTCTGTGGAATTTATAGGAAGAGAGATTTCAGTTCAGGTTAAGGAATAACTATTGTGCTAGTCAGATCTGCTCAGAGAGAGAATCAGCTACCTGAAGGGAGCTCAGTTTAAAGTATGGGTTGGATGAAAATCTCCTGGGTATGAATGGTGGGTTCTGTTGCCAGATAGAGAATTGTTTGAGGTGGGCTATGAGGACCCATCACATTCTGAATTATTTCCCAGTAAATAAGGGTGAGAGGAGGAAACCAGACAGCCAACATAGGATGAGAAAGGAGAGCTACAGCTGAGAAAGAGGACAGTGAGGGTCTAAATTGTCTCTCCCATCCTTTAAAGTTCTACATCTTTGATGTTTTCTCTGCCAGAAACATTTAAGAAAATGTTGGCCCTTGTTCCATAAGAGGTCGTTCTGCAAAACTTGAGGAATTTTTGGCATGGTCACAGAGATGGAACAGTTCTCTGTAATAGGCCTTTTGCTGGAGACGTTGAGTAATGCTAAGTCAGAAATGTCCAGGGTTGTGGGCTTTAGGTAAGAGCAACAACTTGTGTCCATTGATTTGGTTTTCTTTCTAGTAAATTTAAAAATTTTCTGTGTTGTTACAATGGACTAAACTTCAACAGTAGGTTTTGGGCAAAGACTGTTCTTTTGCCTGCATTCTTTTGCCTTTCTTTTGTTCTGCATGTTTGGATTTATTTCCTCCGTTTCCATTTTGGTCTTCACTAGAGGAAGATGTGCCATGAACACTCTTAGTACTGGAATTTGATATAAGAAGAAAGCTGAAATTGACACGTCCTTCTTCTTAAGGAGGATCCCTGGTTTCTGGGGAGGGTATGATTTAAGTGGGTAAGAGTATGAATTTTTCCTCTCAGCTGATTCTCAGCTCCACCATTCATCACCTTCCAGGTCCTCTTGCTGACTTTGTAGATAAACATAGATGTTGATAAAACTACATAATACATTAAGAAAATGTAATCCTATGCTCTTGTCAGTGACTTATGAGTTAAACTACTTGAGGATTTCTCAGTTCAAGGCTGAAGGAAGTTTTGAGGTAGTCCGTTGCTTGGGAGAGACAGAGTTCAATCTCCTTGTTTCTCTTCAGAATTTTAATTACAGCCCTCACTTGAAATATTTTGTTTGTTTTTTAGACTGTTCCATTATGGATGGAGGGGATGACGGTAACCTTGTTATCAAAAAGAGGTTTGTATCTGAGGCAGAGCTAGATGAACGACGCAAAAGGAGACAAGAAGAATGGGACAAAGTTCGAAAACCTGAAGATCCAGAAGGTATATAGGCTCACAGATCTCTAATCCTCACAACCCTCCAGGCTATTAACATCACTTTAGAGTAGAAGAACTGAGGCTGAGGGGGTGAAGGGACCTATATAAGGTCTCCATAGCTGAGGGCAGACCAGGATCTGTGCCTCCATGCCCTTTCCACTCTACCACACTCTATTCCAGAAGATTCCACTGGTCTTCTAGCTATTCAGGTGGATCCAGGATCTGGATAGCTGAGAGTGCTGCTTCCATGCAGGGTTTGTTTTGGGTAGATCCCTCATCCAGTTAGCTGTCTCAGTCCATGGGCCCTGTTCACACTCACAGTTGGCTTTGAGAACTGCTGGTTCCTGTCTGAGGTCTAGAGAGAAGCTGTGAACTTTGTACTATTTTTGTGTTATCTTTGCCCTCAGATCATGCAGAGACTTGACTTTATCTTTAAATCCTTTGTGATTCCAAAATAATATGAACGGATTGTAAAGTATGTATTTTTCCCCCCTCCCTTTTCTTTCAGAATGCCCGGAGGAGGTTTATGACCCTCGGTCTCTGTATGAAAGGCTACAAGAACAGAAAGACAGGAAGCAGCAGGAGTATGAAGAACAGTTCAAATTCAGTAAGCTTCAGAAAAAAAACAGCATCTGTGGGACTCTGCGGGGCATTTTTGGTGCACTTTTGCCTTGTGCAACACTTTTTCTAACCAGCCATGAAATTGTCTTGATTATCTAGTCTCTAGGTGCTCATTTGATAGAAAAGAGACAGCTTTCTACCATCTAGACCACATTGAAAATTTTTGCTTAGAACTCAGTATACCCATTTTAATTTTATGCTAACATCTAGTAATGGGAGAGCTTTGATTTTATGCCATGGTATCTATCCAAAAGCTTTGGTGTTTACAAATTCTTTCTTCTAATCCCCTGAACAATCTGCTGTTTATTAAAAAATAGGACAAGGAAAAATCTTGACTATATTTTCCCTTTAGCCTGCTTTAAGTGTTCCTTGTTTAATTATTTCCTCAGAAAACATGGTAAGAGGCTTAGACGAAGATGAGACCAACTTCCTTGATGAGGTTTCTCGGCAGCAAGAACTAATAGAAAAACAGCGACGAGAAGAAGAACTGAAAGAACTGAAGGAATACAGAATATCCTTTGTACTTTGCTAGGAATCTATAAGGTGTCAGTTTCTCATCAACATCTATGCATTTCAGTTTTTTCATTATAGAATGAGGGTCTTCTGCCTGGTCATCTTTAAGTTCCCTTTCAACTGTGATGTTCCTGTGATGCTGAATAACTGGCAGCGATACGTAGAGTTTTGTTGTGTGCAAGAGTCTGTTGCAATCAAAAGTCCAGATCCTTCAGGATTAACTAAAGGCCTAAATCCTAATGGTCAGTACCACAGTATTCTTGCCTTGTGAGATTAGACTCTGAAACAGATGGGCGATGCAATAAACCTCATCCAGCGGAGAAACTGGCTTCTAGATTTTTTAAAAGAAATTTTTAGCAACCCTCCTGTGTCCACAGACCTTCCCTACAGATACAGCCTGGTCTGTCTCCACAGAGAGGTAGGGAAAGCAGCCAAGAGGACTTTGCTTTGGCTCACTGTTATCTTTCTGGCACCCACTTGCATGTCTTACTAGGCATCCCATATGTAACTTGGCTGAATCAAAATTCTCAGTTCCACGCCTCACTACTCCTACCTTCACTACATTCAGTTCAGTTCAGTCGCTCAGTCGTGTCTGACTCTTTGCGACCCCATGAATCGCTGCACGCCAGGCATTACCTCCCTCCAAATCTCTTCTTTTTCTGGTATCTGCCAGACTACTTCCAAAATGTACTCCAAATCTTCCAGCTCTTGCTATCTCTGTTGCCACTGCAGTCGTCGTAGACCTTCTCTGGACTACGTGACCATCTAATTGTCTCTGCTCTGTTCTCCCTCCTAGTCCATTCTCTAGACGATAGTCTGGGGAACTTTTGAAAACATGTGGGATCAATATAACTTTCCTGTTTCAAACACTAGTGGCTTCCTGTTGCATTTAGACTTAAAATCTGCATTCTTAATCAGGTCCTACAAGGGTCTGCATGATTTAGGCCAACTCACCTCCCTGTTGTATCTTGAACTACTCTTCTTCCTATTTACCACACTCCAGCTTACTGCCTGTCTTTATGTTCTTCTCATACTGAGCTGTGTGATTCCATTTCAAGACATTTGTATTTGCTATTTCCTCAGCCTGGAATGCTCTGCCCTCAGATTTTACAGGGCTTGCATTTCATGACACTTGGGTCTCAGCTCCCTTCCTCATAGAGATCTTCCCTAAGCACTCCATCTAAAGTTGCAGCCACCCCCATCACTGACTATAATGTCATTTTAAAAAATAGTATGTCACTACCTGAAAAATCTTAATTTATATACTTACAGGTTGGTTTGCCTCTTTAGTACTGGAATATAAAGTAAGCACCATAAGAACAAAGACTTGATCACCACTGATTTCTCCAGTGCTTGGTATATAGTAGGTTCTTAGTATATGTGTGAAGAAATTAATGAATGACTCATAGAAGAGTTTAAAAAGGCCACCTTAGTGACTTCCTCCTGTGAGAAAGCTTATTTGAGTATTTCAAGCTTATATGTTGAATAACCTTACTAGTGTGGTAACAGGCTTTTTTACCTCTACAATTGTTGCTATGACTGTGTATGCACTAGTTGGTTTTTTTTTTTTTGCAGAGTGTGTGCAGTAGGTCCCATTACAGAGTTATGTAGGAGAAAATGTGCACAGATTGCCAGGAATTTGGTTAAAGACAAGGTGATTGACGGTGGTTGAGATAAGGTAGCAACATGCTGCCACAAAACGTGCTCTGAACAGGTAGTGAAAGACATGGCTTCCAGTCTCTGTTTTCCAAGTGGAATTCTGGTATAACACTAAGATAGAACTTGATAGAAAAATCACACCTCCATCCCAACTGTAGAATTGAGGTTGAGTCTTCTGAAGCTTCCCTCCCCTACTCTATTGTGTCATGACCCCAGGATGGTATTATGCATTGATGTATGGCAGGTATATGTACTGCATTGTTTCCAGTAGGTATCCAGATGCCTTCCAGAAGGCATCCAGCTTTTACCTCTAAGGAAAAAACACATTTTCACTTGAATTACATTCTGTTTTATTTGCTTAATTTGGCAGGCAAGCAAATAAGACAATGTCTCCCAAGGCAACATTCTGGAGAGTATTGTTGGTGTGGTATGAATATGAGAGGCCCTTGGGATTTCAGTTCAAAGGGAAGGATGAACAGGGCACCTGTGAGGCAAACGAAACATTTCTGTCCTGATAACATTGCAGTACAACATTGAAGAGGCTCCAGGGTAATTAGTGGCTTACATTGGAAAGTTCTGTCTAGAAAAACCGAAACAAAGCCTTCCAACCCACTGATGTATAATGTGCTAATCCCAAGCATGCATGTAGCCAGAGACATGTTGAGGTAGGAATTGGGGTTTAGACATCTGTTTATTAAAGCTCTAAATCAGGAGATGGTTCTTGGTTTTGCTTGGTTGGTATAAGATATATTTTATAATGTGATACTTGTGAATACAAGTAAGCTGCAGTTTGTATCAGCATAAACAGAACTTTTGTTTTCTTTAGGTTAGAACAGTATTTATTAATATGTGTGTTCAAATACGATGTGACCTTTTAAAAACTGCTTCATGTAGTTTATTCCTTGAGACTTTGGAATGTATTTGTATATTTAAAACATTTTAGGGGGAGAGGGTCTTAAGGGGGAAAAAGGACTTGGGCCTTGGATGTGGATCAAAAATATTAACACCTCCCTCCCTGCCCACCAAAAAAGAAGTTGAGAGCTTTTCTTCACTTAAGAAGAATAAAAAGTTAAATGTTGGTTTTTGTCTTTGTCTTGGTATTATAAATGTGTGATTTTGAAATTTTTTCTATTGTACTTGAAACTTTCTATCCTTTATGGTGGAGTTGTAGGTAAAAATCACAGCATGCTAATGGATTTTGATATTCTCTATTAAAAAGATGAAATTTCTATTTCATTTTTATTCTAAAAACATTTAGTATTAACATATCAGTTTCATGATTACCTTAAAAACATTAAATAGATGAAACTCAGAATAATGCTGAGTATAAAGTATAATCCCTATTGAATATTACAGATGTTTAAGATAACTGGTTCCCATAAGAATTGAGCCTCTGAAAATTAGACACTAGAATTAGAAATTAAAATTTCCTAATTTCTGGTACCCAGTTTTTCCATTGTTCAAACATACAGGAATAGCTTAGACCGAATAGTCCCACCTCCACTCCTCTGGGCTGATAATACATACGTCTTGGATATCTTGAGCACTAGATGTCGCTGTTGTTGCAGCAAGGCACCACTGCATCTTAAATAAGGAATTGCACCATGTTCCAGCACTTATTTATTGACTAATATGAGAGAGCATGAAAGGGAAGGAGAGGAGGGGGTTGGTGAACAGAACAGAAGAAATTGACAAACCTTGGGAGCCATAGATTGACATCAAGCTTGAAAACAGTACATAACAAATGAACTGGTGGTTTTATGCTTTTCAACAGCTTTTCAGTCCTTGTGTTGTGTCGTCTATGCACAGGGGTTTCTCATTAAAATCACCCTCAGAGTGTTTAATACAGGTTCCTGGGCCTCTGAAAGTCCTCATTCAGTAAGTAGGTTTGGGACAGGGAAGGGACCCTGTTTTTTAAATGTGCCTTAAGGTGATTCTGATGTTGTCTTACATCCACAGAATAGGAGTTAGTCTTCATAATATCTAAAGCTGAATGCTACTGATAGTCATAGGACACTCTGCAAAATTTTATTTTATCCTTATAGGGAAAGCAAGTAATTTTTCTGCGTTCAGGGAAGCTTACATTTTTTTCTGTTGGATTCTTCAGGATCTTCGTTTTCCCCAACAAGTATGATATTGGCCATGTTTTTGGTAATAGCACATGTTCTGGTCATCCTCAGGATTTTCTTTGGGAATCAAAGGGAAAAAATTGCTTCTCTGTATTATTTTGGGCTTGCTTTGCCATCTTCCTCCTAGTCATCTTCATTTCTCTTTAAATCAGCTGGATTTGACTGGCAGAATAAAGGGGGGAGCTTTTTTTTCCCTTTGGCAGTGCTTCTTGGCATGTGTAGTTTCCCAACCAGGGACTGAATCTATCCCCCTGCAGTGGAAACATGGAATCCTAAACACTGGACTGAAAGAAAAGTCTGGGGAGGGCATTTTTTAAATAAGTAGGCCAAACATTCCATGGCAGAGCTGAAGTGCTCGTGAGTTACAGGTGCCTTCCACGTCTTGGTTTATCACTGTCCTGCTATAGCTCTTTTTGCTTAGTTTGATCCTTAACCTGTAACTCACAGTAATCTCAACAAGGTTGGAATTTCTTCAGAAAACAAGAAGGAAGTGGAAAAGAAAGCTGTGAAACCCATAGAAACCAAGAACAAGTTCTCCCAGGCAAAGCTGTTGGCAGGAGCTGTGAAGCATAAGAGGTCAGCCTGCATTCCCACGACTTTAATCTCCCTCTGACTGTGTACCCCAAGATGCCAGAGTAATGGTAGTCAATACAGAGTTACCTAAGTACGGGGCTTGGTGAAGTTCCTTGGTGGCCCACCCTCGCTCCCCTATCAGATTTGGTGTTTTCTGACACCTTTGACCTTTGTGTCTCTGTTTGTTCAACATAATAACCACTCTTCATTAGACACGTAAGTACTTTCAGTGCAGGTGATATTTTATTCCTCTATGAAGTACAGAGACAGAATCTCAGAGGTTGAGAACCTTTGTCCAAAGTCAAAAAGTAACAGGAGAGGTGGAATTCAACATTTGAGCATCTGTGTTTCTAGGCAAACAAGGTAGCAAGTTCTGTGGAAGGATTTATATAAGGTGTAATGAGAGCAGGGAGGGTAGCATATTAAAAAGCAGAGACATTACTTTGCCAACAAAGGTCCGTCTAGTCAAGGCTATGGTTTTTNCTCCAAAATCACTGCAGATGGTGACTGCAGCCATGAAATTAAAAGATGCTTACTCCTTGGAAGGAAAGTTATAACCAACCAAATACCATATTAAAAAGCAAAGACATTACTTTGTCAACAAAAGTCTGTCTAGTCAAGGCTATGGTTTTTCCAGTGGTCATGTATGGATGTGAGAGTTGGACTGTGAAGAAAGCTGAGCACCAAAGAATTGATGCTTTTGAACTGTGGTGTTGGAAAAGACTCTTGAGAGTCCCTTGGACTGCAAGGAGATCCAACCAGTCCATCCTAAAGGAGATCAGTCCTGGGTGTTCAGTGGAAGGACTGATGTTGAAGCTGAAACTCCAATACTTTGACCACCTCATGTGAAGAGCTGACTCATTTGAAAAGACCTTGATCCTGGGAAAGAATGAGGGCTGGAGGAGAAGGAGATGACAGAGAATGAGATGGCTGGATGGCATCATCAACTCAATGGACATGAGTTTGAGTGAACTCCGGGAGATGGTGATGGACAGGGAGGCCTGATGTGCTGCGGTTCATGGAGTCACAGAGTCACACACGACTGAGTGACTGAACTGACTGACTGATCTAATTGTTATCTTGAGGACATTCCATCCAAATGCAGAATACACTTTCTTCTCATGTGCACATGGAACATTCTCCAGGATAGACCACACTTGGAAAACAAATCAAATCTCAGTAAATTTAAGGAAACTGAAATCATATCAAGCACCTTTTCTGACCACAATGCTATGATTAGATTAGATGTAAATTACAGGGAAAAAATGTAAAAAGCACAAGCACATGGAAATTAAATCATTTGTTTCTAAATAATGGACAGGTTACTGAAGAAATAAAAGGGAAATAAAAAAATTTCTAGAAACAAATGTCAATGAAAACACAATGTCCCCAAATCTATGGGATGCAGCAAAAGCAGTTTTAAGAGGGAAGTTTATAGCAATAAAATCCTACCTCAATAAATAAGAAAAACTTAGGAAAGACAACCTAACTTTACATCTAAAACATCTGGAAGAAGAACCAAAAAAACCCCAAGATTAATAGAAGGAAAGAAATCACAATGATCAGAGCAGATATAAATGAAAAAGAAATGAAGGAAATGATAGTAAAGATTAATGAAACTAAAAGCTGGTTATTTGAGAAGATAAGCAAAACGGACAAATCACTAGCCAGACTCATCAAGAAAAAAACAAGAGAAAAATCAAATTAAAAAATAGGAATGAAAAAGGAAAGGTTATATCAGACAATGCATAAATACAAAGAGACTATTATGAGCAAGTATATGGCAATTAAATGGACAACCTGGAAGAAACGGACAGGTTCTTAGAAAAGTTCAACCTCCCAAGATTGAACCAGGAAGAAATAGAAATTATGAACACGATAATTACAAGCACTGGAATAGAAACAGTGATCAAAAATCTCCCCAAAAACAAAAGCCCAGGGCCAGATGGCTCCACAGGTGAATTCTGTCAAACATTTAGAGACGGCATAATGCCTGTCCCTCTGAAACTGTTTCAAAAAATTGCAGAGAAAGGAACAATTCCAAACTCATTCTATGAGGCAACAATCATCCTGATACCAAAACCAGACAAAGACATCAGAAAAAAATAAAATTATAATCCAATATCACCAATGAACATAGTTTCAAAATCCTCAACAAAATTCTAGCAAACAGAATTCAACAAAATATTAAAAAGATCATACACCATGATCAAGTTGGGTTCATCCCAGGGATGCAAGGAGTCTTCACTATATGCACATCACTCAGTGTGATACACCATATTAACAAATTGAAAGATAAAAGCTATATGATAATCTCAATAGAGGCAGAAAAAGCTTTTGACAAAAGTAAGCTCCTATTTATGATAATGCATTTTCACAAAATGGTCATGGAAGGAACCTACCTTAACATAATAAAGGCCATATATGATAAACCCACAGCAAACAATAGTCTCAATGGTGAAAAACTGAAAGCGTTCTCTCTAAAATTAGGAATAAGACAAGGGTGCCCACTCTTGCCACTGTTATTCAGCATAGTTTTGGAAGTCTTAGCTATGCCAATCAGAAAAGAAAAAGAAATAAAAGGAATCCAGATTGGAAAGAAGAAATAAAACTCTCACTGTCTGCAAATAACATGATACTATACATAGAAAACCCTAAAGACACTATCAGAAATTTACTAAAGCTAATCAATGAATTTAGTAAAGTCACAGGATACAAAATTAATGCACAGGAATCACTTGCATCCCTGAACACTAACAATGAAAAAGTTATTAAGGAATCAATCCTTTTTTACCACTGTAACAAAAAGAATAAAATATCTAGGAATAAACCTAAGCAGACAAAAGAGCTGTATACAGAAAACTGTAAGACACTGATGAAAGAAATCAAAGATGACATAAACAGATGAAGACATGTTCCATGCTCCTGGATTGCAAGAGTCAATATTGTGAAAATGACTATACTACCAAATGCAATCTACAGATTCAGTGCAATCCCTATCAAATTACCAATGACATTTCCCACAGAACTAGAACCAAAAAATCCATAATTTGTATGGAAACACAAAAGACTCTGAATAGCCAAAGCAATCTTGGGATATAAGATTGGAGCAAGCTCCAATCATCAAGACAGTATGGTACTAGCACAAAAGCAGAGATATAGACCAATGGAACAAGATAGAAAGACCAGAGATAGACCCATGCACCTATGGAGACCTTGTATTTGAAAAGGGAGGCAAGAATGTACAATGTGGAAAAGACAGTCTCTTCAACAAGTGGTGCTGGGAAAACTGGACAACTATGTGTAAAGAATAAAATTAGAACATTTCCTAACACCACACACAAAGGTAAACTCAAAATGGATTAAAGACCTACATGTAAGATCAGAAACTATAAACTCTTAGGGGAAAACAGGCAGAACCCTCTATGACATAAATCACAGCAAAGGGATCCTCTATGACCCATCTCCTAGAGTAATGGAAATAAAAACAAAAATAAACAGTGGATTATAATTAAACTTAAAAGAAAGTTTTTGCATAGCAAAGAAAACTATAAACAAGGCAAAAAGAAAGCCCCCAGAATGGGAGAATATAATAGAAAATGAAACAAAAGGCAAAGGACTAATTTCCAAAATATGCGAGCATCTTATGCAATTAAATACCAGAAAAAAGAAAAACTCAGTCAAAAAGTGGGCAAAAGACCTAAACAGACATATCTCCAAAGAAGACGTATAGATAATAAACACACGAAAAGATGTTCAACATTGCTGTTTATTCAGTTCAGTAACTCAGTGGTATCTGATTCTGTGAATTTTTGCTTATTTTTAGAGAAATGCAAATCAAAACTACAATGAAACACCATCTCACACCAGTCAGAATGGCTATCATCAAAAAACTTACAATGAAAGTTGGAGAAGATTCAAAGAAAAGGGAACCCTCTTGCACTGTTGGTGGGAATGTAAATTGATACAGCCACTATGGAAGACAGTATGGAGACTCCTTTAAAAACTGGAATAAAACTACCATATGACCCAACCATCCCACTACTAGTTATATACCCTGAGAAAACCAAAAAAGACACATGTACCCCAGTGTTCATTGCAGCACTATTTACAATAGCCAGGCTGTGGAAGCAACCTAGACGTCCATTGATGGATGAATGGATAAAGAAGCTGTTGTATATATACACAATGGAATGGTACTCAACCACATAAATGAATACATTTGAGTCAGTGCCAGTGAGGTGGATGAACCTAGAGCCTACTATATAGAGTGAAGTAAGTCAGAAAGAGAAAAACAAATATCGTATATTAACACACATATATGGAATCTAGAAAGATGGTACTGATGAACCAATTTGGAGGGCAGCAATCGAGACACAGACATAGAGAACAGACTTAATGGACCCGGGAGTGGGGTGGGGAGAAGAAGAGGGTGGGACAAATGGGGAGTAGCGTGGAAACATGCTACACTGCTAAGTCACTTCAGTCGTGTTCGACTCTGTACGACCCCATAAACGGCAGCCCTCCAGGCTCCCTCATCCCTGGGATTCTCCAGGCAAGAACACTGGAGTGGGTTGCCATTTCCCTCCTCCAATGCATGACAGTGAAAAGTCACTCAGTCGTGTCCGACCCTCAGCGACCCCATGGACTGCAGCCTACCAGGCTCCTCCGTCCATGGGATTTTCCAGGCAAGACTACTGAAGTGGGGTGCCATTGTATTTTATATATACACTGCCTATGTAAAATATATTACCTGTGGGAATTTGCTGTATGACTCAGGGAACTCACCCTGGGGTTCTGTGAACCTAGATGGGTGGGATGGGGTGGGAGGTAGGAATGTGGTTCAAGAGAGAGGAGACATATGTATACCAATGGCTGATTCATACAGATGTATGGCAGAAACCAACGCAATATTATAAAGCAGTTATCCTTTACTGAAAAATAAATACATTAAAAAAATGAGAACAATCAGTAAGTGCTAAACTAACAAAAGGGCTTCCGAGGTAGTGCTAGTGGTAAAGAACCCACTTGCTAATGCAAATAGACATAGAGATGTGGGATGGATCCTGGGTTGGAAAGGTCCCCCGGGAGGAGGACATGGCAACTCACTCCAGTATTCTTGTCAGGAGAATCCCGTTGACAGAGAAGCCTGGCAGGCTGCAGTCTACAGGACTGCACAGAGTTGGGCATAACTAAAGCAACTTAGCAGGCATGTAAACTAACAGAACAAACGGACACAAACTAACAGAACAAAACAAAAACAGCAACAAAAAAAGGAAAATAAAAAGATAAGGAAAAAATAGAAGAAAACAAACTTACAAAAGCAATCAAAAAAGAAACAATAAAGTTAAAAGCCTCATTTCCTAAGCAGACCAGGATTCCTCCAGGACCATTCCCAGCCATGGAGCTCCTCACTCCCATCCCCTCTGTTGTGTTTATGCAGCAGTACTCTCCCAGGATTCTCTCTCTTAACCCAGCACTTTAGGGTTCAGTTCCTGCCTGCATTGACGGATTTCCATCTCAGGCAGAGGCACTCAGGGCAGATTCACAAGGAGGCTTTGGGGTGGATGGTGCTCAGGACACCAAGCCTACCCTGTTGGAGTGGGCCTTGGCTTGAGAAGCAGGTCAGCCTGCTCAGATGAGCACCCTCCAGGTGCCTGGAAGGCCAAAGAAGCTGGCAGGTGGAGAAATGTGTTGTAATGGTGGCCCTGCCCCTTGCAAGCCACTCAGCAATGATATCTAACTTCTGTGGCGTCCTGGGCTTTTTTCACAATTTTTTCTGGTTGTGGAGCTGCTTACTCCTGTCCTTTCAGGCTATCTTTCCATAGCCAGCAGCTGGCCTCTCCCTGGGTCCACACTCCAAATTCTATTTTCCAGCACCTAGACTACCTCTACAGCAGGCAATTCACAACTCAGACTGGGATGCACAGAGCTGTAGTTGTAGACCCTGTGTTTAGTTCTTACTTGTCCTGCCTCCTATTCTGCCATCTTGACTCCTCCCCGTTTTTAAATTAACTCTAAATCCTCTGCTCTGGCTACTTCTCACATCCCTCGAGCACTCACATGCAGACCCAGTAGCCTGATTTCCACATGTTGGAGCAGTTTCCTCTAGTTTGTACCTGCTGTGGCCTCTGTCAGGAACAGACACTCTGGCCACAGGCCTCCCAAGCTGCGTCACTTATGATTTCTGTAACCCCTTCCCCTCTTTGTGGCTGTGTGTGTTCTGCTTGCCTTCTGAAGGTCATCCTGCATGCCTCCTCCAAGAAGCCTTCTTGTTTTTTTTTTTCAGTTTTCACACGATCTGTTTTGTTATCTTTGGTGAAAGAAAATATTTCTTAAAGCCTCTGTACTGTAGCACAAATAATCAACAATGAAGTGATTTCTGCTTCCATCTCCCCCCACTGGAGTTTGGACTCCTCTAATACAATGACTTTTCCTCGCGTTTCTGTATCCCAAAGACAAACAGTTGCACACAGTTGAAACACATTATACATCTGTTGAATGTTGACCTAATATTAGAAGACACACTCAGGAAATCTGTAGGGCAGTTTGGTCTTCAGCTGCCAGGTGGCACCAATGCTCAGGTGCTGTGGAAGAGCTGGGAAAAGTGAAAGCAAAAGTGTTAGTGGTGTTAGACTCTGTGAGCCCGTGGACTATAGCCTGCCAGGCTCCTCTGTCCATGGAATTCTCTAGGCAAGAATACTGCAGTGTGTAGCCATTCCCTTCTTTGGGGTATTTTTCTGACCCAGGGAGAGAAACTGGGTTTCCTTCATGGCAGGCAGATTCTTTACCCTCTGAGCCACAAGGGAAGCCAGACGGTTGGGAAGGAAGATGCTTTGGGGAATGTTTGAATGTTGGTTGCAACTTGTTCTGGTGGGTCGTGAAGTCATTCCCTTTTTTTTCCAAGACTTACTGCTTGGTCTTCTGAGAGGACTATTTCAAAATCATATAGACTGGATGGCATAAACTACAGAAATTACTTTTCTCATAGACCTAGAGGCTGTGAAGTCCAAAATCAAGCTACTGGTTGATGTCTTTTTGGCGACGGCCCTCTTCCAGGGTTGCTGTCTTCTTTCTGTATCTTTACATGAGGGACAGGGAAAACTCTGCTCTCTCCTCCTCTTCTAATGAGGGAACTAATCTCATCCTGGGAGCTTTACCCTCATGACTTGATCATAAAGTAACCATCTTCCAAAGGGCCATCTCCTAAAACCACCAACTTGTGGGTTATGGCTTTAACATATGAATTGTGTGGGGATACAAATATTCAGCCTTTAACACTGCCTTCAGGGGCTTATAGGTGTGGTTAGAACTAGATGTGTTGGGGGGTGGGGGTGGATTGAAGGTGAAGCCTTAATTCAGATGTAAAGACACAGCCTGGATTCAGGCATCAAGCGTCAGGTCCCTGGGCAATATGAGTCCAGGTGAGAAGTCATAGTGGGATACCTACGTAGAGGGTTCCTGTTCATGATTATGGTGGTGAGAATTGTTAATACTTCAGGGTGGGATTTAGATTCATGTGGGAGATAGTAAAGGCTTGGGAGTATGGTGGGTATCACTGGGTATGGGGGACCCTTGAGAATCCCATGTCTCTGATCTGAGCTCTTGATCCAGACAAGAGACCTCTGAGGTGGAGCGACCACAGAGAAGAAGGTAGGGAGATGGGCTTTCCCAACTATATCTCTGTCTCCCTGTCAATCCTCACTTCATTTCCTATGTGAGCAGTTTTTGTTTTGTTTTACTTGCCTTTTTTTCTACAGAATGTGGACAGGCTCATTCCTGCCTCTCAGGTCAGTTTGGAGACAACCTGGGCTGATGGATGCACAGCACTCTGGAACTTGTAGGGCGCNAAAAAAAAAAAAAAAGAAACACTGGAAAACAGAAGTCACCTGCTGGGAATTTGTATAACAGACCTCTTTAACAATTTAAAGGTCAGCATTTATCAATTATTTTATCCATGACTATCTAAATACTATATATTCTTAGTGTTATTTCTCTGGTTTACATTATAAATTCTTTTCTTAGTTAAGTTTTCATTTAGCTCCAAGGATCTAAAAACTCCTACAGATGTAAAAATGTACTGCCATCCTTTCAGCTGCTCAAAAGTATTACTTCTGATATTTCTCTGACTTTCTTAAGTATTCAGCACTGTTGTAAGATGATTTTGCCTTTAAGCTAGAGAAGAGAGGAGGAATATACCAGGTATGGCTTTGTTTTAATTTAAAAAAAAAAAAAAAGGTAGTATCTTTCCCCAAAGCACTTCCATCCCCAAACTTATCTACTTATTTATTGTGTGCTAAAACTGAGCCATTTGCCCACAGTTAGCTGCAAGGGGACTGGGAAAATGACTCTATGGCTTTCTAGGTGATATAGAGGGAAGTAGTACAAGATATGTGATCAGAAATGTTTTTGGAGTAGAAAAGCAACAATGTCTGCCACACTANTGTGTGCTAAAACTGAGCCATTTGCCCACAGTTAGCTGCAAGGGGACTGGGAAAATGACTCTATGGCTTTCTAGGTGATATAGAGGGAAGTAGTACAAGATATGTGATCAGAAATGTTTTTGGAGTAGAAAAGCAACAATGTCTGCCACACTATTCTAGATAAAACCACTGTGTTTTTAAACATGAAATAGATAGTAACAATTATCCTCTACTACAACCACCACCACATCGAGCATCTCCATGCTCCTTCAGAAGCACTGCTGTCAACTCTCTGTTAGTAAACAACTCAGTATGCCCCAAAGGGATCAATGGTTTAGGTAATTCTTTGGAGTTATGTCATACGCTAGAGATGTCTTTTAAAAAAGGTTGTGGCATGTTCTGAGATCAACATGGCAAAGGAAATGAGAGAAACCTCCAGAGGAGCCAGAAGAAAATGGAGGCTTAATCCAGACAGATGGCAAAGTCAACACTTGGATTGCAGCCTTGCAGAAGTCCTGTCATAGTATGACTGGGCTTAAGTGTCAACACATATTTAAGGCTTAATAAGGCACTGTTTGGGCTTCCCTGGTGGCTCAGACAGAAAAGAATCTGTCTGCAACGTGGGAGATGTGGGCTTGATCCCTGGGTTGGGAAGATCCCCTGGAGGAGGGCATGGCAATCCACTCTAGTATTCTTGCCTGGAGNTTTGGGCTTCCCTGGTGGCTCAGACAGAAAAGAATCTGTCTGCAACGTGGGAGATGTGGGCTTGATCCCTGGGTTGGGAAGATCCCCTGGAGGAGGGCATGGCAATCCACTCTAGTATTCTTGCCTGGAGAATCCCAAGGACAGAGGAGCCTGGCAGGCTATAGTCCTTGGGGTCACAAAGAGTCAGACATGACTGAACAACTAAGAACAATACAAAGCACACAAGGCACTGTTTGGTGTTGTGTAAACAACAAAGCTACAAAGATACTAAAGACTCAGTGCATGAATAAAGGGTCTCTTGACTAAACAAAGGGATAAATCGAACATGAAAACCCAAGTATAATATGGTTCTCCTTCAATAAATTATCTACTCTTCTAGTGTTTTAAAAGAGTACAATTGAATATTGCCATTGTTAATAAATATGTCCACAAATAAGTATTCATATAAATACAAAATAAGTATTAATGTGGTGTTTCAAATTTGCTGGCATACCGAGTACAGCACTTTCACAGCAACATTTTTTAGGATTTGAAATAGTTCAACTGTGATTCCAACACCTCCACTAGTTTTGTTCATAGTGATGCTTCCTAAGGCCCACTTGACTTCTCATTTCAGGATGTCTGGTGGTAGGTAAGTGATCACACCATTGTGGTTATCTGGGTCATGAAGATCTTTTTGTACAGTTTTCTGTGTACGGTGGCCACCTCTTCTTAATATCTTCTTCTTTAAGGTCCATACCATTTCAGTCCTTCATTGTGCCCATTTTTACATGAAATATTCCCTTGATATCTCATTTTCTTGAAGAGATCTCTGGTCTTTCCTATTTTATTGTTTTTCTCTATTTCTTTGCACTGATCACTGAGGAAGGCTTTCTTATCTCTCTGTGTTATTCTTTGGAACTCTGTATTCAAATGGGTATATATATTTCCTTTTCTGCTTTGCCTTTAGGTTCTCTTCTTTTCTCAGCTATTTGTAGGGCCTCATCAGACAACCACTTTGTCTTTTTAAATTTCTTTTTCTCGAGTGTGATATTGATCACTGCCTCCTATACAATGTCACAAACCTCCATCCATAGTTTTTCAGGCATTATATCAGATCTAATCCTTGAATTTATTTGTCACTTCCACTGTAAGGGATAGTAAGAGATTTGTTTTAGGTCATACTTGAATTTGGAAAACTCAGCAGTGGCCACAGGACTAGAAATGGTCAGTTTTCACTCCAATCCCAAAGAAAGTCAATGCCAGAGAATATTCAAACTACCACACAATTGCACTCGTTTCACATACTAGCAAAGTAATGCTCAAAATTCTCCAAGAAAGGCTTCAACAGTACATGAACTGAGAACTTCCAGATGTTCAAGCAGGATTTAGAAAAGGCAGAGGAAGCACAGGTCAAATTGCCAACATCCATTGGATAATTTAAAAAGCAAGAGAGTTCCAGAAAAGCATCTACTTTTGCATTATTGACTACGCCAAAGCCTTTGACTGTATGGATCACAACAAACTGTGGAAAATTCTTGAAGAGAGTGAATACCAGACCACCTTATCTGCTTCCTGAGAAATCTGTATCCAGGCCAAGAATCAAGGTTAGAACTGGACATGGAACAACGGACTGGTTCCAAATCAGGAAAAAAGAATGTCAAGGCTCTATATTGTCACCCTGCTTACTAACTTATATGCACAGCACATCATGTGAAATGTTGGGCTTGATTAAGCACAGGCTGGAATCAAGATTGCCAGGAGAAATATCAATAATCTCAGACCTGCAGATGACACCACCCTTATGGCAGAAAGTGAAGAGGAACTAAAGAGCCTCCTGATGAAAGTAAAAGAGGAGAGTGAAAAAGTTGGCTTAAAGCTTATCATTCAGAAAACTAAGATTATAGCATCTGGTCCCATCACTTCATGGAAAATAGATTGGGAAACAATGGAAACAGTGACAGACTTTAGTTTCTTGGGCTCCAAAATCACTGCAGATGGTGACTGCAGTCATGAAATTAAAAGGCACTTGCTCCTTGGAAGAAATGCTGTGACAAACCTAGAAAGCATATTAAAAAGCAGAGACATTACTTTGCTGACAAAGTTCTATTTAGTCAAAGCTATGATTTTTCCAGTAGTTATGTATGGATGTGACAGTTGGAGTACAAAGAAAGATGATTGCTGAAGAATTGATGCTTTTGAACTGTGGTGTTGGAGAAAGCTCTTGAGAGTCCCTTGGACTGAACGAGATCCAACCAGTCCATCCTAAAAGAAATTAGTCCTGAATATTCATTGGAAGGACTGAGCTGAGGCTGAAATTCCAATACTTTGGTCACCTGATGCAAACAACTGATTCATTGGAAAAGACCCTGATACTGGGAAAGATTGAAGGCAAGAGGAGAAGGAGATGACAGAGGATGAGATGGTTGGATGGCATCATCAACTCAATGATATGAGTTTGAGTAAGCTCCGGGAGTTGATGATGGACAGGGAAGCCTGGTGTGCTGGAGTCCATGAGGTCGCAAGTAATTGGACATGACTGAGCGATTGAACTGAATGTGGTGTTCTCAGTAACAGTTTTTGCAATATATCTATATCAGCATGATTTCTTACAGTAACTGAGTCTAGTCTTTGGTAGTTCAGATGGTAAATAATTTGTCTGTAATGATAGAGACCTGGGTTCAGTCCTGGGACAAGAAGATTCCCTGGAGAAGGGAATGGCTATATACTCCAGTATTCTTGCCTGGAGAATCACATGGACAGAGGAGCCTGGAGGGCTACAGTCCATGGTTTCTCAAAGTGTCCAACTGACTGAGCGACTAACACTTTTGCTTTTGTAGGCAATTGTATTTTGTGCTTACAAGGTGAACATAAATGGGTGATTAGAGGAAGTATTTGTATATTAAGAATTTTCAGTTCAATTAATTTATGCCCAATAATTGTCACTACAAATCCAAAGCAAACATAATAGTTGAATCAAAGAACAGCAGTGTGCAAGTCACAAACGTTAAATTCTACTGTAAGATTTTATAAAATATTAAGATCTACATGGTATGTGTGGGCTTCTCTGGCAGCTCAGCCATAAAGAATATGCCTGCAATTCAGGAGATGCAGGAGACACAGATTCAATTTTTGGGTCGGGAAGATCCCCTGGAGGAGGGTATGGCAATCCATTCCAGTATTCTTGCCTGGCAAATGCCATGGACAGAGAATACTGGAGGGCTATAGTCCATAGGTTTGCAAAGAGTTGGATACAACTGAAGTGATTTGACACACAGGCATGCACATGGAAAATGTATGATTCTGAAAGGTTTAAGATCAGCATAAGGAACAGTCTCCATCTGGAAAAAATATAAGAACTGAATGGAGAATCACAAGGTGGGGAGTATTTGCCATTTTTAAAATATTACTATACATGTACACTATAAGTGGATTTCCCAAGTTTTCACTGACATTTAGACAGGAAGTAGTTGTTTTGAACTGTGGTGTTAGAGAAGACTCTTGAGAGTCCCTTGGACTGCAAGGAGATCCAACCAGTCCATTCTGAAGGAGATCGGCCCTGGGATTACTTTGAAAGGAATGATGCCAAAGCTGAAACTCCAGTACTTTGGCCACCTCATGAGAAGAGTTGACTCACTGGAAAAGACTCTGATGCTGGGAGGGATTGGGGGCAGGAGGAGAAGGGGACGACAGAGGATGAGATGGCTGGCTGGCATCACGGACTCGATGGAAGTGAATCTGAGTGAATTTGGAGAGTTGGTGATGGACAAGGAGGCCTGGCGTGCTGCCATTCATGGGATCGCAAAGAGTTGGACACGACTGAGTGACTGAACTGAACTGAACTGAGTGGATTTAAGTTGCAAAAAAGAAGTTGGAGATTAAAGATACTTACTGACTTTAATGGTTATGAAATTAAATAATATATTTTTCTACAAATTAGCTATAAAGATTATTNAGTTGGTGATGGACAGGGAGGCCTGGCATGCTTCGATTCATGGGGTCGCAAAGAGTCGGACACAACTGAGAAACTGAACTGAACTGAATGAGAACAGGGAGGAGAAATAACTGCCTGGAGTGGGTATATGTGACTTGTGTTGAGGAAGTTAAAGGAAGGCATTAGAAAGGAGACTGATTAGGTAGGACTCTAAGGGCTTTAATAGGCAGACAAGGAGAGCGGAACATCCCAGGCCGGGAGAAGAGCTGGGTCAAAGGCCCTGAGGTCTGAGGGAAGGTGGCATCTGGGACAGGGTTACACACCTGGCTGGGACTCTGTTTGTTTGATGTGGGGTGGCAGCACTTGCTAGAGGTTTTGGTTCTCAGTTGTTTGTTCCTCCCCTTTCAAACTCTGAAATGGCACCAAAGTGATTAAATTCGGTCATTTCAATTTGACCAACTCTGCTACTATAAGCAAAATGATACTAGGCTGAAGTGCAGTCTGTTAGGAAAATCAATATGGTATTTTGGCAGCCAGCCACATGTTTTGAAGAAAGTGCCTTGATGGAGTTTTGTGGTTTGGAAAACAGAGTGCTGGAACAGTTTCCTGGAAACATTGCTCGGAACATTTTTTACATGTAAAAGTGTCGTCATGCCATAGCAGCAAAAGGGAGGCATATCAGAGGCCTGAAAAGGGCCAGTTACCCACGCCATGGATTTTTCCTTTCAACTTTTCATATAAAGTTGCTTGCCAGGTCCAGTATCTTTGGGGATTAGGACCTGGGTGAGTTGTACTCGGCTGCACCAAGAGAGGGCTCTCTAGGTAGTCGCTCAGTGTCTCTAGTGTCTTGCTTCTAGCAAAATGGGTGTTGTAAGTATCTCTCCTAGGCCTTGTGCTGTGCTGTGCTTAGTCACTTAGCTGTGTCAGGCTCTTTGCGACCCCATGTACCTGCCAGGCTCCTCTGTCCATGGGGATTTTCCAGGCAAGAATACTGACATGGGTTTCCATGCCTTCCTCCAGGGGATCTTCCCAACCCAGGATCAAACTCGGGTCTTTACCATCTGAGCCACCAGGGAAGCCCCTCCTAGTCCTTATATACCCTCTTTTATTAGATATCCTTTATTGTTTTGTGCAGCAAGGTAGTCTCCTGGGGCAGGTGTTCCTAATCTACCCAGCTTTGGGTTTATTAGAGTCACCTGGGAGTTGTTACTCCTGTGGATTGCCTCACACTGATTCCAGCTCAGTATGGAGTGAGGTCTGGGAGTCTAAGTTCGTGGATGACTCTAATGCTCAGTGAAAGTCTGATGCCTGATGTGTGTATGAAGAGAGAGAGAAGTCGCTCAGTCATATCTGACTCTTTGCAACCCCATGGACTGTAGCCTACCAGGCTCCTCCATGTATGGCATTGNTCTAAGTTCGTGGATGACTCTAATGCTCAGTGAAAGTCTGATGCCTGATGTGTGTATGAAGAGAGAGAGAAGTCGCTCAGTCATATCTGACTCTTTGCAACCCCATGGACTGTAGCCTACCAGGCTCCTCCATGTATGGCATTGTCCAGGCAAGAGTACTGGAGTGGGTTGCCATTTCCTTCTCCAGAGGATCTTCCTGACCCAGGGATCGAACCCAGGTCTCCTGCATTGCAGGCAGACACTTTACCGACTGAGCCACCAGAGAAGCAAGCATAGTAATAAAACAAGAACCTGTGAACCCATCACTCATCTTAAGACCTAGAGCATTAGTGATACCGAGTCTGCCTCTGTGCTCTTCCCCATTCTGTCTCCCTGCCTTGTCATCCTCATACCACTTTCCTTAGTTCAACATTCTTTAGTCTTTCTTTACTTAGTAGGGTTTTTTTTTCCTTCCTATATAGGTATCCATGAACCATATAATAACTTGCTTGTTTTTGAACTTTATTAAAAATGATTTCATTGTCAGTACACCACCTTCTGTGAATTTGGCTTTTCGCTCAAATTGTTTCTGTGACTAAAACAGTTTTGTGTATGTGCAGCTGTAATTCATTCACTTTCACTGCTGTATAATATTGCATTATTTGAGATATCAAACTTTGTTCATTCTCCTGTGAGTGAATGTTTGAATTATGACACATGGTGCTGATGGGCCAAGGACAAACTTTGTACCTGTGTGCATGTTTCTCTAGAGTCATGTGTCCAGCATGATAGCCCCTAACTACCTGTGGCTGTGTAAATTTAAATGAATTAAAATTAAATGAAATTTAAAATGCAGTCCCCTAGCCACAGTAGTCACATTTTAAGTGTTAAATGACTCTATATGGCTTGTTGCTACCCTAGGGGATAGCACAGATACAGCAATAAAGAGATTTATTAAAATAGTATCTGCTTATGGTCTTAATTTGCATTCCCCTGTTAACAAATGTAGTTGACATTTTATATGTTGGTTTGCCATTCATGTGTCCCATTGTCCTAAAAGATCTATTCATTTATATTGCCATTTTTTTTTGCTGGGTTATTTGTAATTTTCTTACTGATTCACAGGCTTTTTTTTTTTTTTTACATTTTTTTCTACAGTTTAAGCTTACCTTTTTAATTTTAAAATGGTCAAATATATTTAATTTTAAGATGGTCAGTTTTTAAAAACTGATATATAATTGATGTATAACAGTTTCAAATATGCAACATAATGATTTGATAATATATATGTATAAAAAGGATCTTCACGACCCGGATAATCACGATGGTGTGATCGCTCATCTAGAACCAGACATCTTGGAATGTGAAGTCAAGTGGGCCTTAGAAAGCATTACTACGAACAAAGCTAGTGGAGGTGATGGAATTCCAGTGAAGCTATTTCAAATCCTGAAGGATGATGCTGTGAAAGTGCTGCACTCAATATGCCAGCAAATTTGGAAAACTCAGCAGTGGCCACAGGACTGGAAAAGGTCAGTTTTCATTCCAGTCCCAAAGAAAGGCAATGCCAAAGAATGCTCAAACTACCGCACAATTGCACTCATCTCACACGCTAGTAAAGTAATGCTCCAAGCTAGGCTTCAGCAATACATGAACCATGAACTTCCTGATGTTCAAGCTGGTTTTAGAAAAGGCAGAGGAACCAGAGATCAAATTGCCAACATCCACTGGATCAGGAAAAAGCAAGAGAGTTTTCTGCTTTATTGACTGTGCCAAAGCCTTTGACTGTGTGGATCACAATAAACTGGAAAATTCTGAAAGAGATGGGAATACCAGACCACCTAACCTGCCTCTTGAGAAATCTATATGCAGGCCAGGAAGCAACAGTTAGAACTGGACATGGAACAACAGACTGGTTCCAAATAGGAAAAGGAGTACGTCAAAGCTATATATTGTCACCCTGCTTATTTAACTTATATGCAGAGTATATCATGAGAAATGCTGGACTGGAAGAAACACAAGCTGGAATCAAGATTGCCAGGTGAAATATCAATAACCTCAGATATGCAGATGACACCACCCTTATGGCAGAAAGTGAAGAGGAACTTAAAAAAGCCTCTTGATGAAAGTAAAAGAGGAGAGTGAAAAAGTTTCAACATTCAGAAAACGAATCATGGCATCCGGTCCCATCACTCCATGGGAAATAGATGGGAAACAGTGGAAACAGTGTCAGACTTTATTTTTGGGGGCTCCAAAATCACTGCAGATGGTGACTGCA